>CM061142.1:358526196-359087539 GCA_030789695.1 Scilla litardierei | reverse complement strand
AAAGAAATAATTTTTAAAGAATATAAACGTTCAATCCTTTTGAAAAATATTTCGAATTCAAGGAAGGCATCATTCTTATGAGTTAAGAATAATACACACGTATATCGAGTGAAATCATCAATTATAACAAATACGTATCTAGAGTTGCATAATGATGGAGTTCTAGTTGGGCCAAACAAGTCCATATGGAGTAGTTCAAGTGGTCCACTAGAACTAAGAGCTCCAATATTTTTAAATGAACTCTTATGCATTTTGCCAAATTGACATGAGTCACATATTTTATCTAATTTAAAGCTTATCTTAGGAAGTCCTTGCACCAACTCTTTCCTAGAAATCTTATCCATGTTTTTGATGTTCACATGACCAAAGCGTCTATGCCAGAGCAGTGGATCATTTGTTGAAACAATTAAACATACATTTGATTCATATTCATCTAGTCTAAGTACATATATATTTTCTACTCGCTTACCTTTAACAAGGATATTTTTCATATCTTTGTCATAGACTAAGCATGAGTCAAGAGTAAACATAACTTTCATACCTTTGTCGCATAGTTGACTTATGCTTAATAGATTATGCTTTAACCCTTTCACCAAGCTTACATCTTTGATGAGCAATTTTGAGTGACTGCCGATATTGCCAATTCCGACAACTTTACCTTTCTTGTTGTCACCAAATGTCACAGTTCCGCCATCATTCATTTTTAAATTGCTGAGTAATCTTGCGTTCCATGTCATGTGTGCGGGGCATCCACTATCCATTATCCATATATCCTGAAAGAAATTAATCTTGACACGTTTGGTACCCACTTATAATTGGGTCCTGATTTGTTAGAAAAGAAATATATTTGTTATATACAATTTTGAAGGTTAGGTATCAAATAATATGCATGAAGCAAGTGGATACCATAATGCTTGTGTAAAAATTAAAGAGTTACTTATTTGGAACCCAAATTCGATTTGAATTTGATTTCCTATGAACGAATGAATCTTTATAAAATCCATGCATACTACTAGTTAAGTTATGAATGTAAGCATTTTTATCATGCAAGCTTAAATGTTTAGGCACCCATATCATATTATTTCTAGCATTGTGTACTTTGTGAGGTTTGTGTACAAAGTGTGATCTTTGATGTGCATTGTGTACAACATTTTTGTGTGCCGTGTTATAGGATATAACATGAAGTTTGTTATGTACATTATTGTGTCTGGCATCTTTACCATACATAAAAGCATACTTTTTAACATTGGCATGCACGACATTCACATTTCTACTCATATCTTTAGAAGTAGAAGCTTGAGCATGAGTATACCTATTAACAACATTTTTAGGAGAAGAGATAGAATTATTCTTGATACAATCAAGTTTTGCAACTAATTCTTCATGCTTTATACGACTAGAAGCCATAATATTTGCAAGTGATTCTATTTTATCATTTAAACAAGAGACATACAATGCATGTTCATTTTCCAATAAATAGTGATCACTCAATAAAGAATCAAACTTGTCCTTCAAGAACTTATGATCATGTAGCGAAACATTTTAACTAGTACAGTTATTTTTCAAATCATCATAATCATTCAGTAAGTTGTTATGTTTGCTAGATAAATCATCATGGTTGTTAAGCAAGACTTTATACTTATTATTTAAACTTTTGAATCTCTTTGTCAATTTTCCGTATTCTATATACAAATTTTCATATGCACTAGCAATATCAAAATCATTTTTATCGTCAGAACTGGATTCACATACCTTATCTTTATTATCTTGACAAGCAATCATGCACATATTATTTGTGGGTTGCTCTTTCGTTTCTTCATCACTTGAGTCGTCCGGATATGAATCGTTCTCTTCTTCGTTAAGTTTGCTCTCTTCTCTTTTGGTGATGGTGGTGTCAAAAATCCATTTTTCAATAATTTCCTTTCCATACTTGACTTTAAGCAAGTCCCATATTTGAAATGCCGTAGTGGTCTCTGAAACATACTCAAAAATAGAATCGTCAATATTAAATAATAATAGACTCATTACCTCAGAGTGAAGAACAGCTTTGTCCATGTCTTGGTTTGTCCATTGGGATGGAGGAGTGGTAGGCTTGATGTACGGGAACTCGATGAAACTCCACGCCATATGTCCAAGGGATTCAATGTCTCTCAACATCCTCTTTCTCCAATCCGTATAATTTGTTCCATCAAATCGTTGGAGGACGGATGCTACCTTTGTTGATGCCATCTCGATACCTTGCTCTGATACCAAGTGTTGGATCCTGTGGATGGCAAACAACACTAGAAGGGGGGGTTGAATAGTGTTGTGTATATAGTAAACTTTTTCGCTCGTTGATGTTAACACAAATAAATTCCTTCTAATGTTGCCTAAGAAACCAAGTAAAGTGACCTACGCTTGGTTCTTAATCAACAAAGCAATCTTTACAAATAATATGAAAGAGATCTTTACACAACGGAATTAAATGTATGATCTTTGTAATATGCAAATGAACAAAGAATTATAAAGATATAATAATAACAAAGTAAATAAGAATTGTTTGCAGAGATAAATAATCAAACACAGAAAATGCAAACGCAAAGACAAGGATTTTTATCCTAGTTCCCCGCAACTTGGGTACGTCCAGTCCCCGACCAATCCGGTACGAGATTTCCACTATTGCCTTAGAAATACAAATACCTAACTTCACTCGTTAGGATTTCCAACCACCTAGACCTGTCTAGGATTTACCCTTGCCTCACAACCCGAGGACTTTACGACTGGCAACACCTAGACTTGTCTAGTGTTCCAACAATCAACACAATGAGATATTTATCCAATACACCACAATAAATGATGGAGATTGGTTTTTACACCCGATTCTATATCCAATCAAAGATAGACAAATTTGTGTAGTGGCTTGATAGAATAAGAGTCTAGATCACACAAAGATACGAGAGAAATTCTTTGTGATCTAGATCTATTGCTTTTCAAAAATCCTTTAAACAAGATAAAGAGAATAGTAATAAGGATTTTGAAAAAGTTTTAGCCAATAAAAAATAAGAGTATGATCTTAAAAGAATTGATAAGAGAATATTGCAAGATCACAAATAAAATCAAATTGGCTAGAAAGAAATGAGATCTTTGAATTCAAGAGCGTTTTCACAAGAGATTTTTGATTTTCAATAGTTGTGTTTTCACAAAAGAATTTAGCTCTTATTTATAGGGAAAAACTGAGATTTGAAATTTGAATTTTCGTTGACTTTTGTCCCAAAAATTACGGAGTAAATTGCTCAACGAATTTCAAAATTCAAATTCAAAAACGTCAGAATTTTACAGCTGGTAGTCGACTCCCTCATCTAGGTAGTCGACTCCCAGAGAGTTCCAGGAATTCTTGACATGTGTCTGGTAGTCGACTCCCTACTTTTGGTAGTCGACTCCCAGAGGAGTTTTTCCTGCAACTTATCTTAGTCAGACAAGTAGTTAACTCCAGGGTGCGTGGAGTTTCACTACGAAAGTTATAGAGTGACTAGAGAAAGCTCTCTTAAAGTATTTTGAAGATAATTTAAAAGTATTTTCGAAATTGTTTGTGTGTGTGTTTTGTCTATATGATATGGCTTTAACAAATACCCTAAAGAGACACGACACACTCACTATAGACTCATAACATGTCTTCGGAAGTTTGATCAATTTGGTGAAGCGAAAGCGATCTTCTCTTTGTGCTTCTTGTTCTGTTTGAGCTTGAGCTTCATCACTTGAGTTTAGTCATGTTTGTCTTTGTCTTTGAGCGTTGAAGTGTGCTTCTTTGAGTATGAGTAGAGCTTCGCAAATTCTGCACACTTGAGTGTAGTGTAGTTAGTACACTAAGCTTTCATTTGGTGTGTTCATCATCAAAATCACTTGGGGATGGAATTAAATTTCCATCAGTGTCGTCATGCGCCAGTGGTAGCTAATCACAAAGTCACCCTGGTGGCCGTAAAGTCAGCCGTGGAAAAGTCTCAGGCTGCGCTAGCTGATATTGAGCTTCTGTGCAAATTGAGACTGAATCACATTCAGCAGCTCAAGCATGACTTACGAGAATCTTGTAAGAGAGAAGTCAAGCAACCTGCCGTGAGGAAGCGGGCGGATAAGACTCTACTGGAGGAGAAAGTCAGCGGCGAGGCCGTTGCAGAGAGGACGGTTCAGGAATTTAATGATTCGTTTCCTCATTTCGATGAGCCATACAAGGAAGGATGCGAGCAATGTCGATTGGAAATGAAAAACCGATTCCCTGACCTCTCCGTTGAGATCGACCGGATTCTGGTGCTGCTTTTAGATCTTGGTGACGACGAATCGAGCCAAGGCACGGAGGAGGCTGCTCCCACAGGTGAATTTGTCAGCATGATTGGTGAAAATGCAGGAGCAGATGCTACTGGGGACCCAGAGTCTGTGGCTGTGCTAGAGGGAGCCAAAGGGCCTAGCCAGCCGCTGCAGAATCTCTGCGCTCCTTTTACTCCTGCGTTGGTAATTTTGGAATGTATAGGGTAAATAAAAACAATTTTTGCAGTAGAAGTGCCAGAAGAGTTGGCTTGTATATCTATGTTTGTCGTTGCTTCTTTTTGCTTGTTACCGCTTATGCCATGTGGTGGTCGCAGTGCTTGATGGCCCCTTTCGATGGGTTAGACCCTGCTTCAAGACAATCGAGGGTAAGCCATCGAACTATGTTAGAAATAGACCATTATGTTCCATGGTGAGAGAGCAATTTTCTCGACGCTAACGATACGTACGGGGGGTCGTTCAGTGACAAAGGGGTAGCCCTTCGATTTACGGATGCCAACAAGAGGGGTTCGTTCGGTGGCAAAGGGGTTGCTCCTTCGACTTATGGCTGACGACACAATAGCAAAGTCGTTCAGTGGCGAAGGGGTTGCCCTTCGAATTACAGCTGACGATAAGTAAGTGAGTCATTCAGTGAAGAAGGGGTGGCCATTCGGCTTGTAACGACCACTTTTCGTGGTACGTTTTTCGTGCACGTGCTTTTGGCCGTGCACGTGTTTGTTTTAGACTTTGTTTGTTGGTGAACACTTTTGTGTGATATGCCGTTGCGAACGTCTCTGAGAGTATTAAATAGTGGCACTATCTTGGAACGACACTTCTCGAGTCGTTTTTCCACAATTTAAACTTACTCGATGAGACGTGACGATTTTCACTTTTGACGGGAGACGTTTCTATTTTTAGTTCCGTCGTCCGACGTCGAAACTGAGATCCGTCTTCTTAGTTAGCTCACACTCGTCGCCACGATCACCACGATATTTATTTTATAATTTTTGGAGTTTATTTGACCACTTTTATAATTTTTACAAGTTTTATATTATTTTTAATAATTAATTTATAAATTATTTTCGGCCAAATAAAATTTATTTGAGTTTTAAACGTTTTAAAGAATTTTTGAGCCAATTTCCAGCTCATTTGGACCAGGTCAAACCCTAGGATGAGTTGGAGTAATTGAATTTCAAATTTTAAATCTTTTTGAACTTCTAATCCTATTAGATTTAGCCCTAGACCAAGTCAACCCATCTACACTATATAAGCAACCCCTAGAAAGACCTATTTTCGCAAGAAATTAGCCCTAGCCTCTCCCAAACTTGAAATTGGACGTTGCGACGATTCGTCGCAACGTTGCGACGAACTTCCCCCGCTCAGACCGAGAGAACGGGCCCAAATCTACCGCACCGACCGCTGCCATTGCCCGCTCCCCCGCTCCGCTCGCTTGCACGGCCGTCGCCCCGCTTCAGCTGTGTCCGACCGAGGAGATCTCTCGGTCAGACCGATGGCCGCCCCCGCTCACAGCCGCTCCCCGCATCGCTGCAGCGCCCGCCTTGTCGCCCGCATCCGCTAGCGCTTGACCGAGCGGATCGCCCGCCTCCGCAACGTTGCAACGCTCGCAACGTTGCAGCGCCCGCACCCCCGCATCCAAGGCGCACGACCGACCCCTCCCTCCGCACCGACCGAGAGCACCAAGGCCCGCACCGACCCCCGCTGCTGCACAGCTCCGTTTCCCCGCAGCGACCGAGAGAATCTCCCGCATTGGAGGGGTACGACCGAGAGCCACTCGTCGCAACCCCGCATCCGTCGCACCACTTGCCTCCGTGGGCCCCCCAAGTTCTCCAGAGTTATTGTGGGTCCCCCAAAGGCCCCTAGGACTGCTGTGGGCCCCACCTAGGTGTGTTCTCTTCGACGACTTGCCGCGTACGACGTCGTCGCACGTCGTAGCCCGTCGTCGCACGTGCGAGCTTTGGAATCTGGAATCGTCGCCCGGGTTGATGCTCTGAACTTTCCAGCTAGGAAACTATATTGGAATCAGGACTTGGAGCGCGTTCTATTATTCAAACCCCCGGTGTCGCTACCCAACGCCGGTGTAGCTTTCGCGTCGTGTTGAGGTAACGTTTTGCACCCCTAGGACCCCCAACCCAATACATGCTAATCAAGACTAAAATCGGTATTTTCAAAGTATTTTAAATGTTTTAAATTCACTAATCAAGATTAATAATATGGACTTTAGGCCGGTGAACTTGTGCACGTAGGAATCGTGACTTGGACTCGTTGGACGGTTTTCTTGACGTGATAGTTGCAGGCAAGTGAAACTTGCCAACTTTTGTGTAGGGCCATGTTTTTAGGCCACTTACTTGCTTTTAGCGTAAAAGAGACTAGTCAGTGAAATGATAGCTGGCTAGACGCCTACTTGATCTAGTTTGACAACGAAACTAGATCCGTCACCTAAATGATCTAGCTTGACAACGAAGCTAGATCCAACCATTAAAATTGTCATTCATGCATGCTAAACTGTCACGTTTACTTTTCTTACTTGTACGCTTTACTACTTGCCATGCCATGTCATCCATGCATTGATTGTTGCATCGTAGCACACGCTACAATACTTGTCCTTGTACTACTTGTCCGGCTAGGTGCACCCCTACGCCATACTTGTTTACACACTTCCTGGCTCGTGGTCCAGAAGCGAGCATTCCAAGTTCGGGGGTAATGCCCTGGCTCGATACACGTGGAGGGGTAGGGATAAACGTTCGCTTGAGCTTAGGAGTTGGCCCGCGCAGCCACTCTAGCCAAAAGGCGGAATCTCTGTGCATGAGGTGCTTTCTTTACTTGTCTTGTACTTGTCTTGTGAATGCCATGCCATGCTCGTACCTTACTTTACTTTACCTGTTGCACTCATACTTTAAACTGCCATGTCATCGCATTCATGCTAGAACTGCTAGGTTGCTTTCCTTTTCCCACTTCTAGTTTCCTTGCACAAGTATTCCAGACTTGCTGACATGTGCCCCTTTCTCTTTGGGTGCCACATGTTAGACCCTGAGCCAGAGATAGTTGCTGAGGACGAGGTGTTTGCTGACGCTGAGCCAGAGCCTACGTTCGTTGAGGAGTTCGAGGACACCGGAGACCAGTCTTAGAGACTGATTTTACTTGCTTTTGCTTTATGTTGCTGTTAGATGTCGGTGCTTGCACCTTTTCTTTGTTTTCGTACTTTGTACTTTTGTTGGCCATGCTGGGCCTCCTTTAGACTCTTTTATTTGTAGCCTGGTGGCTTTTCTGCGATGTTGACATTTATTATTATGGATATTCTGAGTTGTACTTTTGTCTCTTTTCGTTATTATTATCTTTGTTTCGTTTCGCGTTGCAAGGACCTGCAGTTTAAAGTGATTGACGCTTATCGGACTTGCGGCTTTGTAGCTTCAAGTCTGAGCGGACCTTCTCACGCTTCGCCTCCACGTTTTTGGGAAGCGGGGCGTGATAGGTTTTGTTGGTGGCCCATGCAGGTCCAATCTTGCAATTGCGAATTAACGGAACAACGATAATAACGGAATGTCCATTAAATAAATTGCAACATCTGAGTCATAAGCCCTGAGTCTAGTTGTTTTCTTAAGACACTAGGTGATAAGAAGACTTAGTTAGACGTCCGTGCTTGCTATTTAGAGGCCCCTGATTGGTAGTTAGACTCCCTCCTAGCAATTGATTTAATCATCGTAGGAGTTACCTTAGTGGTTATTGCCTAACCCTGACCATATTAGACTTCTAGAATTTCCTTTTGTCGTTCGCTTTTGGGGTCATCGATTTCGGACCAAGTTGAACGCATTTCTTTACCGTCTAACCTTTAGAAGTCTTAGCGCCTAGTTCCTAATCTTTAGTTGGTCGACTGTAGGAGTTTCCCCGTAACCTCTTCTGATTCATATCCTAGACGTATGAATGTTTTGACCTCCGACCAATTTCCTTGCCTCGATTCATGAGATCGCCCTGTGACGATCGTCGTCAATTTTCAAACATCGCCATTGCAAAACTTGAACCTTCTGGAAGTATTTTTCAATCTTCTCTTCCACTCAGTTTAATTTTGTTCAAAATTTTAATATACCTATATTTCATCCTCCTTCATTGATTTAAATTTTTAAAACGCTTGTCGGAATTTTTGAATACTAGCTTATGGTATTTTCCCAGCCTATACTTTTCATACTTATGTAAATATGTCGTTCTTTCATATATTAGTTTTACTTTTGCCCTGCCCAATTCGATTTATAATTTTCCCTCTTATTTGTGTTATTCGAATGATACGTCGTGTTTTCCTTAATATACTTTCAAGACATATGGAATCTCAGCTTTCAGCAAGTTGGACTTGCTCGTCGTTTTCGCTACTTCAGATTTTTGCAAAATTACTATTTTCATAGCCTCTTCCTGCTTTAGACCCTCCCTGATTTGATTTTAAAGATTTGCTATTCGATCTTGATAATTCTTATGCTAAGTTACTATTATTTTCTTCCCGCTCACCATACACGCTTTTAGAAAAAAATTTCTAAACAAAATCGAATTTCAATTATTTTTGTAACCGTGCCAGACTTGTTGTGCTCGTATATTAAGAACCTTGTGCAAATCTGTTTCATTTTTTTGGCAAACCTTGGTTTTCTAAAAGTAGTTTCAAATTGATTATCTACAATTTTCCATAGCCCAAAGTTTTGAAAGCATTTAACCTGATTTTAAATTTTTCTGATGCTTGATTCCATTCTCCGACTTTCAAAAACTTTTGGCAACATTATATTAAATTACTGACGTATAAATTTTCTAAACCATGTCCTTAATATTCATGTAAATGATTTTACTTCTTTTAAAAAAAAATTTTTAAACCAATAGGCCATTTTCTATTATTTTGAATATTCGACTCAGATTTATTTTGAACAACTCGTTTTATCGATCCCCAAACATTTCTTCTCAGACGAGGATTTTAAAGTACAACCGTTTTCGATTTTGCGTATTTTAGCTTATGCTATTTATCCTAGTTGCTTTTCTGTACCCTATTCAAGCATCACTACACCTCCTTTTTCCCTCAACCTAAACATCACCATTGAGCCAATGTTCGTCTAACCAAGCCGTCTCCTTGTATTCGTCCTATCTGACCTCGTGCTTATCGACCCTTCCCTCGCCACGCTCTCGACCCCTCTTATTGCTTAGGCTTTGGGGTCCGTCAATGTCTGTGTCAACCCCTAGTTGTTAGTAGACCCTTGGACCCTTGTGAGGTGTCATTGTGCACGTACCTAACTTGTGTACGTGAGCTTGAATGAGTGTACCCCCATAGTATATTGATGCTTGCCTACTGTGTGATATATATATGTACTTGGAGTTATTCGTGATATTATGAAGTTGTTTGTGTGCTAGAATGTATAGACTTGTGAGTGGTTAGATATACTATACTAGGGATGCTTGTGTATATTTGAATTAGCGTTGGAATATCTAAGTTGTGTATGTAGTAAGAGATACTTATAATGGTTGAAATAAAATGATTGGTAAAGTTATGTGTGTGCTAGGTGTGATAATAATAAGTGTATGTATAGTTAAGTAAGTAGGCCTATTGAGTGACCCATATACTAGTACGTGTGAGTATGTGATCGTAGGTAGATATATATGTGCTTATATGTAAGTAGTTATGTTTTATATATGTGTTATACATATGATAGTAGGATTATAATTTTGATTGATATTGCTTGCTTTCGGGATGTTGAATGAGTATATACCGCGAGGTATACGCGACCATTGCACATCCTAACTATGTATGTATAGGTGTTGGTATACTAGCTATAGGTAGTAGGCTATGGTGTGAATATATATACATTACTTATGTGTGGCTATACGGTAAATGTTTGTACTAGGGAGGGTATTATAAGTATATATGTGCTGATGTCTGTATTACTATTATTATGGTATATAAATTGATTTAACTATGTGAGTATTACTTGATTAAATACTAAGTGAATGACTTATGGTATGTATATGGTTGTATTGGTAGACGTATAAATATTGGAGTGGTATTGGTATATGTATGAATGCCGTGTTACGTATATGGAATATTCTGATGTGTGTACTGAGTCTCACTCAAGCTTGAGTGGGTATACTCTAAGTACATTGAATGTAAGTTGTAGTTTGAATATATCAATGTTTGATGTATGTATAGTGATAGGAGTGTTTGTGCCTGGTTGTGCTACGCACATGATTGTGGGTCGCTACGCCAGTATATAGTTATAGGTGTTGGTCTTGTGGTATAGCTAACTACTAAGGACTTGCTCGTGTGAACGTATGTGTACTAGCTAAAACTAGGTGTGTTTGTGTGCTAGTTATATAATGGTACGATTGGTGTATGTAAATGAAATGTTAGCGTGTATGGGTGTGCACCATGCACGGGTAAGTATGTGCTTAGTTATAGGAATTGATGACTACGATATATGTGGCGTGTCATAAATACAGTTATAGGACCGTATGTGATGAGAATATATGGTGAACTATTTGCATGCACTGTATGACTATATGTTGTGAAATTATAGTAGAGGTGAATGTATGGTGAAATATTTGAATGCATTTGAATGACTATATATATTATGAATTTATAGAAGTGGTGAGTGTATATTATATATGGTGAATTTGATTTAATAGTGGTATGGTGTGACTATATGTGTTGAGATGTTTTGTATTGGATGAACATTAGAGGGTAGTATACCCTTGATGTTTGTGCATAGGTAGCTACATATAGGTAGAGCAATGATTGTATTTGCTAGTATGAGATCATACCTATATAAGTATCTGAAATATTGTTTTGTGTTTAGGTAAGTAGTAGTGATATAAGGAATGTATGCTTATATATATGATTGAAACACATGTATGGAATTGACTGACTATAATAAGTATAAGTGTATAACGTATGTGAATGTATATATATATGCGTGTTAGTAGTGATAATGTTTGACTACCTAGTGCATATATAAGCACTTGTAATGACTATACCTGGTTGAATTATAATATGACTTGATTGGGGTAGTTACTAGAGCGCTTAGCTATATTAGAAAGTCCGAGGACGGACTTTATTCTAAGGTGGGGAGGATGTAACGACCACTTTTCGTGGTACGTTTTTCGTGCACGTGCTTTTGGCCGTGCACGTGTTTGTTTTAGACTTTGTTTGTTGGTGAACACTTTTGTGTGATATGCCGTTGCGAACGTCTCTGAGAGTATTAAATAGTGGCACTATCTTGGAACGACACTTCTCGAGTCGTTTTTCCACAATTTAAACTTACTCGATGAGACGTGACGATTTTCACTTTTGACGGGAGACGTTTCTATTTTTAGTTCCGTCGTCCGACGTCGAAACTGAGATCCGTCTTCTTAGTTAGCTCACACTCGTCGCCACGATCACCACGATATTTATTTTATAATTTTTGGAGTTTATTTGACCACTTTTATAATTTTTACAAGTTTTATATTATTTTTAATAATTAATTTATAAATTATTTTCGGCCAAATAAAATTTATTTGAGTTTTAAACGTTTTAAAGAATTTTTGAGCCAATTTCCAGCTCATTTGGACCAGGTCAAACCCTAGGATGAGTTGGAGTAATTGAATTTCAAATTTTAAATCTTTTTGAACTTCTAATCCTATTAGATTTAGCCCTAGACCAAGTCAACCCATCTACACTATATAAGCAACCCCTAGAAAGACCTATTTTCGCAAGAAATTAGCCCTAGCCTCTCCCAAACTTGAAATTGGACGTTGCGACGATTCGTCGCAACGTTGCGACGAACTTCCCCCGCTCAGACCGAGAGAACGGGCCCAAATCTACCGCACCGACCGCTGCCATTGCCCGCTCCCCCGCTCCGCTCGCTTGCACGGCCGTCGCCCCGCTTCAGCTGTGTCCGACCGAGGAGATCTCTCGGTCAGACCGATGGCCGCCCCCGCTCACAGCCGCTCCCCGCATCGCTGCAGCGCCCGCCTTGTCGCCCGCATCCGCTAGCGCTTGACCGAGCGGATCGCCCGCCTCCGCAACGTTGCAACGCTCGCAACGTTGCAGCGCCCGCACCCCCGCATCCAAGGCGCACGACCGACCCCTCCCTCCGCACCGACCGAGAGCACCAAGGCCCGCACCGACCCCCGCTGCTGCACAGCTCCGTTTCCCCGCAGCGACCGAGAGAATCTCCCGCATTGGAGGGGTACGACCGAGAGCCACTCGTCGCAACCCCGCATCCGTCGCACCACTTGCCTCCGTGGGCCCCCCAAGTTCTCCAGAGTTATTGTGGGTCCCCCAAAGGCCCCTAGGACTGATGTGGGCCCCACCTAGGTGTGTTCTCTTCGACGACTTGCCGCGTACGACGACGTCGCACGTCGTAGCCCGTCGTCGCACGTGCGAGCTTTGGAATCTGGAATCGTCGCCCGGGTTGATGCTCTGAACTTTCCAGCGAGGAAACTATATTGGAATCAGGACTTGGAGCGCGTTCTATTATTCCAACCCCCGGTGTCGCTACCCGACGCCGGTGTAGCTTTCGCGTCGTGTTGAGGTAATGTTTTGCACCCCTAGGACCCCCAACCCAATACATGCTAATCAAGACTAAAATCGGTATTTTCAAAGTATTTTAAATGTTTTAAATTCACTAATCAAGATTAATAATATGGACTTTAGGCCGGTGGACTTGTGCACGTAGGAATCGTGACTTGGACTCGTTGGACGGTTTTCTTGACGTGATAGTTGCAGGCAAGTGAAACTTGCCAACTTTTGTGTAGGGCCATGTTTTTAGGCCACTTACTTGCTTTTAGCGTAAAAGAGACTAGTCAGTGAAATGATAGCTGGCTAGACGCCTACTTGATCTAGTTTGACAACGAAACTAGATCCGTCACCTAAATGATCTAGCTTGACAACGAAGCTAGATCCAACCATTAAAATTGTCATTCATGCATGCTAAACTGTCACGTTTACTTTTCTTACTTGTACGCTTTACTACTTGCCATGCCATGTCATCCATGCATTGATTGTTGCATCGTAGCACACGCTACAATACTTGTCCTTGTACTACTTGTCCGGCTAGGTGCACCCCTACGCCATACTTGTTTACACACTTCCTGGCTCGTGGTCCAGAAGCGAGCATTCTAAGTTCGGGGGTAATGCCCTGGCTCGATACACGTGGAGGGGTAGGGATAAACGTTCGCTTGAGCTTAGGAGTTGGCCCGCGCAGCCACTCTAGCCAAAAGGCGGAATCTCTGTGCACGAGGTGCTTTCTTTACTTGTCTTGTACTTGTCTTGTGAATGCCATGCCATGCTCGTACCTTACTTTACTTTACCTGTTGCACTCATACTTTAAACTGTCATGTCATCGCATTCATGCTAGAACTGCTAGGTTGCTTTCCTTTTCCCACTTCTAGTTTCCTTGCACAAGTATTCCAGACTTGCTGACATGTGCCCCTTTCTCTTTGGGTGCCACATGTTAGACCCTGAGCCAGAGATAGTTGCTGAGGACGAGGTGTTTGCTGACGCTGAGCCAGAGCCTACGTTCGTTGAGGAGTTCGAGGACACCGGAGACCAGTCTTAGAGACTGATTTTACTTGCTTTTGCTTTAGGTTGCTGTTAGATGTCGGTGCTTGCACCTTTTCTTTGTTTTCGTACTTTGTACTTTTGTTGGCCATGCTGGGCCTCCTTTAGACTCTTTTATTTGTAGCCTGGTGGCTTTTCTGCGATGTTGACATTTATTATTATGGATATTCTGAGATGTACTTTTGTCTCTTTTCGTTATTATTATCTTTGTTTCGTTTCGCGTTGCAAGGACCTGCAGTTTAAAGTGATTGACGCTTATCGGACTTGCGGCTTTGTAGCTTCAAGTCTGAGCGGACCTTCTCACGCTTCGCCTCCACGTTTTTGGGAAGCGGGGCGTGACACGGCTTATGGTTGACGACATGTCAATGGGTCGTTCTAGTGGAAAAGGGGTAACCCTTCGACTTACGGCTAACGACACGTTAGGAGAGCCGTTCAGTGGTGAAGGGGTGGCCCCTTTGACTTATGACTGACGCCACGTTAGGAGAGTCATTCAGTGGCGAATGTGGTGGCCCTTTCGACTTACGGCTGACGTCATGTCAGAGAGCCGTTTAGTGGCAAAGGAGTGGCCCCTTTAACATATGGCTGGAGACGCATTAAGAGAGTTGTTCAGCGGAAAAGGGGTGTCCCATTCGACTTATGGTTAATGCATGTCGGTGAGTCTTTCAGTGGCAAAGGGATGGCCCTTCGACTTACAGCTGACGACACATTTGGAGAGTCGTTTAATGGCGAAGTGGTGTCCCCTTCGACTTACGGCGGACGACATGTCGATGAGTCATTCAGTGGTGAAGGGGTGTCCCTTCGACTTACAGCTGACCACACACTAGGGGAGTCGTTCAGTGGTGAAGGGGTGGCCCATTCGACTTATGGCTGACGACATGTCGGTGAGTCGTTTAGTGGCGAAGGGGTGGCCCTTCGACTTACGGCAGACGACACAGTAGAAGAGTTGTTCAGTGGCAAAGGGGTGTGCCCTTCGACTTATGGTTGATGACACGTTAGGAGAGTCATTCAGTGGCAAAGGGGTGGCCCTTCAACTTACGTTTGACGACACGTTATAGGAGTCGTTCAGTGGCGAAGGGGTGGCCCTTTCGACTTACAGCTGACGACATATCAGTGAGTCATTCAGTAGCGAAGGGATGGCCCTTTGACGTACGGCTGATGACATGTTAGGAGAGTCAGTCAGTGGTAAGGGGTGACCCCTTCGACTTACGACTGACGACACGTTAGGAGAGTCATTCAGTGGTGAAGGGGTGGCCCCTTAGACTTACGGCTGACGACACATCCGAGAGTCGTTTAGTGGCAAAGGGGTGGCCCATTCGACTTACGGCTGAAGAAATATCAGTGAGTCATTCAGTGGCGAAGGGTGGCCTTTCGGCTTATGGTTGACGACATGTCAGTGAGTCGTTCAGTGGTGAAGGGGCGGCCCTTCGACTTACGGCTGACAACACGTTAGGAGAGTCGTTCAGTGGCAAAGGGGTGGCCTCTTCGACTTACTGCTGATGACGCTATATGAGGGTCATTTAGTGGCGAAGGGGTGGCACTTCGACTGACGACTGACGACACATTAAGTGAGTCGTTTAGTGGCGAAGGGGTGGCTACTTTAACTTACGGCTGACGACGCCTTAGGATAGATTGCATGAGTTTCATCAATATGAATTCAGCTTATCTAGGCCTCTCAAGGATTGGATCCTTTTAGTGGGGAGTTTGAGCAGATAGCTTATGTAAAATTCATGAAGGCTTAAGTTCGAAAAGGAAGCAAAACTTTATGTATAAAACCACTTGCTTTATTAAAAGAAATGATAGAAATAAAAGGCGTACAGATGTTCCTGAACTCCGTTGGAGTCGCTTTTGTCTAACACCCCTTTTTATTTATTCGACCCTGAGCTCAGATGGCTTACTTAATTGACCATCTTGGTGACAGGTGATCCTTTCATCTTGCCCTTCTTCTTCAAGGTTCCCGTCTTACTAGGTTGATCGTTAGCCAAGTTTTTCGGGTGCCCTCACTTGACCACTGCATCGATCTCCTTTTTGAGAGTCCAACATTCTTTGGTATTGTGTCCATATTCACTGTGGTACTTGCAGAATTTGAGGTTGTCCCACTTCTCGTTTTTTTCCTTTCTTGGAAGATTCTTGTATCAGTTCTTCCCATCGGGCATAAGCGAGGACATCCGTCTTCATGGTGCTTGGCTTTGCATAGGTAGGGCGTTCCTTGCTACGAGGGCTCCTCTCCCTGGGTCTCTTGTCTTGAGACTCTTGGTGATGGGTCATCAGAGTTGGTTTCTCCCGCCTTGTGTCTCCACAGCGGGTGTGAGTACCTTTCCCTGCGGTTTCGGTCGGTTCTTCTGCTTCTTCAGAGATGGTGAACCGATCTATGATATTGAACATTTCTGTGAGGTTATTTGGGGGGAACTGGTGGAGCCCCTCCATAGAAGTTTGTTCCTCACCGCTTGAGTGAGCGCCGCTATGACATTTACATCTGACGTCTACTCTACGTCGAGCATCTCGTCGTTGAATCTTTGGACGAAGGCTCAGATCGACTCATTCTTGGTTTGCTTGAGCGAGAAGAGGTGGGAGGACTTCTTCTTTGGACGAGGAACCGTGACAAACTGTTTGCTGAACATATCAGCTAGTTCGTCGAATGACCCAATGCTGCTGTAAGGTAATCCTTCATACCAGCCTTCCACCCTCTTGAATAAGGTGGCGTGGAAGGCTCAGCATAGGTATGGCTCATCGGCCTTATGAAGCAGCATCACGATCAAGTATTTGCAGATGTGCGACCATGGGTCGCCTCTCCCATCGTATGATGGCAAAGCGGGGAGCTTGAACTTCAGGAGAGAAGCTGAGAAGATGATGTTTTCCTTCAATGGGGTCTGCCGAAGTGTGGATTGGATGAGCAAGGATCTCCATTCTCCGCCTTGTCCGTATGTCGCTCCCGAAGATCGGTTCAGGATCTCATCTCTCCTCCCGTAACCACCTGCAAGATTGAGACGGTTATTACCCTAGGGAGCCCCGTATATTACCTGGTCCAGGATATGGTGGGTCGCTTCCTTGTATTTAGAGCGACCGAGCTCTCACTGGATACCGAAAGAACAATAATCAATCCCCCCATCGCCATTTAGGTGTGTCGGGGGGGTCGCAAAGTGCGTGCTGATCTCTTGCCGATCCGCTCTTGGATCTCCTTGATCCCTCAGCGTGGGTATGCCTCTGGTTGTCGTCAGAACTAGAGGCAGCATTGGACCATTCGTGGGTGGTGGATCTCACATGCTTTGGCATATCAGGGTCGCTAATACACAGAGACTATTGTCGACCCGCTCTGAAAACTGGCCGAATTTCTTTTAGGACACCTTGGGTTCTTTGTGGGCCTTCCCAGGTTTCTTTGATGGCGAGGTGGAATCCTTGGCATCCTCCACCTGGATGCTATACACCTTCGGACCTTTGATCGGTCCGATATTACTGGGTCCAGCCGACATTGCTTCTTGATCGCCTCGGGATGTCGAGCTGGTTAAGTTTTCCACCGATGACACCAAACTGTTAAGGCCAAAAATGACCGAGACAGTCGTCAAGCTGACGTAGACACTTCGTGCTGAGTCAGAGCCTCGTCAGCAAGTGAGGTGGGACCCTAGGTTGGTAGAAGCAGGGTCGGATGATGTATGTTGATCGGGATGTAATACTTGATTAACCCTCAAGCGGCTTGTACGTTGACCGATCGAGGCTAGGAATCTCGGAAGCTACCTTCAAAGGGGATTGCGACTCGTCGATCTACACCGGAAAGAAAAGTCAGGGGGGTCGGATCTGGATCCCGACCCAAATCCCCTCTGATGCCTAAGTTAATACAGGAACTTAAGGATGAGAGGGATCTTGGAGTAGCTGAAAATCGACCCATAGAGGTTTGTCTCAGATTCGACGTCGTAAGCTTTATGGTGTAAGAGATATCAGCTGAAAGAGTAGAGTCTATGTATTAGATCACGTACCTTCAGGATTGGAACCCTACGATATCTATAGACATACTGGGTCTCTTCAGCGACGTTGGGGAGATAACGGTCACCCATTATTGTGCTACTATCCTCCTACTTTAATAGGAGTGAATATTGCATACGTTCCCGCTAATTACGGGCTCGTCATTAATCACACATTCGAGTGAGGGGAATGCAATGGTCGACCGGTCAGTGGGCTTTGACCGAGTCGATATCGGGCTCCTCTCGTGGGCCCTATGGGCCTTAGTTATCCGTCGGTCGAGTCATCTCGAGTGCCGGCCCAATGCTTCAACACCAGCAAAATTTCTCTCTCTTCTCACCCCCTCCCACCAAAAAAATAATCTCTCTCTAGAGTAAGTGAAATTTCAGGGGAAAAACGAAAATTTTGAAAGGAACTAAATCTGTAGGAAACTAAAAATTTAGTGGAAATTAAATTTTTTGAAGACAACTAAATTTTGTTGTCACTAAATTCTCTCTGTGTCACTAAAGTTTGAAGAGAACTAAAATTCTTGGGGACCTATATAAACAATGGGGGAACTAAATTTTTTAGGTAGAATTAAATTTTGAGGAAAAATACAGTTTCTGGTGGAACAAAATTTTGAGGGGAACAAAATTTTTGCAAGGAACTAAATAATTATTATTGTGGTTTAGTTATTGTTGTTCGTTTAAAATTAAGAGATCCAATCTTCTGAGTGTCGAATGAGTGTTGAATGTTTTAAATAAACCGGGCCCTTAGGGCATGTGTTATTCTAGTTATATGCCGTATCCGGCTAAGCCTTATATATGTCTCCAAAACTATACCGTCATTTATTTTTTTTAAAATTGAGCACGTCATTTTTTATCTACATATTTTAAAATCACAATACAACAAATATCAGATGAACCCAACGATTTTACCCATTTATCCAACCATAGAAAATTCAACGGTTCCGTAAAAATAGAACTTTTACGACATGTTGATGTTGACGAAGGAACAAGACCACTTTAATGCACCCAATACTCGGTGTAACAAGAGTAAGCAAAGTGTAACACAAGTGCTTCATCTCGCTCCACCCATGATGTTTTAGCCTACAACTGAGGATAAAATAAAATTAATTGCTCGCTGATACCGGTTGATCTCTATACGAGGAGATCCATGATGTTCACCTGTCCGTATGCTTTATAGAACGGTAACATGTGATTTTTGGACCATCTTAATAAACACTTTCGACAAAAGCCTGACATTTCGTGACGCTGCTGCAATGGTATAAAGCGTGTCAGGGATCCAAATGATGGACCACATGCCGACCACATGCGACTTCGACAATCGGTTGCATGGTAAGATTTGGATGAATAAATATAACACGAATAACATCGCGGATAGAAGGGACCTGGCTCTATTTTTACCTTTTGTTTGATCCATCGGAAAGTATGAAACATGAGTCGTTGAACACGGGTACAACTGTCCTGACCGCTTAACTCTAAACACGGAGAACCCTGGTATCCATACTTGTATACCATAGTTGTACATTCTTTTTGTGTGTGGATTCACCAGAAAATATAGTTGTACATACTTTCAAGGCTTATGACAGTGGTTTCAAAAAAGTCTACTGGATAGGATTTTCACGCAATGCCAAAAACTGATGCTTATTCAAATACAAAATTTGGTTTCATTTCAACTTCAAGGAAACTTCAGTATCACAACGAAATGTTGCCAAACCAAGCATTGTTCTGCTTCATTAAAAATCTGTCACATTCAAGACTTAGCAGGATTGAGCCACTAACGCCTGGATAGACGCAGGAAACAAAGGGTTAACTACGCAGGAAACAATTGGTTTGCTTGTGAAAGTTGGCTCGATTTGTAATGCTGCATAAGTATTAAGATGTGTTGGCGAGTAGTCATGCAGGGCTAGCTTGTCCATGCCTTGAGTTCCCTGCATCTGGCACTTCATGTCAAGATACGGGGAGTCAAGACCGAGTTAACTTCTGCAGACCTGACCTCGGTTTGGAGGCTCGGCAGCTCAGAAACTCGGCAACTCGACATTCCGGTTTACCATAGCTCAAAAGCTCAACGACTCGACAGCTCAGCTTTCGATAGCTCGGAAGCCTGGCAATTTGGGAGTTTGGCACCTCGGCAGCTCGGGCTATAGCAAAGAGCTCGACAGCTCGGGAGCACTGACTACAGTATGCGGAATCCTAGACGAGTTATAGTTACTTTCCTAAAAGAATTCTATTTGAGTTGACTGATCATGAATAGAATTCTATTGGAATTAGAGTTCATCTTCCAGTAGACTTCGTTTTGCGCCCACGTCCTAAAGGCTATAAAAGGGGCACTTGGGGGAGGGTTTTGAGAGGATGAAAAAAACGTTGATAGCTTTGAGCCGCCATTGTTGAGATCCAATTTCAAAGATTGTGTTGAGATCTTTTAGGGAGAACGTAAGTGATTCTTCTTTGCTGTGAAGTTAGAAGATTTGTAGTTTGTTCTTCCTTTGAAATAAAAATTATTGAGTGTGGCTGGTCGACGGTCTAAAATTCAATCTTTATTGTGCTATTGTCGTTTGTTACGCGTCCCCTCACCATCGAATCGTTCAACGATCTGAAGCTTTTGCTAAGCTACAAACAACAAATTGGTATCAGAGCTTAGGGTTCGGAGATCTACGTAGGTGGTGAAGATGGACAATGGCAGTGATGACAACACTCCAAAGACGACCTCCATGGAACAACATCCACCTGCTCGAATGATCATGTCCAACCTGAAGTTCGAGATTGAGAAGTTTGATGGAAAGATAAACTTTGGTATGTGGTGATGTGAGATCTTAGATGTCTTGAATCGGCTCGGTCAATACGTAGCATTGGACGAAAAGCCGACGAACATGTCGGATGCAGAGTGGAAGAACTTGAATCGAAATGCGTGCGGTACAACCCGATTGTACTTGACAAAAGAGAAGAACTATTATTTACTGGAGGAGACAAATGCTAAGGTGTTTTGGGAAGCGCTCGGTAATAAATACATGGAGAAGAACATAACAAAATCGTTTGTATCTAAAGAAGAAGTTATTTCCACTGAAGCTCAAAGATGGAATATCTATTGAAAAACACATTGATTATTATAACAAACTTCTAACTGACCAAAGGAACATTGATATCAAGGTCAACAATGAAGACACGTCGATGATTCTCTTCAACTCTCTACCCAAGGATTACAAGCATATTGTTTCATTGCTTACCTATGGTAAGAATTCAATTACTTTTGAAAAGCTGCCCAATGCTCTTACAAGTGTTGAATTCTGAAAGAATGACGAGCTAGATACGAGGAGCTGAGGTGACACTTCACTTACCATGGTAAGAGGCCGAAGCAATGAGAGGGGTGGAGTCAGATAGGGTATTTTCGATGTCGATCCAAGCCTAGGGACAAGAGCAAAGGACCTCCTTGCACGGACATAGCGAAGGACAAATGTGCCTTTTGTCGAGAGAAAGGACAATGGGTCAGAAATTGTCCAAAGGTGAAGAAGAAGCACGATGCCCCCGCAAACGTCATCAAGGACATCGAGGTAGATGAGTGGGTATTGGTCGATACTTCAAGGGCGTGACATCAGAAAGTTGGGTGCTTGATTCCGGATGCTCCTTTCATATGATGCCACATTGCTTCAAGTGACAGTCCTTTCATATGATGCCCCCACAAACGTCATCAAGGACATCGAGGTAGATGAGTGGATACTGGTCGATACTTCAAGGGCGTGACGTCAGAAAGTCTGGTGCATGATTCCGGATGCTCCTTTCATATGATGCCACATAGAGATTACTTTACGTCCTTCCATGAATGAGGTCAGAGCATGATCCTACTTGGAGATGACCGAGCTTGCACGACTACAGGTACTAATACAGTTTGGATTAAGATGGTCGATAGAGTCACACGGGACATTAACAAGGTACATTATGTACCCGACATAAAACATAACCTCATATCGCTTGGGTCACTTGAAGCAAAGGGATGTAGAGTGACAATAGAGAACAAAGCTCTAAGGGTGACTCGAGGAGCTATGATATTGATGAATGGGAAGCACAAAGGCAACCTCTACTATTTGGATGGCTTGCTTGTAATAGCACGATAACACTCTCCCGTGAGGTCGATAGCAATTAATCTTTACTCTGGCACATGTGTCTAGAGCATGTTAAAGATAAAGTTCTGCAAAAGCTTATTGAAATAGATTGCTTACAAGGAGCCAAGATCGGGAGAATAAAGATCTGTGAGCATTGTGTCTTTGGCAAAAAGACCCGTGCATCTTTGGGAAACCCTAATAAAATGGATTATTAGACAATTAGGATTCTATTAAGAAATCGATTTAGAATCGTTGTTCTAATGATTGTTTTGCTATAACAGTGATCTATTCCGTAGTTAGCTTGTGTGACGATCTTCATTGCTCGTCAACCCCGGTATCAGGCAAGCGAAACTTGCATCTCTTGATTTGGGCCATGTCTTAGGCCATTTCCTTGCTTTAGCGTAAAAGAGACTAGACGGTGAAAGGATAGCCGTCTAGACGCCATTGACCTAGCTTGACAACGAAGCTTGGTCCGTCACCCTCATCATGCTTGTATGTCACGTTTACTTTCCCTTAACGGTACGCGAATATGTTCATGTCATTGCATTTTGCCTGTCACGTTTAATTTCAATTAACGGTACGCAAATATCTGCTCATGTCATTGCATGCTTGAACACTCATCGTGATTGCGTAGCTTCGCTACATACTTGTACTATTTGTTCCGGCTAGGCACCCGTTCTACGGGCACAATCCTATGCCAAATGCACTTTCTGGCTCGTGTTCCAGGAGATGAGCTCAACACAGCCTGCGGGCAATAGGGCACTCGTTGAGTGATCCCTTGTACTTGATACTTGAACACAGCCTGCGGGCAATAGGGCACTCGTTGAGTGATCCCTTGTACTTTACTTGTTACTTGACATTACATGTCACCCCTACCACTTGATACTTGCTACTCGTACGTTACCTTACCTTACTTGTTACCACCTTACTTTACTTGCCATGCACCATACTTTAACTGCTAGGTTGCTAGTTTACCTTTCTTTCCGTTTCCTTGCACAAGTCTTTCGACTTGCTGACATGTGCCCCTTTTCTCTTTTGGGTGACACATGTTAGAGCCCGAGCCTGAGATACTTGCTGAGGACGCGGTGTTCGCTGACGCTGAGTCGGAACCCGCGTTGATCGAGGACTTCGTTGACACTGGGGATCAGTCTTAGTTCCTTAGTTGGATTTTTTTAGATTGCTTAGGTTGCCAGTGCGTGGCACCTAGTTTGATACTCTGTTATGTTTATGTTTTGTTTGGCCTTGTTCTGGGCCTTAGACTCTTTCCTGTTAGCCTGGTGGCTTTTCTGTGATGTTGAATATTTTGTGGACAAACTTTGGGATTGGTATTTCATATCCGTCTCCTTTTTTATTATTATTGTTGTTGTTCTGTTTGCGTTTACAGGGACCTGCTTATACTAAATTGACGCTTATCAGGCGTGCAGCTTCACAGCTCCACGCCTGAGCGGACCTTCTCACGTCTCGCCTCCATTTTAGGGAAGCGGGGCATGACAGGTTTTAGTGGTGGCCCATGCAGGTCGTCTCTGTAACTGCAATTATCGGGATAACGATAATAAAATAAGATTGTCCAACAAATAAATCCGACATCCGAGCCCTAAGCTATGAGTCTAATTGTTTCGTTTTCTGTGTCATTAGATGGCAGGGAGGCGAATCATCCGTGGTGGAGGTAGTGGTGCGCCCCCTCATGATGAGGAGCCGGAGCGGGAGCCCACTAACGGGGAGATGATGAGGATGATGATGCAGATGATGCAGGTTCAGCAGGGCGTGCTGCTGCAGGTCCAGAATGCTCCGGTCGCTCGAGCTGCTCAGGCAGTGGAAGCCCCTCGCCCCAAGCCTGGAGCGAAGCAGTTCCGGGAGCTGGGTCCCGCATATTTTGATGGTTCTGAAGGTCCTTTGGGTGCGGACGAGTGGATAAGGAACATTGAGGATAACCTGGCGATGGCGAAGATTAACCCGGCTGGATGGGTTGATTTGGCTAAGAGACAGCTGAAGGATAATGCCAGAAACTGGTGGGATGCTGAAGAGAAGATGCTGGTGGAGCCTATAGTTTGGGCTACCTTCAAGGCCAGATTTGATGGAGAATTATTTCCGAAGGCTGCTAGGCAGGTGATGCTGCAGCGCTTTATAGATCTGAAGCAGGGGAGCTTGTCGGTGGATCAGTACCACCAGGAGTTCACGAGGCTCAGCGCTTCATAGATCCAAAGATGGTGCAAGATGCCGATGAGAAGGCTCAGCGATTTCTTCAGGGACTAGCCTTGGAGCTTAAGAGCTTTGTGACCTCTTCTGACCTGGAGACATATCAGAAGGTTTATATTGCTGCGTGGTGGCAAGAGTTGAATTTGAACCAGAGGAAGGGACATGTTTCAGGAGCTGGGAAGAGGCCTATGGAGCAGGCTAGGGCGGTGGTTAGGCCTGGTTTCAAGCCTAATCATCCGGTGCAGTTCAAGAGGCCAAGAGGGCCTATTCTGAAGACTTGCCATTTCTACGGAAAGTCCGGGCACCTCAGGGATCAGTGTAGGAGGTTCCTGGGGCAGTGTATTGTCTGCGGAGATCCTGCCCACACCATCAGAGAGTGCCCGAGGTCGAAGCAGCCTTGGCGGGCTCCTATTGCAGCACAGCCGTTGCAGCAGCGAGCTCCTGTGCCCGCTGGACGTGGAGCGCCCCTTGTTCCACAGAGACATGCCTTTTGGTAGGCTGTTCCACCGAGAGGGCAGACCTTTCTGATGACTGAGGAGGAGAGCATGGCCGTGGATGAGGTTATTACAGGTAACGCTCGTTCTAGCTATTTTTCTTCCTTAGTTAGTTTGATTGTTGATTATGTTGGTTGCTTGCTCATGTTTGTTGCTAGAATAGGAATTGATTGTTAGACTATTTGCTAGGTGTGGTTTTGGTTTGTGCATTTCCTGCACGAGTCCTCTTTAACTCAGGTGCGTCAATGTGCATTTTGGCCCGGAGCTTCGTGGAGAAGCATTCCTTGTCGACGTCCTCTCTTTCCATGAGTTGGAATATCGTCACAGGGAACGATGTGGTCTCAGTGCATCGTGGGTGCAATTCTTGCCCGTTGGTGGTTTGTGGACATGAGCTTTGTGCTGATTTCATTGTCCACGACATCATCAACTACGATGCGGTCCTTGGGATGGATTGGCTTGCGAGCTTCTATGCTACGATCGACTGTCGGAGGAAGAAGGTCGTGTTCGAGATTCCCGGACACCCAGTGTTTGAGTTCAGCCGTGGAAGCAGTTCGCTTGGTCCTGTCAGATTTCGGACCAGACCAGTGGAGGTTGTGGCTATGCAGATGGAGTTGGAGAGGCCAGCTGTGGTGCGAGATTTTGATGACGTCTTCCCCGAGGAGATGTCTGGATTGCCACCTGATCGAGCTTTGGAGTTTTCTATTGATCTTATTCCAGGTGAGCAGCCCATTTCGAAGGCACCATATCGTATGGCGCCAGCAGAGTTGGAGGAGTTGCGTAGGCAGTTGGATGAGCTTATGCAGAAGGGTTACATCAACCCTAGTGTGTCTCCGTGGGGAGCACCGGTGTTGTTGGTGAAGAAGAAGGATGGTTCGCGTCGCATGTGCGTGGACTATCGGGAGTTGAATGCGGTGACCATTAAGAATAAATACATGTTGCCTCACATCGATGATATTTTTGATCAGCTTGGAGGTTCGAGGGTGTTTTCTAAGTTGGATTTGAGGAGTGGTTACCATCATTTGTAGGTGAAGAAGGATGATGTGCCGAAGACAGCTTTCATGACGAAGTATGGACACTATGAGTTTGTGGTTATGCCTTTCGGCGTAACTAACGCACCCGCAGTTTTCATGAATCTGATGAACCTGATTTTCTATGACTTTTTGGATAAGTTTGTCGTTATCTTTATTGACGACATTCTGATCTATTCGAAGTCGGAGGAAGAGCATGCCTCGCACTTGAGGACGGTGCTGGAGATTTTGAGGAAGCATCGGTTGTATGCTAATTTTTCAAAGTGCGAGTTTTGGCTGGACAGAGTTGCTTTTCTCGGGCATGTGGTGACTGGAGATGGTATTTCAGTGGATCCCGAGAAGATTAGGGCCATCAGGGAGTGGCATGTTCCGTCGTCTGCATCTGAGATTCGGAGTTTCCTTGGTTTGGCGGGATATTATCGGCGATTCATTAAGGACTTTTCCCGTATTGCGGAGCTGATGACCAGGTTGACGCGGAAGGATGTTGCTTTTGTTTGGTTGGGTGATTGTGAGGATGCCTTTGGTGTTCTGAGAGAGCGTTTGACGTCTGCCCCTGTTCTTGATGTGCCTGATCGTAGTGGAGGATTCGAGATCTTTTGCGATGCTTCTGGTAGGGGTCTCGGTTGTGTTTTGCATCAGCATGGACATGTTGTAGCTTACGCTTCTCGTCAGCTCAAGGTTCATGAGAAGAATTACCCGACGCATGATTTGGAGTTGGCTGCTGTTGTGTTTGCTCTTAAGATTTGGAGGCACTTCTTGCTGAGTGAGAAAGTGAAAATCTTCACCGATCACAGAAGCTTGAAGTATATTTTCACCCAGAAGGAGCTCAACATGCGACATCGTCGATGGTTGGAGCTCATGGCGGATTTCGAGATTGATTTGCAGTATCACCGTGGCAAGGTGAATGTGGTTCCTGATGCTTTGAGTAGGCTTCCCGCGGTGATGATTTTGACCTCGCAGTAGAGATTGCAGCAGGATTTTTGCGAGTCTGGTGTGGAGATTGTTTTTCCCAGGGAGGCTTCTTCGTTGATGTACATGCAGGTGCAGTCAACGATCGTGGATCGGATTAAGGCGAGTCAGGCCGGAGATTCGAAGCTGGTGAGGATTCGAGAGCTGGTGGAAGCCGGTCTGCAGACTGACTTTGTAATTCATGATGATGGCTCGTTGAGGTTTGGAGCCAGGCTATGTGTGCCAGCTGGGGATATCAGAGATGAGTTGTTGGTGGAGGCACATAGTTCGCCGTATTCTGTGCATCCTGGTGGGACCAAGATGTACAAGGATCTTCGTCTGAACTATTGGTGGCATGGTATGAAGAGGAGTGTGGCTCAGAGTGTAGCCAAGTGTTTGGTTTGCCAGCAAGTGAAGGCGGAGCATCAGTGTACGGCCGGGTTGCTACAACCTCTTCCGATTTCGGAGTGGAAGTGGCAACACATCACTATGGATTTCGTGACTGGACTACCTCGGAGTCCAAAGCAGAATGACGCGATTTGGGTGATTGTAGATCGATTGACCAAATCCGCGCACTTTATTCCATTCCGAGTGGGACAGTCCACTGAGACGCGAGCAAGGAGATACATGGAGGTAAATTCTTTTACTCTCCATTTCTGTTTCCTTTTGCTAGCCTAGATTGTGATGTAACGTGAATCGTGCAGGAGGTCGTGCGACTTCATGGGGTCCCCGTGAGTATCGTTTCGGACAGAGACACGAGATTCACATCTCAGTTATGGCAAAGTTTGCAGAAGAGTTTGGGTACGCGTCTGAGTTTCAGAACGGCGTACCATCCGCAGACGGATGGCCAGTTCGAGAGGACGATTCAGATTTTAGAAGACATGCTAAGAGCGTGCATGTTGGATTTCAAGGGTTTGTGGGAGGACCATCTACACTTGGTGGAATTCTTTTACAACAACAGCTACCATGCGTCTATTGGCATGGCGCCTTTCGTCGCTTTGTATGGGAGGAAATGTCAATCGCCATTGAGTTGGGATGACGTTGGTGATAGGGAGCTGTTGGGACCTGAGATGATTGTGAAGGCTGTGGAGGTTGTCAGGAACATTCGGGAGAGGTTGAGGATTAATCATGACCGTTTTAAGCATTGGGCGGATGCTAAACGTCGTCCTTTGGAGTTTCAGCCTGGGGATCATGTGTTTCTGATGATTTTATTTTGGCACAATTTCACTTCCCAAAGAATTATAAATGTCTACTATATTTTGAGGGATTTTTCTGCGGTCCCGAAGGGGACTAAATCAACTCAACAAGAAGGGGAAGCTGGGCCAGGACAGGCGGCTGTCCTTTCAACGGCGGTCGCCTACCTAGTAGGAAATCCAGCATGGAGTAGAGGGAAGTGCATAACAGTTGCCTGCAGAAGAAATGACAGGTGCCTGGGCAACCAAACAAGGGACTGCCCGGACAACAGCAGTCGCCTTCTTTAGAAGAGCTGGAGTTGGAGAAAGTGAAGCGCAATGACAGGCACCTGCAAGAGGATTGACAGTCGACTGGATTTTGTACAGTCGCCTGCCATTTTCGCAGCAGTCATCTGATTTTCCAGATGCCTGAGGAAGCCAAAAGAGCCAACTTACTGTTTAATTTAACACTTCTGTAGCAGGTGCCTGAAGCACAAAAGAAAGTCTCCCGTGGATCGCACATGCGACTGTAATATTCAAGACAGTCGCTTGCCAGGAGATCCTTCTTAATTTGGAAGCTACGCGGCATATCAACCAGGGGACTATCTGACCAACGACAGTTGCCTGTCCTCAGGCGACTGGCATTTGTTCAGCAGTCGACTGATCGAGGTTTTTTGCCCAGATTCTGGGTTGCGAGAAACAGGTTTTTCTTTACCCGATTTCTCCCCATTTGCCGTGGACCTTTGGATGAAATTTTGGACAGATGAGATGTAACCCCTAGGGGGTATAAAACACTACTATTCAGATGTAATAAGAGTGGAATCTTTTACTATTTTTAGGTCATCTTCTTCCTCAAGAAAGAGATTAGGGTTTTGGAGAGTTTTGAGTTTCTTGATCTCGTTTTTGTTGTTGCTGAGATTAATTGATAATTGAGGAAGCTAGTATTTGGTGACAAATCTCCAACCCTCTTACTACTATACATTTGCTTTCATTTCTTGTATTGAACTATGTCTATTTTTTGAATGCCTACTCTATTCTTGATATGTTAGGCTAAATTCATTGTGTGGGTGTTGTGGATTGATGTAGGATGTTTTGATTCCCTTGCTAATGTCAATCTCTAGCACCCTTTGTTAATCCATGTTGTTAGGTGAAATAAGCTTATTATTAGTTGGATTTGATACTATCCATGGAGGAGCCGAAGAACGGTGGTGCTTCGTAATTGTCGCACCTATGTATCCAATGGGTATTGCATATCTTAAAATGAATGCAAGACCCTTCAATCCATATTTCATAGTTTGGAAGTTTAATTCATCCAATAACCTAAATTGTTAATTGGGTTGTAAGCCGTTTATCGAATCGTGCATTACCCGAAAGGGGCCGCAGAACGGTGTTTGTGTGATGCGTAACACAACCTACAAGCATTACCCCTGTCACGCCCCGCTTCACATTGTACTTGGGAGCGAGGACGCGAGCGGGTCCGCATGTGCTTAAAACAAGAAGGAGATACTTTTTTTTCCTCCCTGCTTGGTTTAAGCACATTACGCGTCTGTGTGATAACATCCTGCAGGTTCTTGCATGCAACTCAAACAACACAGATAAATATCTTATTACAAGCTCAAGTCTCAAAATGAATACAACAATGAAGGAAATAAGAGAGAGAGGGTCATTAAGCCCATACAATCATTAAGAGAGACAACAAGTACAAAGATGATGCGAAGACACATTGCTCCTCAGCGAAGGAACTTAGCGGCAAGGCACGCCTGGTCAACCTGCTCAGTCTCTAAGCAAACTCCTCTACAAACCTGTCTAATACCTGACGTATATTTCACAAAACAAGAACTATACGTCAGCGAGGGTCGCTCGGCATGATTTAGAAAGTTAAGATAATTGACCCTCGGCAAGGTTTTCAAAAATGTTATCATAGCAATATGAGTAACAAAATAGCATTTATATTAGTTAGAACATGGCAGCGTAAGAAACATTTGAGCACGTCAAACGTAGTGCATAAGTAGTGACATGGCAAGTGTAGTGTGCAAAGCAGTGAGCAGACGAAGTGTAGTGCACAAAGTGGCAAACATGGCAAGGTGTAATGTGTACAGCAATAAGCATGGCAAGTGTGTGTACATCAATAACATGACAAGCGTGGTGTGTACAGCAGTAAACGTGGCAAGCGTGGTGTGTACATCAGTAAACATGGCAAGTGTGATGTGTACAGCAATAACATGACAAGCGTAGTGTGTACAACAACAAGCGAGGCAAGTGTGGTGTGTACAACAGTAAGCATGACAAGTGTAGTGTGTACAAAAACAAGCGAGGCAAGTGTGGTGTGTACAACAATAAGAGAGTAACTAGCAGAGTACACAATCCTCAATAGTAACAACAGAAGTAAAAGAACATGACAATCAATCAAAAGTGCCTAGTGAAAAGCTCAATGTCTGAGGGGGAGGTGACAAGCATTACACCCAAGTTAACGGGAGCTACCCGTGACTCTTTACTCACCGACCCGGCCAGGTGTCGGTCAAGTTCACCACGAGAGTGTAATCTAGCATTCCAGCCTCTACTACATTGAACTACCCCGCCCAAGTGTTCTGCTGGAACACGAGCCAGCCTAATCCATATTACATGCAGGCACGAGTTTGTCAACGCACATGACATCACGATTTCACGATTTTGCCTCTTGGGCGCACGAATTCACAAGTTCACGATTTCAAGTATTCCAACAATCCGTTCCATCAATATCCATTTGTACAAGCATGTTAGTTATCAGCATGGCAGGATTATGGTATGACACAATATTAGCAATTTATGGGTTAACAAATAAATGTAACGACACTTTGTAACACGTAAGAAGAATGCACACTTGCCTGGTCAATGCAGTTTTGGGTGTCCACATGATCTCGATGAAAGACGTATCATATCTGCGTAGTTGGATTCATAATATTAAAACAGAGAACAATATTAATCTTACTTATAGTACTGCCTACCTAGTATTAGTTACAGATATACTCAAACCAGCATACACCAACCTACAATGTGAGCTATATTTATATATATTGCTATATAATAATAAACAGGCATATGTGAACTAACATATAAAAGTTGTCACCCTATAACTTACTATTAAGAACAGTATGCTAACATTCCCATCAGCATTTAATAGTCACACATTCAAGGTGTATATTATAAGGTCAAAACTAACTAATGCACTGGCCTGCTAATTAACTATTAAAATAATTAACTTTGATTAAACTAATATTATAACATAATTTAATATGTTAAATCCTTTACCTCCCATCTATATTATCTAATTCAAGCAGGATATACCTATAAATGTCCTGTTAAAAGAGCTCACCCATACGGAGACGAGGCGCAGCCCAAAATCGAAGTAGGAGATCTCTCCGGGCGGCGGCAGTCAGATCCCACTGGGCGATGACGGTAAGATCTCTCCGAGTGACGGCGGTCAAGTCTCTTCGGGCGGCGGTGGCCAGATCTCTCCGGGCAGCGGCGGTCAAGTCTCACTGGGCGGCGGCGGCCAGATCTCTCCGGGCGGCGGTGGCCAGATCTCACTGGGCGGCGGCGGTCAAGTCTCACTGGGTGATGGCGGCATTCCAATGGGAGGAGGAGATGGGTTTTGCAGGTGGCACACGGGGAGGAAAACGGCGAGCGGGGGTAGGCGAAGGCGAGGGCTGGTGGGCCGCCGGGCTCCCAAACGGAGGAACATGAATATCTGTTTCAAACAGAGGAATGTGATGAAGGCAGGCAGAGGAGAGCAAGGTGTTCTCGGGGCGGATGCACGGCTGTTGCGAGGAGGCTGAAGTTCTGGAGGTGGGTTGGTCGGAAAATGATTGGAGAGGACGCGGGTTCAATGGGTTCGGTGGAGCAGAGGTCGGAGGCAGCGTCAGAGAGCTGATCAAAGGTGGCTTGGCACGGCTTGTAGGCGGAGTTGATGATCGGAGAGGGCTGGGCTTTTTGTGAGCGGGCTTGGCGAGTGTGCAGCGGTGGCGCAAGCTTGCAGCAAGGTTGCGAGGAGGCGGCTGTCGGTGTTGGTGGCGTCGGAAAGTGGGGGTCACGGCGAAGGCTGAGAAGAGGGGGCGACGACGTGGACATGATGGATTCTCTCTGTTGCTCCTGTGAATTTTGTAGAGGAGAACTTGGATGCGTAACCACTGAATGTGACGAAGTATTCGGTAGTGGAGAGAAGTATGGGAAACGCACGTTGGGTTGTTGTGAAGGTATCTCACATGAAGTAGTAAATAGAGAGAGATCATGTGCGTGAGTTTTGGGGTGTATGTAACGACTGGTTTTTCATGTATGGATTTTATTATATATATTTATATATTTAGTTGCTTTCCCTTGTTGTGATTTCCATTTCCGTCTCATTAGTTTTCATTTTCGTTCGTTTCGTCGTGTTTCTCTAGATTCTTCCGTCGGTCGGCGTGTTTGAAGTAAGTCATTCGTGACGGGCTTCATAACATCGATATCTTAGAGTTAGAACGAGCCTAGGAGACTTAGGAAACCATCCCGGAGCTCTGCGCTTCATATCGGAACTTTTGGTGCTCATTAGCCGGTGTAAGAAGGGGCACCGACCGACTAAATGACGATCCAGTCGGTCGGAAAACCTTCTTGAACCGACTAGTTGGCTTTGTTAAATGTTCAGGGGTTACTGTTTGTCGTTAGTCGGTCTAAGAACGTTGGTTGACCGACTAGGTTGCAAACTAGTCGGTCGGCAATGCTTCTTTAACCGACTAACTCTTTAACTATCTTTGGTACTAGTTACTGTTTACTCTTAGTCGGTCTAAGAACGTTCACCGACCGACTAGATGTCAAACTAGTCAGTCAGTAGTTGTTCTTTGACCGACTAAATCTAAATCCTAATTTTCATCTGGGTTACTGTTTACACTTAGTCGGTCTGCGTTGGTTAACCGACCGACTAGTTGCCAAACTAGTCGGTCAGTGGTTGCTCTTTGACCGACTAAACAGTACAGGAAACCCTAGTTTTGCCCTAGCCACCACCAAACTCTATAAATACCCCTCCAACCATTTTCTTCTTCTCCCTCATGACCTAAAACCCTAATTTCTCCCCCATTGAGCCCCCATCTTCCTCAAACCATTAATCCTTCATCCCAAGCTCATCCTTCATCATCCAAACCCTTACTTAACACTTTCCACCTTCCACCTTCCTCAAACCTTCATCAAACCCCCAAAATCCACATCAAAACCCATTTCTCCAAATTTTTCCCTCATTTCCAGATCTGAGCCGGATCGTTCTTCCGTTGCCGTGGTTGCTCAGCATCGTTCCTCCGCTTCTTCACGGTAATACTCGATTCCTTTAGTTTTAGCATAACCCACATTGACATTTGTGAAACCCTAATAAAATGGATTATTAGACAATTAGGATTCTATTAAGAAATCGATTTAGAATCGTTGTTCTAATGATTGTTTTGCTATAACAGTGATCTATTCCGTAGTTAGCTTGCGTGACGATCTTCATTGCTCGTCAACCCCGGTATCAGGCAAGTGAAACTTGCATCTCTTGATTTGGGCCATGTCTTAGGCCATTTCCTTGCTTTAGTGTAAAAGAGACTAGACGGTGAAAGGATAGCCGTCTAGACGCCATTGACCTAGCTTGACAACGAAGCTTGGTCCGTCACCCTCATCATGCTTGTATGTCACGTTTACTTTCCCTTAACGGTACGCGAATATGTTCATGTCATTGCATTTTTCCTGTCACATTTAATTTCAATTAACGGTACACGAATATCTGCTCATGTCATTGCATGCTTGAACACTCATCGTGATTGCGTAGCTTCGCTACATATTTGTACCATTTGTTTCGGCTAGGCACCCGTTCTGCGGGCACAATCCTATGCCAAATACACTTTCTGGCTCGTGTTCCAGGAGACGAGCTCAACACAGCATGCGGGCAATAGGGCACTCGTTGAGTGATCCCTTGTACTTGATACTTGAACACAGCCTGCGGGCAATAGGGCACTCGTTGAGTGATCCCTTGTACTTTACTTGTTACTTGACATTACATGTCACCCCTACCACTTGATACTTGCTACTCGTACTTTACCTTACCTTACTTGTTACCACCTTACTTTACTTGCCATGCACCATACTTTAACTTCTAGGTTGCTAGTTTACCTTTCTTTCCATTTCCTTGCACAAGTCTTTCGACTTGCTGACATGTGCCCCTTTTCTCTTTTGGGTGACACATGTTAGAGCCTGAGCCTGAGATACTTGCTGAGGACGCGGTGTTTGCTGACGCTGAGTCGGAACACGCGTTGATCGAGGACTTCGTTGACACTGGGGATCAGTCTTAGTTCCTTAGTTGGCTTTTTTTAGATTGCTTAGGTTGTCGGTGCGTGGCACTTAGTTTGATACTCTGTTATGTTTATGTTTTGTTTGGCCTTGTTCTGGGCCTTAGACTCTTTCCTGTTAGCCTGGTGGCTTTTCTGTGATGTTGAATATTTTGTGGACAAACTTTGGGATTGGTATTTCATATCCATCTCCTTTTTTATTATTATTGTTGTTGTTCCGTTTGCGTTTACAGGGACCTGCTTATACTAAATTGACGCTTATCAGGCGTGCAGCTTCACAGCTCCACGCCTGAGCGGACCTTCTCACGTCTCGCCTCCATTTTAGTGAAGCGGGGCGTGACAGGTTTTAGTGGTGGCCCATGCAGGTCGTCTCTGTAACTGCAATTATCGGGATAACGATAATAAAATAAGATTGTCCAACAAATAAATTCGACATCCGAGCCCTAAGATATGAGTCTAATTGTTTCGTTTTCTGTGTCATTAGATGGCAGGAAGGCGAATCACCCGTGGTGGAGGTAGTGGTGCGCCCTCTCATGACGAGGAGTCGGAGCGGGAGCCCACTAACGGGGAGATGATGAGGATGATGATGCAGATGATGCAGGTTCAGTAGGGCGTGCTGCTGCAGGTCCAGAATGCTCCGGCCGCTCGAGCTGCTCGGGCAGTGGAAGCCCCTCGCCCCGAGCCTAGAGCGAAGCAGTTCCGGGAGCTGGGTCCCGCATATTTTGATGGTACTGAAGGTCCTTTGGCTGCAGACGAGTGGATAAGGAACATTGAGGATAACCTGGCGATGGCGAAGATTAACCCGGCTGGATGGGTTGATTTGGCTAAGAGGCAGCTGAAGGATAATGCCAGAAACTGGTGGGATGCTGAAGAGAAGATGCTGGTGGAGCCAATAGTTTGGGCTACCTTCAAGGCCAGATTTGATGGAGAATTCTTTCCGAAGGCTGCTAGGCAGGTGATGCTGCAGCGCTTCATAGATCTGAAGCAGGGGATCTTGTCGGTGGATCAGTACCACCAGGAGTTCGCGAGGCTCAGTCGGTTTGCACCAAAGATGGTGCAAGATGCCAATGAGAAGGCTCATCGATTTCTTCAGGGACTAGCCTTGGAGCTTCAGAGCTTTGTGACCTCTTCTGACCTGGAGACATATCAGAAGGTTCTGATTGCTGCGAGGCGGCAAGAGCTGAATTTGAACCAGAGGAAGGGACATGTTTCAGGAGCTAGGAAGAGGCCTATGGAGCAGGCCAGGGCGGTGGTTAGGCCTGGTTTCAAGCCTAATCATCCGGTGCAGTTCAATAGGCCAGGAGGGCCTATTCTGAAGACTTGCCATTTCTGCGGCAAGACCGGACACCTCAGGGATCAGTGTAGGAGGTTCCTAGGGCAGTGTATTGTCTGCGGAGATCCTGTCCACACCATCAGAGAGTGCCCGAGGTCGAAGCAGCCTTGGCGGGCTCCTATTGCAGCACAGCCGTTGCAGCAGCGAGCTCCTGTGCCCGCTGGACGTAGAGCGCCCCTTGTTCCACAGAGACAGGCCTTTCGGCAGGCTGTTCTACCGAGAGGGCAGGCCTTTCTGATGACTGAGGAGGAGAGCATGGCCGTGGATGAGGTTATTACAGGTAACGCTCGTTCTATCTATTTTTCTTCCTTAGTTAGTTTGATTGTTGATTATCTTGGTTGCTTGCTCATGTTTGTTGCTAGAATAGGATTTGATTGTTAGAATGTTTGCTAGGTGTGGTTTTGGTTTGTACATTTCCTGCACGAGTCCTCTTTGACTCAGGTGCGTCAATATGCATTTTGGCCTGGAGCTTCGTGGAGAAGCATTCCTTGTCGACGTCCTCTCTTTCCAAGAGTTGGAATATCGTCACAGGGAACGGTGTGGTCTCGGTGCATCGTGGCTGCAATTCTTGCCCGTTGGTGGTTTATGGACGTGAGCTTTGTGCTGATTTCATTGTCCACGACATCATCAACTACGATGCGGTCCTTGGGATGTATTGGCTTGCGAGCTTCTATGCTACGATCGACTGTCGGAGGAAGAAGGTCGTGTTCGAGATTCCCGGACACCCATTGTTTGAGTTCAGCCGTGGTAGCAATTCGCTTGGTCCTGTCAGATTTCGGACCAGACCAGTGGAGGTTGTGGCTATCCAGATGGAGTTGGAGAGGCCAGCTGTGGTGCGAGATTTTGATGACGTCTTCCCCGAGGAGATGTCTGGATTGCCACCTGATCGAGCTTTGGAGTTTTCTATTGATCTTATTCCAGGTGCGCAGCCCATTTCAAAGGCACCATATCGTATGGCGCCAGCATAGTTGGAGGAGTTGCGTATGCAGTTGGATGAGCTTATGCAGAAGGGTTACATCAACCCTAGTGTGTCTCCGTGGGGAGCACCAGTGTTGTTGGTGAAGAAGAAGGATGGTTCGCATCGCATGTGCGTGGACTATCGGGAGTTGAATGCGGTGACCATTAAGAATAAATACCCGTTGCCTCGCATCGATGATATTTTTGATCAGCTTGGAGGTTCGAGTGTGTTTTCTAAGTTGGATTTGAGGAGTGGTTACCATCAGTTGAAGGTGAAGAAGGATGATGTGCCGAAGACAGCTTTCAGGACGAAGTATGGACACTATGAGTTTTTGGTTATGCCTTTCGGCGTAACTAACGCACCCGCAGTTTTCATGAATCTGATGAACCTGATTTTCTATGACTTTTGGATAAGTTTGTCGTTATCTTTATTGAGGACATTCTGATCTATTCGAAGTCGGAGGAAGAGCATGCATCGCACTTGAGGACGGTGCTGGAGATTTTGAGGAAGCATCGGTTGTATGCTAAGTTTTCAAAGTGCGAGTTTTGGCTGGACAGAGTTGCTTTTCTCGGGCATGTGATGACTGGAGATGGTATTTCAGTGGATCCCGAGAAGATTAGGGCCATCAGGGAGTGGCCTGTTCCGTCGTCTGTGTCTGAGATTCGGAGTTTCCTTGGTTTGGCGGGATATTATCGACGATTCATTAAGGACTTTTTCCGTATTGCGGAGCCGATGACCAGGTTAACGCGGAAGGATGTTTCTTTTGTTTGGTCAGGTGATTGTGAGGATGCCTTTGGTGTTCTGAGAGAGCGTTTGACGTCTGCCACTGTTCTTGCTGTGCCTGATCGCAGTGGAGGATTTGAGATCTTTTGTGATGCTTCTGGCAGGGGTCTCGGTTGTGTTTTGCATCAGCATGGACATGTTGTAGCTTACGCTTCTCGTCAGCTCAAGGTTCATGAGAAGAATTACCCGACGCATTATTTGGAGTTGGCTGCTGTTGTGTTTGCTCTTAAGATTTGGAGGCACTTCTTGCTGAGTGAGAAAGTGAAAATCTTCACCGATCACAGAAGCTTGAAGTATATTTTCACCTAGAAGGAACTCAACATGCGACAGCGTCGATGGTTGGAGCTCATGGCGGATTTTGAGATTGATTTGCAGTATCACCCTGGCAAGGTGAATGTGGTTCCTGATGCTTTGAGTAGGCTTCCTGCGGTGATGATTTTGACCTCGCAGTGAGATTGCAGCAGGATTTTTGCGAGTCTGGTGTGGAGATTGTTTTTCCCAGGGAGGCTTCTTCGTTGATGTACATGCAGGTGCAGTCAACGATCGTGGATCAGATTAAGGCGAGTCAGGCCGGAGATTCGAAGCTGGTGAGGATTCGAGAGCTGGTGGAAGCCGGTCTGCGGACTGACTTTTTAATTCATGATGATGGCTCGTTGAGGTTCGGAGCCAGGCTGTGTGTGCCAGCTGGGGATATCAGAGATGAGTTGTTGGTGGAGGCACATAGTTCGCTGTATTCTGTGCATCCTGGTGGGACCAAGATGTACAAGGATCTTCGTCTGAACTATTGGTGGCATGGTATGAAGAGGAGTGTGGCTCGAAGTGTAGCCAAGTGTTTGGTTTGCCAACAAGTGAAGGCGGAGCATCAGCGTACGACCGGGTTGCTACAACCGCTTCCGATTCCGGAGTGGAAGTGGCAACACATCACTATGGATTTCGTGACTGGACTACCTCGGAGTCCGAAGCAGAATGACGCGATTTGGGTGATCGTAGATCGATTGACCAAATCCGCGCACTTTATTCCATTCCGAGTGGGACAGTCCACTGAGACGCTAGCGAGGAGATACATGGAGGTAAATTCTTTTACTCTCCATTTCTGTTTCCTTTTCCTAGCCTAGGTTGTGATGTAACGTGAATCGTGCAGGAGGTCGTGCGACTTCATGGGGTCACTGTGAGTATCGTGTCGGACAGAGACACGAGATTCACATCTCAGTTCTGGCAAAGTTTTCAGAAGAGTTTGGGTACGCGTCTGAGTTTCAGCACGGCGTACCATCCGCAGACGGATGGCCAGTCCGAGAGGACGATTCAGATTTTGGAAGATATGCTGAGAGCGTGCATGTTGTATTTCAAGGGTTCGTGGGAGGACCATCTACACTTGGTGGAATTCTCTTACAACAACAGCTACCAGGCGTCTATTGGCATGGCGCCTTTCGCCGCTTTGTATGGGAGGAAATGTCGATCGCCATTGAGTTGGGATGACGTTGGTGATAGGGAGCTGTTGGGACCTGAGATGATTGTGGAGGCTGTGGAGGTTGTTAGGAACATTCGGGAGAGGTTGAGGATTGCTCGGGACCGTTTTAAGCATTGGGCGGATGCTAAACGTCGTCGTTTGGAGTTTCAGCCTGGGGATCATGTGTTTCTGAGGATTTTATTTTGGCACAATTTCACTTCCCAAAGAATTATAAATGTCTACTATATTTTGAGGGATTTTTCTGGATTTTCTGGGGTCCCGAAGGGGACTAAATCAACTCAACAAGAAGGGGAAGCTGGGCCAGGACAGGCGGCTGTCCTTTCAACGACGGTCACCTGCCTAGTAGGAAATCCAGCATGGAGTAGAGGGGAGTGCATAACAGTTGCCTGCAGAAGAAATGACAGGTGCCTGGGCAACCAAACAAGTGACTGCCCGGACAACAGCAGTCGCCTTCTTTAGAAGAGCTGGAGTTGGAGAAAGTGAAGCGCAATGACAGGCACCTGCAAGAGGATTGACAGTCGACTGGATTTTGTACAGTCGCCTGCCATTTTCGCAGCAGTCATCTGATTTTCCAGATGCCTGAGGAAGCCAAAAGAGCCAACTTACTGTTTAATTTAACACTTCTGTAGCAGGTGCCTGAAGCACAAAAGAAAGTCGCCCGTGGATCGCACATGCGACTGTAATATTCAAGACAGTCGCTTGCCAGGAGATCCTTCTTAATTTGGAAGCTACGCGGCATACCAACCAGGGGACTATCTGACCAACGACAGTTGCCTGTCCTCAGGCGACTGGCATTTGTTCAGCAGTCGACTGATCGAGGTTTTTTGCCCAGATTCTGGGTTGCGAGAAACAGGTTTTTCTTTACCCGATTTCTCCCCATTTGCCGTGGACCTTTGGATGAAATTTTGGACAGATGAGATGTAACCCCTAGGGGGTATAAAGCACTACTATTCAGATGTAATAAGAGTGGAATCTTTTACTATTTTTAGGTCATCTTCTTCCTCAAGAAGGAGATTAGGGTTTTGGAGAGTTTTGAGTTTCTTGATCTCGTTTTTGTTGTTGCTGAGATTAATTGATAATTGAGGAAGCTAGTATTTGGTGACAAATCTCCAACCCTCTTACTACTATACATTTGCTTTCATTTCTTGTATTGAACTATGTCTATTTTTTGAATGCCTACTCTATTCTTGATATGTTAGGCTAAATTCATTGTGTGGGTGTTGTGGATTGATGTAGGATGTTTTGATTCCCTTGCTAATGTCAATCTCTAGCACCCTTTGTTAATCCATGTTGTTAGGTGAAATAAGCTTATTATTAGTTGGATTTGATAATATCCATGGAGGAGCCGAAGAACGGTGGTGCTTCGTAATTGTTGCACCTATGTATCCAATGGGTATTGCATATCTTAAAATGAATGCAAGACCCTTCAATCCATATTTCATAGTTTGGAAGTTTAATTCATCCAATAACCCAAATTGTTAATTGGGTTGTAAGTGTTGGATCCTGTGGATGGCAAACAACACTAGAAGGGGGGGGGGGGTTGAATAGTGTTGTATAAAGATAAAACTTTTTCGTTCTTTAATCAATCAACACAAAAACAATTCCTTCTAATGTTGCCTAAGAAACCAAGTAGAGCGATCTACGCTTGGTTCTTAATCAACAATATAATTAAAAATGCACAGCGAAAAATCACAGCAGGTAGTCGACTCCTTATGAGCAGTAGTCGACTCCCAGAGTATAAGTTAGAGCGAATAAAATAACAGATGCAAATCTCAGCGTATAGGATTGATATTTACTGAATATAAAATAAAAGCAAAGATAAACAAACACAGAAAATGCAAGCGCAAAGACAAGGATTTTTATCCTGGTTCCCCGCAACCCGGGTACGTCCAGTCCCCGACCAATCCGGTACGAGATTTCCACTATCTGCCTTGGCAAATACAAGCACCTAACTTCACTCGTTAGGATTTCCAACGACCTAGCCTTGACCAGGATTTCCGAACACAACGCCTAGACTTGTCTAGGGTTATACCCTTGCCTCACAAACCGAGGACTTCCCAAATGGCAACAACTAGACTTGTCTAGTGTTCCAACAAATAGCACAATAAGAAATTTGTCCAATACTCTACAACAAGTGATAGAGATTGGAAATACACCCGATTCTATAGCCAATCAAAAGATAAACAATTGTGTAGTGGCTTAATAGAATAATAGTCTAGATCACACAAAGATATGAGATAAATTCTTTGTGATCTAGAGCTTTTTCAAAAATCTTTCAAATAGAATTCAAAGAGAAGTAAAGTAGAGGATTTTGAAAAACAACTTAGCCAATAAAAAAAATATGATCTTCAAGAGAATTAAAAAATATTGCAAGATCAAAAACTGAAATTAAAAATTGGCTAGAGAAGAAATGAGAGAGCTTTGATTCACGAGAGCTTTTGCAAATTTGATTTTCAATAATCTTGTATTTTTCACAAAAGAATTAAGCTCTATTTATAGGGAAAAGCTGGGATTTGAAATTTGAATTTCGTTTGACTTTTGTCCCAAAAATTTCGGAGTAAATCACTCAAAGAAATTTAAAATTCAAATTCAAAACGTTTGAAAATTTCCAGCAGGTAGTCGACTCCCTCTATTGGTAGTCGACTCCCAGAGGAGTCTAGGAAATTTTCATCCCTGACTGGTAGTCGACTCCCTGCTTTTGGTAGTCGACTCCCAGAGGAGTTTTTCCTGTTGTTCTAGTCAAAAAGGGTTAGTTAACTCCAGGGTGCGTGGAGTTTCACTATAATTATTGAAGTGACTAGAGAAAGCTCTTTAAAATTATTTTTGTAGTAAAAACAATATTTCGAAATCCTTTTGTGTGTGTGTGTGTTGTCTACTTGATATGGCTTTGACAAATATCCTAAAAGACACGACACACTCACACTAGACTCTGAACATGTCTTTGGCAGTTTTAGTCAGCTTGATGAACTGAAGATGAGCTTCTTCTTTGAGCTACTTGCTTTGTTTGAGCTTGAGCTTCATCACTCGAGTTTAGCCATGTTCGTCTTTGTCGTGGAGCGTAGATACGTGCTTCTTGGAGTATTTAGTAGAGCTTCACGAAACCTGTATACCTGTATACTTAAAGTGTAGTGTAGTTAGTATACCAAGCATTCATTTGGTGTGCTCATCATCAAAATTACTTAGGGGTGGAATTCAATTTCCATCACTCTCCCCCTTTTTGATGATGACACCCAAATGCAAAATTGGAAGCAAGACATATATGAATAATATTGCAAGTATACTTACTCCCCCTGCTTTGATGCGGTTCTCCCCCTGCATCGAAGCTATTTTTGCATTATAACATTTTTCTCCCCTTGTCATCAACAAAAAATACAATAAAACAGTAATTTCTATGGATCATTAAGGATAGGAGGAATTCAATTCCCTATGCCTGCAATGAAGGTGTTAGTTCATAGAACAACTAATTTTAGCATAGCATATAGCTTCATAGAAGCTAGCATCCCACAATAGAAGTTATTACAAACCATAGTTTAAGAGAACATTGTTTTTGAAACGAAAATCCATTGTTTTTGAAGTAGAAGTGCATGAAACTAAGGGTGACCGCTGTTCTTTTTCAGTTCCTTGATTTCTTCAAGGATCATAACGAGCGTCTCCTCAGTCATCTTCTTGCTTTGCACTACGATTTCCTTGAGATCATCCACCTTTTGGTTGAGATCTTCAAATCCTTTCTCCTGTGAGATCTTCAATTTTCCAATCTTTTTCAGGAGCATCTCCTGAAGTTCAAGGATGTAAGCAGGAACTTCTTCTTCTTCCTCGTCGCTTCCTTTTCCTTCTTCTTCACTTTCTTCATCAGAATCTGCAATTACAACCTTCTTACCTCGCCTTGAGGATGATGATCCTCCTTCGGTAGCGATTTGCTCTTCAGGGACGTTCTCATCAAGGTCATGATGAAGATTCATTCTTCCAAGAGCATGAACATCAAAAACACGAGCAGGTTCTAGAATGGTTGTTTCATGATCCAAAGGCACGTTAAAGCTAATGAATAGGATGGTCAGATAGTGCCCATGAGAAAGTGTGGAGGAAGGTCTGTCAGATGAAGCTGAAAGTAGGATAGAATCCATGATGACTTTAGCCCAATTCACACGAATGTTACCAAGAATGGCATAGATGCATTTTGCTTGTTTTTCAGAAAGGATAGCATGACTTCCAGATTTTTGAGTAATGTTATATGACAGAATATTGGCTAAGATTCTCGCCGGATAGCGAAGATGGCTACAAGGAAGTTTAGTCAGAAAGTGTTTACCGGGCAGATACATTCTCTCTAGGATATTTTCGTCAGTCATCTCAATTTTCTCAAGGATCATACCGGAGTATGGGATTCCTAAGGCTTCACCTAGGGATTTTACAGTTATTGCAAGTTTGGTATCGAGAACCTTAGTAATGAAACGACTTTTTACGAGATCATAATCCATGTTTGCATAAAAGAGATGGATAAGCCTAGGATAACACATATACACATTTTCTGAGGAGAACAGATTTGCTAAGTTCTGGAAATCTAGAAGACTGTCAATACCGTAATTGATAACATCATTGAGTTTGACAAATCTTTCATGCAAGATAGGTTTCTTAGACACTTTAACAAAATGTTCATAGGTAGTTGATTTGAAGAGATATGGTAGAATGATTTCTTTTTCAGAATCAACATTAGGAGTAGCAATCTTTCTCTTCTTAGGAAAAGCTCCTTTGAAAGGCATCTAGATAGAGTAAAACAACAACAACAGAAATATTTTACACTACTAGAAAACCAAGAGAAATAAAACAATAAAGTTCATGAGAGTAAAAAAAAATTTTACCTTGGGTAAATTTGAAAGAAGATGAAAATTGCTCCAAATGCCCAAGCTTCAAGATGAAAACCCAAGAGAGGAGAGGGGAAAAGGAGGTAGTCGGCTACCTCTAGGGTTTTCTTGGGGTTTTGATTGAAGAGATGAAGAGATAAGGAGAAATAGGAACCATTAGATCTAGATTTGGGTGGCTAGGATGGGTTTTAGACTTTAGTGGGTAAGTTGTCTTAACGGATCTTGACCCAACCACTCAAATAGAACCCAATAGGAGTTAGAGAAAAAAAAATTACAACCCAGAAATTTCCGCGCTGGTAGTCGACTCCCTCTGTAGGTAGTCGACTCCCTCCTGGGTAGAGTCGTTTTCTCATCCCGGAAAAAGTTTGGTCCAGGTTGAGCGAGCTCCTTTTAAAAAATATTTTAAGCAATAAAACACAATCATGCATACAATTTTAACTTATTTCAACTCATTTAAATAATTATATAAATATATAAAAATTTGTTCCGATTCAGCCGTTTGACTCCCTGAATTTTCTTCATTGTTTTCCTCCTTTTTAGAGCACCTGAAAGATGAGCGTTTTATGGTACTCTTTGGTTTTGAGTCCGAGGAGTTAGTCTTTAGGAAACCAAACCCAATACGGTTTAGTTCCTTCATGAACAATATACTTATAATTTTTATTAAAATGAATCTGTTGAACAAAGTTAGTAGCGTACCTTTCTTTTTGCTGATCAGATAATTTCCTTGGTACCCAGATGCTTAAAACATTATCGTTAGCATGATGCATCCTAGTGTTCTTAACCCGTTTCTTGGTATGATATGAATCATAGCCAAGTCCGGTTTTGCTAGATGAAGCTTTTTGATTATCTATTATATTATCTAGCTTCCCTTTTCCTTTATTGAAATTCTCAATAATTTTCATCGTAGCGTCATATTTATCTTTGACGGATACGAGAAGATTATTCAGACTTTCAACTTTTTCATTTACTAGCAAAATATCCTTTTGTAAAAGATCATTTTTCTCTTTAAGAAGACTATTTTCTTTAACAACTTCTTCCTTTTCTTTAGTCTCTCTTTTAGCAATTCTAAGTGTTTTTCTATGTTCTTTAATGAGCTTTTCATGCATTTTGCATAGCTCTTTATATGCTCCCCTATAGTCCAAGTCTTCATCATCGCTTGATGATGACTCATTGTCGCTAGATGAATCATGATGCGAGCTTACCTTGGAGGATGTAGATGCCATAAAACACATGTGTGCTGTCTCTCTTCTTTCATCATTATCTTCGTCTGAGGATTCGTCGGATGAGGAATTGTCGCTTTGATCGAAGGCTGCATAGGCTTCTTTCTTTGGTCGTCTAAACTTGCTTCTTGTATTGGTTCGTCTTTCATTATTCTCTTTGTTCTTCCCACGATCTCTGGAATCACGGTTGTTTCTTTCCAATGGACAATCTCTCTTGACATGTCCTGGTTTATTACAACCAAAACAGATAATACCGTTAGTGGGTCTAAAAGATCGTTTTCCATACTTACTTGTGATGAACTCTTTAAAGTTCTTTGAGATGAACGCGATGTGATCTTCTTTGTCCGTATAATCGGAATCTTCTTCTTGAGCTTTGAATGCAAGATTTTTCTTCTTTGGTTTTTCTTCGATTTTCTTGTCTTCTTCAAGCTCGATCTCATATGCCATGAGATTTCCCATCAGTTCTTCGATGGTGAGATCCTTCACATTGTGAGCTTCTCGAATGGCCGTGGTCTTTCCTTTCCATTCGGGACGGAGTGATCTTAGTATCTTCATTACCTGTTCATACTCGGAAAGTTTCTTTCCTAGTCCTGCAAGCTCATTTGTAATGTTAGTAAAACGAGTATTCACATCGGTGATACTCTCTCCTTCTTCCATTTTAAAAGTTTCGAATTTTGAATGTAATACATTTATACGAGATTCTTTTACCTTTTCTGTACCTTCATGACTTACCTGAAGAGTGTGCCAAATTTGATGTGCTGTCTCACATTGGGAGACTCGATTGAACTCATTTCCTGTAACAGCGCAAAACAAGGCATTCATTGCTTTTGCATTGAGATTAGCTTTCTTCTTATCATCGATGGACCATTTTCCAAACTCAACGTCGATGGGTGCGATGTACGGGGCTTTGGTGATTGTCCATGCTTCTATGTCTAATGACTCTAGATGAGTCTTCATTCGGATCTTCCAGCTGGCGTAGTTGGTTCCGTTGAATAGAGGTGGTCGCATGGTGTTCAATCCTTCGGAGTGAAAAGATGTTGATGCCATCACTATTGTAACCTTGCTCCGATACCAAGTGTTGGATCCTGTGGATGGCAAACAACACTAGAAGGGGGGGGGGGGGGTTGAATAGTGTTGTATAAAGATAAAACTTTTTCGTTCTTTAATCAATCAACACAAAAACAATTCCTTCTAATGTTGCCTAAGAAACCAAGTAGAGCGATCTACGCTTGGTTCTTAATCAACAATATAATTAAAAATGCACAGCGAAAAATCACAGTAGGTAGTCGACTCCTTATGAGCAGTAGTCGACTCCCAGAGTATAAGTTAGAGCGAATAAAATAACAGATGCAAATCTCAGCGTATAGGATTGATATTTACTGAATATAAAATAAAAGCAAAGATAAACAAACACAGAAAATGCAAGCGCAAAGACAAGGATTTTTATCCTGGTTCCCCGCAACCCGGGTACGTCCAGTCCCCGACCAATCCGGTACGAGATTTCCACTATCTGCCTTGGCAAATACAAGCACCTAACTTCACTCGTTAGGATTTCCAACGACCTAGCCTTGACCAGGATTTCTGAACACAACGCCTAGACTTGTCTAGGGTTATACCCTTGCCTCACAAACTGAGGACTTCCCAAATGGCAACAACTAGACTTGTCTAGTGTTCCAACAAATAGCACAATAAGAAATTTGTCCAATACTCTACAACAAGTGATAGAGATTGGAAATACACCCGATTCTATAGCCAATCAAAAGATAAACAATTGTGTAGTGGCTTAATAGAATAATAGTCTAGATCACACAAAGATATGAGATAAATTCTTTGTGATCTAGAGCTTTTTCAAAAATCCTTCAAATAGAATTCAAAGAGAAGTAAAGTAGAGGATTTTGAAAAACAACTTAGCCAATAAAAAAAAATATGATCTTCAAGAGAATTAAAAAATATTGCAAGATCAAAAACTGAAATTAAAAATTGGCTAGAGAAGAAATGAGAGAGCTTTGATTCACGAGAGCTTTTGCAAATTTGATTTTCAATAATCTTGTATTTTTCACAAAAGAATTAAGCTCTATTTATAGGGAAAAGCTGGGATTTGAAATTTGAATTTCGTTTGACTTTTGTCCCAAAAATTTCGGAGTAAATCACTCAAAGAAATTTAAAATTCAAATTCAAAACGTTTGAAAATTTCCAGCAGGTAGTCGACTCCCTCTATTGGTAGTCGACTCCCAGAGGAGTCTAGGAAATTTTCATCCCTGACTGGTAGTCGACTCCCTGCTTTTGGTAGTCGACACCCAGAGGAGTTTTTCCTGTTGTTCTAGTCAAAAAGGGTTAGTTAACTCTAGGGTGCGTGGAGTTTCACTATAATTATTGAAGTGACTAGAGAAAGCTCTTTAAAATTATTTTTGTAGTAAAAACAATATTTCGAAATCCTTTTGTGTGTGTGTGTGTGTTGTCTACTTGATATGGCTTTGACAAATATCCTAAAAGACACGACACACTCACACTAGACTCTGAACATGTCTTTGGCAGTTTTAGTCAGCTTGATGAACTGAAGATGAGCTTCTTCTTTGAGCTACTTGCTTTGTTTGAGCTTGAGCTTCATCACTCGAGTTAAGCCATGTTCGTCTTTGTCGTGGAGCGTAGATACGTGCTTCTTGGAGTATTTAGTAGAGCTTCACGAAACCTGTATACCTGTATACTTAAAGTGTAGTGTAGTTAGTATACCAAGCATTCATTTGGTGTGCTCATCATCAAAATTACTTAGGGGTGGAATTCAATTTCCATCAGTAAGCCGTTTATCGAATCGTGCATTACCCGAAAGGGGCCGCAGAACGGTGTTTGTGTGATGCGTAACACAACCTACATGCATTACCCCTGTCACGCCCCGCTTCACATTGTACTTGGGAGCGAGGACGCGAGCGGGTCCGCATGTGCTTAAAACAAGAAGGAGATACTTTTTTTTCCTTCCTCCTTGGTTTAAGCACATTACGCGTCTGTGTGATAACATCCTGCAGGTTATTGCATGCAACTCAAACAAAATAGATAAATATCTTATTACAATCTCAAGTCTCAAAATGAATACAACAATGAAGGAAATAAGAGAGAGAGGGTCATTAAGCCCATACAATCATTAAGAGAGACAACAACTACAAAGATGATGCGAAGACACATTGCTCCTCAGCGAAAGAACTTAGCGGCAAGGCACGCCTGGTCAACCTGCTCAGTCTCTAAGCAAACTCCTCTACAAACCTGTCAAATAACTGACGTATATTTCACAAAATAAGAAATATACGTCAGCGAGGGTCGCTCGACAAGATTTAGAAAGTTAAGATAATTGACCCTCGGCAAGGTTTTCAAAAATGTTATCATAGCAATATGAGTAACAAAATAGCATTTATATTAGTTAGAACATGGCAGCGTAAGAAACATTTGAGCACGTCAAACGTAGTGCATAAGTAGTGACATGGCAAGTGTAGTGTGCAAAGCAGTGAGCAGACGAAGTGTAGTGCGCAAAGTGGCAAACATGGCAAGGTGCAATGTGTACAGCAATAAGCATGGCAAGTGTGTGTACAGCAATAACATGACAAGCGTGGTGTGTACAGCAGTAAACGTGGCAAGCGTGGTGTGTACAGCATTAAACATGGCAAGTGTGATGTGTACAGCAATAACATGATAAGCGTAGTGTGTACAGCAATAAGCGAGGCAAGTGTGGTGTGTACAACAGTAAGCATAACAAGTGTAGTGTGTACAAAAACAAGCGAGGCAAGTGTGGTGTGTACAACAATAAGCGAGTAACTAGCAGAGTACACAATCCTCAATAGTAACAACAAAAGTAAAAGAACATGAAAATCAATCAAGTGTGCCTAGTGAAAAGCTCAATGTCTGAGGGGGGAGGTGACAAGCATTACACCCAAGTCAACGGGAGCTACCCGTGACTCTCTACTCACCGACCCGGCCAGGTGTCGGTCAAGTTCACCACGAGAGTGTAATCTAGCATTCCAGCCTCTACTACATTGAACTACCCCGCCCAAGTGTTCTGCTGGAACACGAGCCAGCCTAATCCATATTACAAGCAGGCACGAGTTTGTCAACGCACATGACATCACGATTTCACGATTTTGCCTCTTGGGCACACGAATTCACAAGTTCACGATTTCAAGTATTCCATCAATCTGTTCCATCAATATCCATTTGTACAAGCAGGTTAGTTATCAGCATGGCAGGATTATGGTATGACACAATATTAGCAATTTATGGTTTAACAAATAAATGTAACGACACTTTGTAACACGTAAGAAGAATGCACACTTGCCTGGTCAATGCAGTTTTGGGTGTCCACATGATCTCGATGAAAGACGTATCATATCTGCATAGTTGGATTCATAATATTAAAACAGAGAACAATATTAATCTTACTTATAGTACTGCCTACCTAGTATTAGTTATTGATATACTCAAACTAGCATACACCAACCTACAATGTGAGCTATATTTATATATATTGCTATATAATAATAAACAGGCATATGTGAACTAACATATAAAAGTTGTCACCCTATAACTTACTATTAAGAACAGTATGCTAACATTCCCATCAGCATTTAATAGTCACACATTCAAGGTGTATATTATAAGGTTAAAACTAACTAATGCACTGGCCTGCTAATTAACTATTAAAATAATTAACTTTGATTAAACTAATATTATAACATAATTTAATATGTTAAATCCTTTACCTCCCATCTATATTATCTAATTCAAGCAGGATATAACTATAAATGTCCTGTTAAAAGAGCTCACCCACACGAAGACGAGGCGCAGCCCAAAATCGAAGTAGGAGATCTCTCCGGGCGACGGCAGTCAGATCCCACTGGGCGACGACGGTCAGATATCTCCGGGTGACGGCGGTCAAGTCTCTTCGGGCGGCGGTGGCCAGATCTCTCCGGGCTGCGGCGGTCAAGTCTCACTGGGCGGCGGCGGCCAGATCTCTCCGGGCGGCGGTGGCCAGATCTCTCCGGGCAGCGGCAGTCAAGTCTCACTGGGCGGCGGCGGCCAGATCTCTCCGGGCTGATTCGGCGGTCTGAGTTTTGAGGTGGGCTGAGCATTTCGGAATGGTGACAAGGGGAGCTGGGCGCTGCCGTGTGGGGTCAGGGGAAGATGGAGAAGCGGCAATGGCGGCTGCTGGGGGTGATGGCGGCATTCCAATGGGAGGAGGAGATGGGTTTTGCAGGTGGCACACAGGGAGGAAAACGGCGAGCGGGGGTGGGCTAAGGCGAGGGCTGGTGGGCCGCCGGGCTCCCAAACGGAGGAACATGAATATCTGTTTCGAACAGAGGAATGTGATGAAGGCAAGCAGAGGAGAGCAGGGTATTCTGGGGGCGGATGCACGGCTGTTGTGAGGAGGCTGAAGGTCTGGAGGTGGGTGGTCGGAAAATGATCAAAGAGGACGCGGGTTCAATGGGTTCGGTGGAGCAGAGGTCGGAGGCAGCGTCGGAGAGCTGATCAAAGGTGGCTTGGCACGGCTTGTAGGCGGAGTTGATGATCGGAGAGGGCTGGGTGTTTTGTGAGCGGGCTTGGCGAGGGAGCAGCGGTGGCGCAAGCTTGCAGCAAGGTTGCGAGGAGGCGGCTGTCGGTGTTGGTGGCGTCGGAAAGTGGGGGTCACGGCGAAGGCTGAGAAGAGGGGGCGACGACGTGGACATGATGGGTTCTCTCTGTTGTTCCTGTGAATTTTGTAGAGGAGAACTTGGATGCGTAACCCGTGAATGTGACGAAGTTTTCGGTAGTGGAGAGAAGTATGGGAAATGCACGTTGGGTTGTTGTGAAGGTATCTCACATGAAGTAGTAAACAGAGAGAGATCATGTGCGTGAGTTTTGGTGTGTACGTTCAGATTTGTGGAGGAGAGAGAGTCAAGTTACGAGATGATTGGGGGAGAACATGTGCACGTGGGGATCTCCGAATGAAATGGGATGAGCATATGAGGCCATGCACAAGTCGCGCGCCTGGACTAGGATGTTAGGTGATTAGGCTTTGAAAAGAAGGTTTAAACAAATTTAACATGGAAAGATTTTGATTTAATAAAAAGATTTAAGACTTGGATGGAAAAGGAAAGAAGCAAAAAATTTTATTTGTTATTATGAGAGGAATTATTGAAAGGAAAGAAAAGGAAGTATTGGAAGATTTGATGAGGTTAGAAAAGGTAGGAAACACAAATATAAATACCGTTATAAAGATCGATATTATTAAACATTAATATAGGGTAAAGAGTCTTCTAAAACTTATATGGAAGTTAATTCAAAGTTTTGAATTCAAAAAAATATCATACATGTAATCATATAATTAAAAGGTTTTAAAGATAAAGAAAGATGGAAGTAACAAGGGTTTAATTGAAAGTAATAATAGGGAATAATGCTAGAAAGAAAGGAAGGTCAAGAAATGGTAGGGTTTAAAACTAAGGAAGAAAAGGAAGGATTTTTGAATTAAAACAATTATTGGGGAAATAAAGCTTAAGTAGTTTTGGAAAGTTGGAAACATAATAATAATTAGGATAATTAAGAGCAAGGAATAAAAGGGAAGTTTTTGAAATTCGAAAGGATTCGTTTTTAATACTATTGATAAAAGCAAAAGATAAATAGGAAAGTTTGAATTTTGAAACGATTTGTTTTTAATAAATAGTGATTTAGAAAATTAAGAGCAAGGGGAAAAAGGAAGGTTTTAATCATATTATTAATTAGGGGAAGAATAGGATTGAATGAGTAAAATAATTCCAAATTAGTTATTATTAAATTAGGATATATAAAAAGAGAAACAGTTTGAATTCGAATTTGAAAATATTTGAAATTAAAACATTTGAATTTTTAGTCCTTACAAATTAATACACTCCTAATGAATTAACTATATGCTTAATAATGAAATCAGACATCCAGAGTTTATTAATGAAAGACATACATAATCAGCGATAGACCTTATTAGGATTAAAATAGGCAGTTTTCAAAAAGAATTTGAATTTATTTTTAAACATTCGAATATTTGAAAACATTTGAGTTTTGAAAACGTAAACCATAATTAATAAATTAAAATAAGCTAACCTAATGCAAGTGTACTAATGAGACTAACACATCAAGGGTAATAAATGAATTTAAGGGTTGGATATGATTGGTCTAGTTTATAAAAGGTTTGTTTTGGATATTGATTTGGTAAAATTTTATTAATATAAGAGATATGATTTGGATGATCCGTTAACTAAGATATGAAAATTTATTCGGTTAGGATATCTGATATATTGGATTTAGATATGATCATCCATTCAATTAAGATATTGGTTAAGATTTGATCAAGATAAGATTTGATGGATAATCTGATTAGGGTAATCGGATTATTACGATCTCGCCCTTCAACCAACATCAACCAAAGTTAAAGAAGATTCAAACGCGATCGCTAAGTCACGTCCTCAAGATATGAAAATAATAATACAAATCATGTATACCAATACTCTAATAAGTCACTATACTAATAGAAAACATACGAATTATGTATATACAGAAACAGGCCGTTACATCCTACCCACCTTATAAAAATTCCGTCCTTGGAATTTAATTAAGCCAACGGGGGATGCGGTGACTGACAGAATCAAATGAGTTAAAAGATGTGGAGGATTCAAATGGCTAACATGAAGTAGAACGATGATGACATGGATGTCACAATAGGAACCAAGTGAATTGTAGACATGACCAAGGAAAAGCACTGTGGTCTACTACGAGGGTATCCTATAGTTGTCGACATAAGAATATAATGTCGAAAACGACTACAAAATCAAGAGTGAGCTTTGAAATCCTAAGACGTACTAGGATTTTCTAAGGAACAAGGCTGGGATAGAGTTCAAGAAAGATGTCCTTGAGGATCAATATTGTAATCATATCTATGTTGTTTCAGAGTATATTTTGCATGCATGACCTGCATTGGCCACCACTAAAACCTGTCACGCCCAGCTTCCCATTGTACTTGGGAGCGAGGATGCGAGCGGTTCCGCATGTGCTTAAAACAAGAAGGAGATACTTTTTTCCTTCCTCCTTGGTTTAAGCACATTACGCGTCTGTGTGATAACATCCTGCAGGTTCTTGCATGCAACTCAAACAACACAGATAAATATCTTATTACAATCTCAAGTCTCAAAATGAATACAACAATGAAGGAAATAAGAGAGAGAGAGAGAGAGAGAGAGAGAGAGAGAGAGAGAGATCATAAAGCCCATACAATCATTAAGAGAGACAACAAGTACAAAGATGATGCGAAGACACATTGCTCCTCAGCGAAGGAACTTAGCGACAAGGCACGCCTGGTCAACCTGCTCAGTCACTAAGCAAACTCCTCTGCAAACCTGTCTAATACCTGACGTATATCTCACAAAACAAGAAATATACGTCAGCGAGGGTCGCTCGGCAAGATTTAGAAAGTTAAGATAATTGACCCTCGGCAAGGTTTTCAAAAATGTTATCATAGCAATATGCGTAACAAAATAGCATTTATATTAGTTAGAACATGGCAGCGTAAGAAACATTTGAGCACGTCAAACGTAGTGCATAAGTAGTGACATGGCAAGTGTAGTGTGCAAAGCAGTGAGCAGACAAAGTGTAGTGCGCAAAGTGGCAAACATGGCAAGGTGTAATGTGTACAGCAATAAGCATGGCAAGTGTTTGTACAACAATAACATGACAAGCGTGCTGTGTACAGCAGTAAACGTGGCAAGCGTGGTGTGTACAGCAGTAAACATGGCAAGTGTGATGTGTAAAGCAATAACATGACAAGCGTAGTGTGTACAGAAACAAGCGAGGCAAGTGTGGTGTGTACAGTAGTAAGCATGACAAGTGTAGTATGTACAAAAACAAGCTAGGCAAGTGTGGTGTGTACAACAATAAGCGAGTAACTAGCAGAGTACACAATCCTCAATAGTAACAACAGAAGTAAAAGAACATGACAATCAATCAAGTATGCCTAGTGAAAAGCTCAATGTCTGAGGGGGAGGTGACAAGCATTACACCCAAGTCAACGGGAGCTACCCGTGACTCTCTACTCACTGACCCGGCCAGGTGTCGGTCAAGTTCACCACGAGAGTGTAATCTAGCATTCCAGCCTCTACTACATTGAACTACCCCGCCCAAGTGTTCTGCTGGAACACGAGCCAGCCTAATCCATATTACAAGCACGCACGAGCTTGTCAACTCACATGACATCACGATTTCACGATTTTGCCTCTTGGGCGCACGAATTTACAAGTTCATGATTTCAAGTATTCCATCAATCCGTTCCATCAATATCCATTTGTACAAGCAGGTTAGTTATCAGCATGGCAGGATTATGGTATGACACAATATTAGCAATTTATGATTTAACAAATAAATGTAACGACACTTTGTAACACGTAAGAAGAATGCACACTTGCCTGGTTAATGCAGTTTTGGGTGTCCACATGATCTCGATGGAAGACGTATCATATCTGCGTAGTTGGATTCATAATATTAAAACAGAGAACAATATTAATCTTACTTATAGTACTGCCTACCTAGTATTAGTTACTGATATACTCAAACTAGCATACGCCAACCTACAATGTGAGCTATATTTATATATATTGCTATATAATTATAAACAGGCATATGTGAACTAACATATAAAAGGTGTCACCCTATAACTTACTATTAATAACAGTATGCTAACATTCCCATCAGCATTTAATAGTCACACATTCAAGGTGTATATTATAAGGTCAAAACTAACTAATGCCCTGGCCGGCTAACTAACTATTAAAATAATTAACTTTGATTAAACTAATATTATAACATAATTTAATATGTTAAATCCTTTACCTCCAATCTATATTATCTAATTCAAGCAGCATATACCTATAAACGTCCTGTTAAAAGAGCTCACCCACACGGAGACGAGGCGCAGCCCAAAATCGAAGTAGGAGATCTCTCCGGGTGACGGCGGTCAGATCCCACTGGGCGACGATGGTCAGATCTCTCCGGGTGGCGGCGGTCAAGTCTTTTCAGGCGGCGGTGGCCAGATCTCTCCAGGCAGCGACGTTCAAGTCTCACTGGGTGGCGACGGCCAGATCTCTCCGGGCAGCGATGGCCAGATCTCTCCGGGCAGCGGCGGTCAAGTCTCACTGGGCGGCGGCGGCCAGATCTCTCCGGGTTGATTCGGCGGTCTGAGTCTTGAGGTGGGCTGAGCATTTCGGAATGGTGACAAGGGGAGCTGGGCGCTGCCGTGTGGGGTCGGGGGAAGATGGCGAAGCGGCAATGGCGGCTGCTGGGGGTGATGGCAGCATTCCGATAGGAGGAGGAGATGGGTTTTGCAGGTGGCACACGGGGAGGAAAACGGCGAGCGGGGGTGGGCTAAGGCGAGGGCTGGTGGGCCGTCGGGCTCCCAAACGGAGGTAGAGGAATCTCTGTTTCGAACAGAGGAATGTGATGAAGGCAGGCAGAGGAGAGCAGGGTGTTCTGGGGGTGGATGCACGGCTGTTGCGAGGTGGCTGAAGGTCTGGAGGTGGGTTGGTCGGAAAATGATCGGAGAGGACGCGGGTTCAATGGGTTCGGTGGAGCAGAGGTCGGAGGCAGCGTCGGAGAGCTGATCGAAGGTGGCTTGGCACGGCTTGTAGGCAGAGTTGATGGTCGGAGAGGGCTGGGCGTTTTGTGAACGGGCTTGACGAGGGAGCAGCGGTGGCGTAAGCTTGCAGCAAGGTTGCGAGGAGGCGGCTGTCGGTGTTGGTGGCGTCGGAAAGTGGGGGTCACGGCGAAGGCTGAGAAGAGGGGGCGACGACGTGGACAATATGGGTTCTCTCTGTTGTTCCTGTGAATTTTGTAGAGGAGAAATTGGATGCGTGACCGGTGAACGTGACGAAGTATTCGGTAGTGGAGAGAAGTATGGGAAACGATTTTTGGGTTGTTGTGAAGGTATCTCACATGAAGTAGTAAATAAAGAGAGATCATGTGCGTGACTTTTGGGGTGTATGTTCAGATTTGTGGAGGAGAGAGAGTCAAGTTATGAGATGATTGGGGGAGAACATGTGAAATGGGATGAGCATATGAGGCCATGCACAAGTCGCGCGCCTGGGCTAGGATGTTAGGTGGTTAGGCTTTGAAAAGAATGTTTAAACAAATTTAACATGGAAAGATTTTGATTTAATAAAAAGATTTAAGACTTGGATGGAAAAGGAAAGAAGCAAGAATTTTAATTGTCATTATGAGAGGGATTATTGAAAGGAAAGAAAAGGAAGTATTGGAAGATTTGACGAGGTTAGAAAAGGTAGGAAACACAAATATAAATACCGTTATAAAGATCGATATTATTAAACATTAATATAGGGTAAAGAGCTTCTAAAACTTATATGGAATTTAATTCAAAGTTTTGAATTAAAAAAAATATCATACATGTAATCATATAATTAAAAGGTTTTAAAGATAAAGAAAGATGGAAGTAACAAGGGTTTAATTGAAATTAATAATAGGGATTAATGCTAGAAAGAAAGGAAGGTCAAGAAATGGTAGGGTTTAAAACTAAGGAAGAAAAGGAAGGATTTTTGAATTAAAACAATTATTGGGGAAATAAAGCTTAAGTAGTGTTGGAATGGTGGAAACATAATAATAATTAGGATAATTAAGAGCAAGGAATAAAAGGGAAGTTTTTGAAATTCGAAAGGATTCGTTTTTAATACTATTGATAAAAGCAAAAGATAAATAGGAAAGTTTGAATTTTGAAAAGATTTGTTTTTAATAAATATTGATTTAGAAAATTAAGAGCAAGGGGAAAAAGGAAGGTTTGAATCATATTATTAATTAGGGGAAGAATAGGATTGAATGAGTAAAATAATACCAAATTAGTTATTATTAAATTTGGATATATAAAAAAAGAAACAGTTTGAATTCGAATATGAAAATATTTGAAATTAAAACAATTGAATTTTTAGTCCTTACGCATTAATACACTCCTAATGAATTAACTATAAGCATAATAATGAAATCAGACATCCAGAGTTTATTAATGAAAGACATACATAATCAGCTATAGACCTTATTAGGATTAAAATAGGCAGTTTTCAAAAAGAATTTGAATTCATTTTTAAACATTCGAATATTTGAAAACATTTGAGTTTTTAAAACGTAAACCATAATTAATAAATTAAAATAAGCTAACCTAATGCAAGTGTACTAATGAGACCAACACATCAAGGGTAATAAATGAATTTAAGGGTTGGATATGATTGGTCTAGTTTATAAAAGGTTTGATTTGGATATTGATTTAGTAAAATTTTATTAATATAAGAGATATGATTTAGATGATCCGTTAACTAAGATATGAAAATTTATTCGGTTAGGATATCTGATATATTGGATTTAGATATGATCATCAATTCAATTAAGATATTGGTTAAGATTTGATCAAGATAAGATTTGATGGATAATCTGATTAGGGTAATCGGATTATTACGATCTCGCCCTTCAACAAACATCAACCAAAGTTAAAGAACATACAAACGCGATCGCTAAGTCGCATCCTCAAGATATGAAAATAATAATACAAATCATGTATACCAATTCTCTAATAAGTCACTATACTAATAGAATACATACGAATTATGTATATACAGAAACAGGCCGTTACAACCCCCACGTACCTTGAAATGGGTGTGGGAGTAATTCATGAACTTTAATTAAGAGAAGAACCCAATTAGCAATTACCTTTGGTGCTCCCTATATGTGCTTAATTGATTTAATTCCCGAGCCTCATACCTTGAAATGGATGAGTGATCGAGTTAAAATGGAATTAACATTTAGTAGAGTAATCGAGTAATCCTAATGATATCCTCAATACCCGCACTCTTTCTCTCCCTTGCATCCAAATCTTAGGACATTACCCTAACTCTATGGTACTTAGATAAATCATCTATCCAAACAATCATTCACCCTTAAAGGGTGGTTAGAACCCTCAACCATTCTTTACATGCTCTGACTATTTGTGTGAATCTGCAGATTAGTTTCATCTCTGTGGATACGATCCCGTACTCACCGGGTATATTATTTACCGACCTCGTATACTTACGAGTATCACCTTTCAGGTCTAGTCAATTTTTCGGATGTGGAGGTGTATATGTTTGGGGATATGAAAGGGAGGTTTTATGGTATAAGTTGTAGGCATATGGGTGTAGGTTGTAAGTGTGGGCTTAATATTGGCATTGAGTGCTCGTGTGCCCTCGTATCTCGCATACTTCGCAACTTGCTTCAATATGTAGAAAATTATTATTATCTCCCATCTGAGCACCTTGCGATACAGAAGCATCAAAACTTTCAGTGTAATATCCATCGTGCACCCACATTATGCTCCAAATGCACCAGGTAAACAAATAAGGGAACTAGGAAAAGAGCGTCAGTAACACAAGAGAATAGCAAAAATGTGTGGGGGTGGGGAAAATTTTTATTTATTTATTTATTTTTTAAATGCACTAGTTTAACATACCTAATATTAAACTAATATCAATCAAGGCGACATCCCTGGCAACGGTGCTAGAAAACTTGAAGTGTGTCCAGAACTTTCAATATTTGTAACAACAAGCGCATGACGACATCATAGCACTTAACGGGTTGTATGTAGGAAGGTTATGTGACTGAGTACTAGCCAATCCTAGATTGTGGTTAGCTGCGTGGATCAGTTATATGTAACAGGTGTAGGAAGATATGTGCCCTCGAGGTAATTTATCGAGAGAACATCTTGTTTAAATGGCACTAATTATCCTAATATGAATAAAATGGGTTTAAATACTTGGATAATTTCCTTAGACTTAAAAGTAAGATCATACATGTATCTAGATGGAGATCTCGATTATGAAAAGTGAATGACCGATATGAACTTAAGTCTTAAAGTGTTCATGTTCATAGATGTGTCGAGAACATGATATCGGCATGTCGGACAAACCATTATGTCTTTGTCTTAACCTAATGGGTGATGACGATCTCATAATCATTCAACCTGGCGAAGCCGAAGACGAGACACTACTGCTCATTAGAGAATGAGTCCACTGAATGACCTAATAAAGAGTTATCAAATGGTTACCATTAAATATACTGTCATTGATAACTCTCTATTGATGATAGACAAGTTGGTCCTTAAAACTTGAGGTCATTGTACGAATATGTGCATGAACGTTGTCACTTAGATCTATGATCTAGCCTCGAGTCTTCACTCATTGAAAGGTCTTAGGTTGTGTGACACTTGAAGCGTACGAGGTAAGTAGTGATCAAGAAAGGATTCATCTCTTTCGTCCAAGGAAAGTTAGTGTCATAGGCTCAGTACGGTTCTTGGTGCAAAACCTCGGCTAGGGTATGTTATAGGAAGTACATTATGGATATACCAAAAACCGGAGCATACTGACCAGTGCTAGCTAGTAGAGTTGACATTTTACCATACCCTGGGCTATGTCGTGACATAATTTTGACGAAGGGACTAAAACTATGGTATTCATCACGTTCACAATCAGAGTGATCCAGACGACACTTTTGTTAATGGGTCAATCACTTAATTATGATGTCGAAACATGGACGACACCTGCTGCTCGTGGTCACTGTCGTCTAGGGATTTTGAGCCCCAACCTATAGCGTGGTCAGGTTGTAGGGTCTCACGCTGAGTAGGATTTGCATCTAAGTAATAAAAAAATTAAGGAGGAGTTCAATCAGATGCATGGGAATAATTTTGTCACAAAGATTTTGTGACATTAAGTCTATATCAAATGGAAATTAAAAGTGTCGCAAAAAGTTTGCGATATAAGCATTATGAGAATGCTATAAGAGATTATTGCATATGATGCAAATGGGTTTAAAATATATCGTGAAGTGTTTACTTGAATATTTTAAACAATATGATGCATAGAAACCAAGAGAATTTTTCCATGAAAGTCAGGAAAAAAACCGCGCTCAAATTAGAGCTAAAAAAGCTCTAGTTAAAGGGCAAAAGGCCAGAACTAGGGTTTTGCCCAGTTCTGGCCCAGCCAGCGTAGCTGGGCTGGGCTAGCCCAGCCTATGCGGGCTAGGCTAGCCCGCCCAGACTAGGCAGGTAGGTGAAGCCCATCCAGCCAGGCGGGTTTAGCCTGCCCGCATAGGCAGTCGGGTCTAGCCTGCCAGGTAGCCTAAGTCTGCCTACATATGCGGGTAGGTCGAGCCCACCAGGGCGGGCTCTGTGTCTAGCCTGTTGGATCTGGTTCTAAGCCTAGGGATTTGAATAGGCTAATAAAATTCTCAGATAACACATGCAATTATTCAGCACAAATAGCTAGACACAGAGTAAATAAAAAGCAATCACAGACTGCACGAGAGATTTACCCTGGTTCGGTCTCCCTAACGATCAACTCCAGCCCCAAAGCAATTACTAGCATTAATATGGTACAAGGGTACAACCACAAAGAGCTACGAGCACCTACTCTATGCTCACCAGGTTCCGTACAGCACTCACCAAAGTGCTAAACATTATTAATCTAGTAAATGCCCACTCTTGACTAGCACCGACTAGTCAAGACTACTCTTGTCTAGCACTAACTAGACAAGACCCCAAAAACGAATGTATATGTAACCTACAAAGATCAACACACCAATACACGAATGTAAAATAATAAAGAGTTTAGAAAAGGTCAGTTCGTGTAGGTGTCGTAGCTTCTGTCGATCAGCACATGGTTAGATCTAGTCTGACAAGATGTAGTTGTCTATCTCATGTCTCTCTCAGCCTCCTTGGATGATGCTCTAAATGTCTTTTCCTAGCAATGTTGTTATACCCCTTGGATGGCATGGCTAGCTTGGATGATTGGGCTGCTTGCTACGGTCGGCAGTGTACAAGTGCAAGGCTACATGATCGGTCGGTAAGGTATTGGATGGGCTTAGCACTCGGTCAGTAAGTTGGCACGGCACATGGAGATGCAAGGTCGGCAAGGGAGCTTTGTGTGGGATAGCTGCGGTTGGCAATGTGTTGCGGCACTTTGTGAGGGCTCGGTCGACAAGGCACCCTAATGCGGCACTAGCAAGGGTTGGTAAGCTCTGGATGCTTGTTGATCTGTGGGTCGTCGAGGCAAGATTGCTGAGCTCCCCTTCGTCAGCAACCCTATGTGGTGCGGTCTCCAAACTTGGTTGCGGCAGCAACCTATGGGTCGGCAATGGTGATGCTTGGGTCGTCAACTTGTTGTTGCACACAAAGGACTTGGTCGGCAACTACCATATGCATGAGTCTCCTTTATGGATCTACACGATTGTGATGTTGAAGGAGCTTCTTTTGGCCTTAGATGCTTGCGGTAAGGCGATGATGAAGGAGCATGGCTTGGCTTGCGGTAATGGAGATGTGAATTTTGAAGCTTACGGCTTGATAGGGAAGGAGGTGCTTGCGGCAATAGGATACTTGCTCGGATTTTGCTTGCTTACGACAATAGGTAGCTTCAAGGCTTAAGGATGATTTCGGAACGAGGAGGGCTTTGAAGCTTTTGCTATTCTTTGTGTTGGCCGCATGAAAGACACTTTGGATATGGGGGGTTTTATAGATATGGGGGAAAATCTATAGGATCAAATCAAATCCCATAATTCAATGGATTTGAATATGATATGAAGTTTGGAATAGGATTTCAAATAGGATTTGAATTTCAATTGGGCTTGTAGTAGGATTTGCAATTACTCAGCATGCACAACTGGTTGTGCGCTTGGGGTAAAAGAGTTCAAGTTGAAGTAATATTAATCAACGCACACAACAAGTAAAAGTATACCCCGTTGTGCACATCGAGTAAAAATGGTTACATTGGAGTAAAATTCCTCCAGTCACACAACAACATGTAAAATTACTCCAGCTTTGAAACTTTATGTGTGTCGAGTAAAAACCATGATTTGTGAATAATTTCTACTAAATATTGATTCATACTAAATATTTGGTGAACTGGTACAAACGGATACATGTAACAGAAAACTTTCAAATGATTTACTTCACAGCTTGAAGTTAATCTTCATCATTTGAGGACCTTAAACGCAAATTTCACTATTACCCAACTTCTCAACTCTTTTGTACTTTCATGATGACAGTTTCATGCTATGGAGTCCGTGGAGAAGTGCATGAAGGATGCGGTGAAGGTTAAGAGATCTGTTCATGATGTGGTTCACAAGAAAACCGTGTGAATGTTCCCTTGTAAACCACCGTGGCCATGTGTGCCTACATTATCATAAACACCAGGAATGCATATCTCGCTTTCAATCTTCACAATCAAACTCCTACCACGTAACCACACATGATAAACGATATTTGTTGAGAAGAAGTGAGATATGGATTCCAGATGTTTTCTAATAATGGGACAAATAATATGGCATAAATATTGAGTTAGCTTTTGGCATAAGAAGAGTAGATTGACTTGTGCATTGAGGAGGGCTCGTGGGCAGCTATTTTTAGAAAATTGGACATGGAAGCTGGGGGATGTGCCCTTGAGTATACAGAAGAGTGCATGTGATACTACAGACATAAGCCCGTGAGTGTACAGTAGATTGTTTATGATTCTATAGAAGCGACCCACGTCAGGATTGCTCAACTTGCACAACGAGCTTATATTTAAACAGTTGTGCGTGGTGAGAACTTTTGTTACCACGCAACAAAACTGCCTAACACGCTCAACGAGCATTTCTTTGAACCGTTGTGCATGGTGATAACTTTTTTTACCGTGTAACAAAATTGCTTAAGGAGAACAACGTGCACAGATTTGGACTGTTGTGCATATTGAGCAATAAATCTACTATATAACAAAATTGCTCACCACACACAACAGGTCTATTTATGGCCCGTTGTGTGCATTGATCAATATTTATCTCTAAAGACAAAATTGATCACCGCACACATCTGTCGATAGTTATGCCCAGTGTGCACGTTGAGCAATTTTCGATCAAAATTGCTCACCGTGCACAACGGTCCACTTATATGCATGTTGTGCACGTTGAGCAAATTTGATGTTGGTGTATTATTAAGCACTACACTATCAATTTTGCTCAAGGAGCACCCCAAGAGTCAATCAATCTCATTCCAATTTGTATCTTACTTTATCTGATACAGAAACATGCATTTCCTTAATGTGGTGTATAGATTGCCTACATTCTAACTGTTACATTCAATCTGATACATATTCATTCTAATGTAATAAACCGTTCAAATATATTCATGTAGAAACTGATACAGATCCATATTGATACAAAGTGTAACTAATACAAACACCACATTCATAGTATACCATTCAAACTAATACATTTGCTTTCTATATTTATACATTCAAATTGCTACATATACCACATGCATGCTGACACAAATTCATCTTGTTTTTGCGATGAACGCCGATTCCACTGAGGCGATGTACCAGACGGGTGATAAGTTCAGCAGATCCATTATGTTTATTACCATCTTTGCCGATTTTTCTACCATGATCTGCAGAATATGATTGTCGTCGTAGATGTTTGTATTGAAGTGACGCTTTGTGGGATATACTGTCGCCATGATCTGGGTGCTTCTGATCAACTGCCGTGAGTTCATCGGTCAGCGACCGACCGAGAAAACATACCCACTGAGGTCGAATATGCCGTTAGAATAAAATCTCAGATCACCAATGAAATCTGCAGGAGGAAATGGACAGATACATGTAAAGACCTTGGCTATGAGGAAAACACTAGAAGGGGGGTTGAATAGTGTTTATAAAATTTAAACGATAGTTATACCAATTTAAATACCTAACCAACAATTAATGCAGAATGTAAATAAACCCAAATTGAAACAATGCTAACAAAAAGATGTTTCAGGTGTTCGGATTACCCAAGTCAACTCCGACTTGTTCCCAGTAATCATGCGTCCCTTCCACCCGGATACCACTGGATACTCAAGTTAGAACCATAACTTGAAGTTTCCTTTAAACCCACTTGTAGAAACCCTACAAGTGAAATCGAAACACAATCGATGTCCTTGACTCCCACAACTTGAGAGCAAGCTAACCACTCTCACAAACCGAGAGTTAAACTAATGCGAAAGATATGAAATAATGAAATAGCAACACTTACAATCACATATGCATTGAAATAGAACTTGAAGGAGCAAGTGTGTTGTGTGTTGAAGTCTCTTTTGAAAGAGAGAAAAGCCCTTTCTTTTGTCACTACCAATTGCCTAGAGGATATCACTTTGAATCTAGGTTGGAGAGCAAGAGAGAATGAGATTGGAATCCTTGGGCTTTTGGATTTGAGAGCTTTGAAAAACTTTAAGATGAAAGTTAGGGGTTTTCAAGAGTTGATAAGTAAGATGAGTAACCCCTCAATGGAACAGTAGAAGCTCTCTTTATTGGTTCCCAAAAACCCCCAACCAGAATTTTTAAAACCCCCTTTGAAATCCGTGGAGAAAAAGCCAACAGATAGAATTTACACAGTCGACTGTTGAAGAAAACATAGTCGACTGCTGCACGGTGTCAGATGGTAGGTGAGAATTCAAACGGTAACTTAACACGTAGGACATTCGATTGATGAATAGAAGACATGCGCCTGTAAAACTAACCCACGACTGTAAATCATTCTACAAGCGACTGGCCGCAAGATGGGTAAGCTAAGAAACCTCAGAAAGTTTTGGCAAGACACGACAGGTGACTGATGTGGAACACACAGGTGCCTGTGCCATGGGCAGGCAACTGTGAAACCAACATCAGTCGACTGTCACTAATACTTGAAACTTTCTAGAGAGCAGAGTCTGCAGAGGAATCATATATAGACGGCTGTTGAAGCTTTGTCAGTCGACTGTGCCTTGGACATGCGACTGTCAATACAACATCAGTCGACTGACCAAATGAAAAAGAAATTGACCTTTGGGCTGAAGAGAGACATGCGACTGATTAACAAATCACAGGCGACTGTAGCATGGACATGCGCCTGTATTTTGTATAGTAGTCACCTGAGAGATGTTAAAACTAAAAGGCCCGAAAATCAATTGATAAAGTATGTGCATAATAGTCAACTGTAGAACAAATCACAGTCGACTGTTTTGAGACATGCGACTATAAACCATTTAGCAGTTGCCTGTTGAAGTCCCAAAATGCACATGCTTTGTTTCGGGAAGAAAGGGTAGCTGAGTTCGAGGTATATTGGGCAGTTTGATGTGTTGGAGCGTGTGGGAGCAGTGGCTTATCGCCTTGCTCTGCCACCATCTTTGGAGGGAGTTCACGAAGTATTCTACGTATCTCAGTTACGTCGATATGTCAGTGACCCATCGCACAATGTGGATTTTTTAGAGATCACGGTTTGATCGGACCTGACATATGAGCAGCAACCAGTGCAGATTTTGGACCGTCGACAGAAGCAGTTGAGGAACAAGGTAGTCGACCTGGTGAGAGTGATGTGGCGTCATGGATCACCTGGAGAATCCACGTGGGAGCGCGAAGAAGAGATGAGAGAGCACTACCCGCATTTATTCCCTGAGCAGTAGTTGATGTAGATTCTGAGGGCGGAATCTTTTCTTAAGGTGGGTAGGATGTAACGGTCGCTTTTCGATCGTGTGTTTTACGTGCGCGTACTTTCTTGTTCGTATACGTATTTTTGTGACCTCTTCTTGAAACTCGAACATGCGAAGTTATATGTCGTTGTGACCCTCTGAGAGAGTACATATTTGTGGAAATTTTTGTGAATGTCATTTCACGGTTCATTCTTCCACAAAACAGCTTTGTCGTAACTTTAGACTTTGACGTTTGACCTTTTTATTTTTAGTATTATTTTTCGTGACCCTAGCATGTGACTGATCATCATAGTCTCGATCCTCCCGTCGTCACGGTCGTCGCGATATTTTTCTCGTAATTTTTCGACACCGTTAGACCGACCTTTCACCCTAATTACTTTTAAATCCAATTAGCCATAATCTAATTCAAATTTCAAACCCTAACCCGAAATCAAATCTAATCTATAGGATATCATACACATCATCAAATTATTCTCCTATCTATTTTGCACCCTAAATCTACCCTCTCCCCCTCTCACACTCTCTCTCCAATCAAGCTAAAACCTGCTCCTTTAATACCATACTTAGCAAATCTCTTCTATTAGAACCGTAACTTTCCCCTAGGGTTTTTGCAAACCCAACGCAGTCATCGTATTTGAAACCCATGGCCTCTCCATGCCGGCGACAAAACCTTCTCGTTCACCTCTTCCACGACCAACATCACAGCTCCGGCCTCCCCCTCCTCCTCGACAACCTCCATATGAAACCCCCTCAGCCTGAACTGCTGCAAGCCATGTTGTTCATTCTCTCCGCCCGCATGCAAGCAGCTGCTGGCGACCCAAAGCTCCGGCCGTCAGACCTTCCTCCGGCCTTCCCCCTAAACCCCGCACAGCAGACCCTATAAACTGCCGGCCTCTTGACCCGACAGCCCACGGGAATCCCCTTGACAGTCGCAAAACTCCCCTTACCGGCCTCCCCTAACTCCATCTCCCCTCTCCCCTTGAAGCCCACGGCAGCCCCCTCTCCAAGGTTGCCAGCCACCTCCAGTAGCCGCAAACAGTTGACAGCCCCTCTCCCTTGAGATCTCACTGTCGGTCACCCTCCATAGCCGACGACTGCCCCCTTGTGCCCTAGGAGTTCAGGCACCCCGCAGACCTTGCACCATCTTCCAACGCCGTTACCGTTGTCGTGCCGTTTCACTGTGCTACCCGCATCCGAGATGATCCCGAGATGATCCTGAGGAAATCCTTACTGCGCTATCTGCAGTCGAGTCCACTGAGCACCGCCACCGTTTCAGACTCGACGTCAGGCACGTACGCGTTCGTCGCACTAGGTTGGTATATTCACTCGTAGCAACCCAAACCGTACGACATTGAAAACCTAATTAAAATCGACAACATAAATAACTAAATTTATGTTTTGCTCCTTTAAACTGTTGTAACATCTAGAATCGACGATCGGACTATATTGACTATGCACATAGGATAGAATCATCAAATAGGCTGACTTTCAAGCTTGACTGAAAAATGTTAGGATAACCACGCCAAACTTAGAAACATACCATAATATGACTTTCTAAAAACGCGACCTGACATCGACCGTTGACTTGTGACAGCAGACGTTGACCGACACGCTATCCGCGGCGAGACGCTTCCGACGGACGTACTCCTTGCCACCGCAGGCAAGTGCTCCCACTTGCGTAGTTACGGCCATGCCTAGGCCACTTCTTTCTTAAAATTGAAAACTGTTGAACAAAGAGAATCAGACGTGAAATGATAGCGTCTGGAACCCCCACACGATAGCCTAGACTTGACGACGAAGTCTAGGCACATAAATTGTTATAACTGTCTGTAAGGAAGCTATCTCTGTGTGTGTGCGTGTGGACCCCCTAGAAGAACATACTATATGCAGTCATGTCATGTAACGTCATTCACAAAATGCTTGACACGGCCTGCGGGCATTAGGACACACTCCTAATAGAGAGAGTGATCCCTTGTACAGATGCACAGCCTGCGGGCAATGAGACACCTATCTAGCAGAGTGGGTGATCCTTGTTACAGAACACCTATGGGATGCTCAGCATTCACCAAGAAGAGTGAGTGTCCCTGCAACCTGTGGAGATTTAGAGGCACTCACCTAGCAGAGTAATTGGTCCTCGTCCAGTCTTGTCTTGATTCTTGGGGTAAGATAGGGTTGAGCGGCCACTAGGTTAGAGAGTTTGGCCACTTTGTAAGTTGAAGGCGTGAACCCTCTTGGTGTCGAGTCTTGGTGTCATACGATCTTGTCTAGCCTCGTCTTGTAGCCGGTAGCACATGCTACGGCCATTGCCTGCCATGTTTACTTTCTGCATAGTCCTTACTTTCCTTGCATAAAAGTATAAATGCCATGATGCATCATCTCATGTAATCAACCTTAAAATGTTCTCTATAAATTTCTTTACACTTGCAGTAGAGTCTTTTCACCTTTCCTTGTAGACTTTACCTGACGTATAGCTCCTTTTCTCTTGGGTGTTGTACGCCAGGTACTAAGACAGAGTACAAGGATGAGCCAGCTTTTTCGGAGGACTTGGAGCCAGAGGACGTTGACCCGGAGTACTTTCCAGACGAGGACCAGACCTAGAGGTTCCTCACCATTGATGTCTTCCGGAGGTTTTGTTACTTTCTTGTTTGGGTGTGCAGCACCACTTTACTTCTTGTCTAGGTTGGGTGCGTTGCACCATTAGTTTCCTTTTCCGCAGTTGTAGCCATGCTTGACATCTTTTATTAGACTTGTTATATGTTGGATATCACATCTTTTAATAAATGAATGTAAGTTTCCTTTCAAGTACTTTATCTTATTGTTATGAACCTTATATGCAAGAACATGCATTTTAATGGTATCTCTGCAGACGCTTATTAGGTCTGACCCTTACAGCTCCGGTCCATGCGGACCTTCGTCTCATCATCGCACCCGTTTTGGGAAGCGGGGCATGATAAGTAAGTTGTGAGAAGATGAGTGGTCATTGTCAGCCATTTATAGCTAAATTGGACTTATTACATTGAAGAGTAGAATAAGTCTGTGATCCTACAGTAATGAAATGGATCTCGGGAATCAACAGTTACTTACACAATGCAAAAATCGCGTAATCCCAAGTATTTTACCCTATGCAGAAAAAGAGGCAAATTACTCACCGCTCAAAATGAGTTAATTGTACCGTTGTGCACCTTGAGCAAATTTCCTGCAAACAGGAAAATTACTCTCCGTGAAAACGCGCAACATTCTGTAATTTCCTTCAAAAGTACTCCCCGCGCAAACCTAGCAAATGTGGTGTAATATCTCAGCGTATGATAGACGTTAAGTTCGTACGTGCGTGAAATATGTATCGACAAAATTATGGCTGGCCATCATTACAGCGGTTAAGTTCGTGCGTCTGACCAATCAAATTGAAGAGTAGAATAAGTCTGTGATCCTACATTAATGCAATGGATCTTGGGAATCAACTGTTATCGCATAATCCTAAGTATTTTACCCGATGCAGAAAAAGATGTAAATTACTTACCGTTCAAAACGAGTTAACTGTTCCATTGTGCGCCTTGAGCAAATTTCATGCAAATAGGAAAATTACTCTCCGTAAAAACCCCGTAAAATTCTGTAGTTTCTAGCACAAAATGGACAAAAGTTGGAAATTACTTACTGTGCAAACCCATTCAAAAATTTAGCCCGTTGTGCCGGTTGAGAAATATGAGATGTCCATTAAAAATTACTCATCGCACAGACCTAGCGAATGTGGTGCAATATCTCAACCTATGATAGATGTTAAATTCGTGCGTGCTTGAAATAAGTATGGGTAAAATTAGGGTTGACCATCCTTACCTTGATATGGGAGAGGAGGAGGTGAATATATATATGTTAATTAATCATATATAAATTAAAATATAATAAGAACTGTAGTATTATATAAACTAACATGTATAATGTATAACCGTACTACAATAAATAGTACTAACAACATTTACTGTTTATTATAATAATATAACTTATATAGTATTGAACCGTTACATATAACAACTTACGTTTTCAAGCTGCTAGGTTTGTTTGCATGATAACGACGCGGCATAGTCGGCGACGGGTGGCGTCTGGTGAATGCAGCAGCGGAGCTGCAGGAGGCCGTGGCAGCGATTAGGTGGAAGCTACGGTGGCGAGTGAAGCCCGCGACTGCTGCCTTGGGTATCGACGGCGGTGGAGAAGGAGAGAGGGTGTCGGGTTCTTGGGTGTTGGTAGCTATCGGAGGGGAAGGCGGCGGTCTGCTTACTCGGGGGTGGTGTCCTGCATGGGTGGTGGTTAGAGGAGGCTGAAGGAGGGGCTGGGGGTTGTGGGGGGTCAAGGTTGATGCGGGCGTGGCTGATGATGTGGGGGCTATCGGGGGTGGTTGCGGATGAAGGAGGTGGTCGCGTTGAGGTCAGGGGGGTTGGTGGTCACGGAGGAGAGAGGAGGACGTTGCGACTGGGTTCGAGAAGGAGATGAGACTAGGGGTTGCAGTCGGCAGAGAAGGTTTTCAGGGGAGAGGTCAGAGTAGGGTGAAGGCTGCGAGATCTCGAAGGAGAAGTGGCGGCTGTTGTGTAATGGAGGGGTGAGATTCCTTAGGGTTTAGAGGGCTTTATCTTTATAGAGGGGGTTATACGCGTGAGTGTTAAAGTTAGGGTTGGGTTAGGGTTTTAGAAGGAGAAATAAATGGTAAGAACAAAGGAATAACTGCAAATAATGGTAGAGGTTAAATGCCAAGATGAAAACAAGGAAAGTTTTTGAATTAAAACAATACAACCACCCCGAGCATACACATGATCATAAGTGTCTAGGGGTAAGAACAAATAAGGGAGTCATATATGATATGATTGATGAAGAGTCATCGACCAATCGCAGAGTTAAGCAATTTGAATGGTTTTCTGGGTCCTTAGGGCCATAAATTCGACGTCTGGCCTAAGTTGAACGGACGACAAAAATAAAATTAGCAGAAGAAAAATCAACTCAAAACAGTTTTAAGTTTAACCCATAAAGATATTAACCCTAGCCAATATCTCTACTATCCCATGGTTGGGTCCGACCAACCGCTAAGGATAGATCTATCTACCATTCGCAATTATAAACACATGAATATTTAAAATACATACCTTTCACTTCGTTTTCGTAGAATACAAAGCGTCATTTTCAGCAACCTTTCTATGGCCACGTGTCGCTTCTTCCAAGCTGAACCGCGTCACGGGCTGCACTCATCCCGAGCCAAACCGCTTCCCGAACCGAACCATGTCCCGAGGTGAGCAACACCCTTGTCACCGAGCCAACCATGCGTCGAAGAAGATTTCACCTTGAGTGGATCCTCCATCAAGAATTCGGATCAAATCTGAACTCCTTCGTAGCTTTGCTAAAGCCCACTCAGGAGCAAGGAAGAATTTAGGGAATAATTGATTAAAGTCTTAATCCGAACGTGCTCCATACTTTTGGTAGCTTCTCGGATTTGGAGACTTGGTGCGAGTATCAAGGAGGAGTGTTAGCCCCAATTTATATAGAAGGTTGAACCCTCCCCTTTTTGCTTATCTGAAGTGGGACTAAAAAATTTGAGAAGAAAAGTCAAATTAGTTTGCCTTACACGAAGGCCAAACATTGACGAATTTTCTCTCCCTCACCATTGAGCTCCAAGAACGATGTCACACATCGTTGCGAAGAGGGTTGAATGGTGAACATGTAGGAAAAAACGGCACTCTATTCCAAGTTCGTTTGACACCTCAAATGATACTCCAAAATTCAGCCAAACGTAGTTTTTCGTAAAAACTGCAGCCGTTGCAAAATTGGGCATGAAGACCTAATAGTGGGGCCCATTGTGGGCCCCATGTACCCATCCTAGCGTGTGCTAGCATGTGCCCTGTGGGTGCGTGCTAAGCACGTGCCTGCGTGCACGCGAGCGAAGCCCCGCCCTCATCAAGCAGGCGGGCCCTGCTTGGCGGGCACAGGAGTACGCCTGTCTTAGCAGGCACGCACCCATCTACCTCGCGAGTTGGGTGGGCTGGGCGAGCCGGGTGCCTACGGGTGTGGGCTCTGACCCGCAATGCCCTTTAATAGGCTTTCTATCAATTTTTGGCTTTATGTTGACCATTTGGAGTCCGTTTTTGACGCGGTTTGAACCTGAGTTTAGATCAGGCCGATCCCGTCATCTAGTCAACCATTCCATGCATTTATTATATTACATATATATGTAAACATTTTACGATACATTTAATTCCCTTTGCATTATATGCAAAATTCCCACATACAAATGAACTGAGGGCATACATCCCTCAACATATCCCACTTGCACTTAGGATCATTTATCCCGAGTCTGCAAGCTAACTTCAAACTCTTTGCAGTTTCATGTTCCTTGCATCAAATGCATTTTCTCCCTAATTTTTACCTATTACTTGACGAAGGTCTCACTCTATATGAGACCCTAAAGCCTGACACTACTACAGGTAGGGCTCAAAACCCCAGACGACAGTGACCACGAGCAGTAGGTATCGTCCATGTTTCGGTATCATACTTATGTGATAAACTCATTGACATGAGTATTGTCAGGACCACCCTGACTGTGTCTATGATGAATATCACAGTTTTAGTCTCTTTGTAAAAATTATGCCACTTAGTCAAGCCTATGGTATGGTCAACTATCAACACTACCAGGTTGAACTTGGTTAGTCTCCATTGATCTTTAGTGAAATTATGTTGGACTACTTCCAACATACTCTAGCCAGGGTTTTCACTAAAAGATCGAACTAACACTGCGACACTAACTCCCCTTCACCGGTAGAGACAAATCCTATCTTGGTCATTACTCTCCTTGCTTGCTTCAAATGTCACCCAACCAAAGACCTTTCAACGGGGCTTTCCCGAGGCTAGATCAGTGATCTAAGTGACACCAATCATACACATGTTTGTATAATGACCTCAAGTGAAAAGACCAACTTGCCTATCAGCACTAAGAGTTATCATTGACAGACTGGTCAATATTTACCATATGATAACTCTCGTTGGGTCGTTTAATTAACTCATTCTCCAATGAGCACATGTGTATTGTCACCGACTTTGCCAAGTCAAATGACCATGAGATTTTTCACCATTCCATGGTGAAGACAAAGACACAATGGTCTATCTAATGTGTCGATATCCATTCTCGAAACTTCTATGACCATGAACGATTTTATACTTATGCTACTAGCGGTCAAACAATTCTTCATGATCGAGATCCTCATTTCGATACTTGTTTAACCTCGAATTTAGTCTAAAGACTTTACCTAAGTTCTAATGTCGACTACATTTTTAATAACATAGATAAATTCTTCACATGCAACTTACTGTAATTTTGATCAAGATGTTTGTACACTTACACAGAGATAAATTTCCTCGAGTTCGAGTGCATACCTATCTCCCAACATCTTTCACCTGCATTCGGTCCCATTTATCTCGGTATCTCATATCGCATTTACACATAAGGCTCCCTAGACTTTATGTGGCAGAGCCTTCGTGAGTGAATCTGCTAACTCGTCTTAGATTTAGACTTAAGGAGTTTCTATGTTCATGTTAGACCACACATTTGAATATCATCCAAATAATTTCCTTGGTCTCTTGGAATTCATAATATTTATCTTGTCTGGATCTCATCAAGCTCATCAAGAGTAATCCAAATTACTTTACTGGTCATTTAGATGGTTCCTAATCATTTTTGATAAAGTGTCAAACTCTTTGACCACTTTGTCAGACCATATGTTTCGGCTCCTTGATGCCTCGCATGCCTTTTATTTGCTCACACTGACCTTGAAAACTCTATATGTTTGTTCTTCTAAATCATATTTAGAAAGCATATATATTCCAGTTTTCGTGGTCATCATGAGCATTTACATCAAGTGTGACCCGAATAGATCAATATACAGTTGTTGACGAGAAAGTTTCATCATAATCCGTTTATAGGAGTTAGGATGATAACTGTTCTCAACCAACATAAGTTGTACTTCACTATTTTCCTCCTGCACCAATCTTCTGGACTCGAAGATTCACTTACAGCCAAAGGAAACACTTTCCTTGGGCACGTAGAGTAAAGTTCATATTTTATTCACGTGCATGGACCCTTTTCGGATTGCATCAAGTTATTAATCAGAGTCCCTACTTCGAATGGAATCCTGGAAGTTAACTAAGTCATCATCCACTATGATGGTTTACTCGACTTATTCGTATCACGAGACTCGAGTAATCTAGTAACTTCCTAACGAGTGATTTAATGAATATCATATTGATAAGGTCCTCATAGAACCTTATCAAGAACTTAGGCATTACTTTCTGGGACTTAACCCAGAGGGAGGATTGTAACTCAAAGTCACTTGCCATGTATCACACCAGGTCTAACAAAGTGCGATTCATGCTCTCCAACACATCGATGTGCTAAGAGACTTGACCTGAGAAAAAATCACATTTTCTTTTAATTACACAAGAATTATACAGCTAAGTATTCGACTCTTTGATCTGATCGAAGCAGTTCAAATACTTCTGTCATTATGTTATCTATTTTATCAGATTTGTGTTTCAGCAAGAACATGTGTCGTAATAAAATAACAACTTATCATGTCTAACTTAGACTTGGGTCTGGGTACATCCGTATGTACGAGACTACGAGTTCACCAACTCATTCTTCCACTGTCTTACAGATGGACTTTCGGACATCATACCTTTGAGACAAGATCCACAAGTGTCTATTGATCATAATTCGAGAGGTCAGACACAGCTAGAGTGAGTGGTCCTATACAGTCTTGTCTTGAGTAGTTGATGTGGGGTAGGGTTGAGCGGCCACCAGGTTAGAGAGTTTGGCCACTTTCTAAGCTGCAGGCGTGAAACCTCTTGGTGTCGAGTCGCTTGGTGTCACACGGTCTTGTCTTGTCTTGTCTTGTCTTATCTTGTCTTGTCACGTCTTGTAGCTGGTAGCTTATGCTACGACTCTTTACCTACCACGTTTACTTTCTGCACAGTCTTTACTTTCCTTGCATAAATGTATAAATGCCATGCTGCATCATCTCATGTAATCAACCATAAAATGCCATCTTTAAATTTCCTTTACACTTACAGTAGAGTCTTCTCACCTTTCCCTTGTAGACTTTACCTGACGTACAGCACCTTTCTCTTGGGTGTTGTACGTCAAATATTAAGACGAAGTACACAGACAAGCCGGCTTTACCGAAGGACTTGGAGTCAGAGGTGTTGACCCGGAGTATGTTCCAGGCGAGGACAGACTTAGAGGTCCCTCACTGTTGCTGTCTTACGGATGTTTTGTTGCTTTCTAGTTTGGGTACGTAGTACCATTTTACTTCTGGTCTAGGTTAGGTGCGTCGCACCATTAGCTTCCTTCCGGTTGTAACCATGTGAGGCTTTCTTTTTAGACTTCTTGTACCTGCTGGGTTGTTACTTATGAATGAATGTTGTTTCTTTCAGTACTATTATTCTTCTGAACTTTTATATGCAAGAACATGTACTTCGTTTGATGTACCCCTACAGACGCTTATTGGGTCAGAGCTTCACAGCTCCGGCCCCTACGGACGTTCGCCACGTCCTCGCCCCGTATTATGGAAAGCGGGGCGTGACAAGTCTAGCTCGCTTGGTTAGTCATATTCTAGTCTTGAACAGGTGAGAAAGATATTAAGAGTGCTACCAAGCTCTTTCAGGCCTAAAGTCACCACCATCCAAGAAGCAAAAGATCTGTCACAGATGAGGGTGGAGGACTTGATAGGTAACTTAATGTCACATAAGCTTGAATTGCAAAATATTGAAGAAAGAGAGAAACCGGAGGAGACAGCGCTAATGGAAAAAAGTAACAAAGCCACTTGCTCTGAAAGCTAGCAAAGATGAAGATAATGAGGAGGAGATAGCGCTAATGGTTAGAAATTTCAGGAAGTACGTCAGAACTCCTCAAGGAAGATCAGAAATGCATAAAAGGTTAATTCGCTCTAACACTTTTAATTATAATACAAATTCTTCTGAAAAGATTCTGCTAATAGAGTTGAATGCTTCAAATGCAGGAAAAAGGGACACTTCGCGAAGCAATGCAGATAAGAGACTGCTCAGGTTGTTAAAGATAAAAAAATCCAAGATGATAACTTGGGACATGGATGACGAAGCTGAGGATGAGGATGAAGAGGTGGTAGCCCACTCCGCTATCGTCTGCTTAATGGCAAATAAGAGAGGTAAATTCCTTCACTAAAGCTGAATTGTTAGATGTTTGTAAAGGAATGCAAAATGAGATTAATGAACTAGATCTCACGTTAAATGATTATAAGAATGCCAGCTTTAAATTACAAACAGAAAAATGTGACATTTCTGAAAAAGTTGACATCCTTAAAGAAAAACTTGATGCACGTGATTCTACCATTGCTATAATGAAAAAAGAAAAATCATGCTTTAATGAAGAAGTCGCTTGTCTTTCTTTCCCTTCCTTATTGGATAATATTAGCATGCTTAAGCATGATTTGATTAAGCTCGAAACTGAAAAAAACTAGGTGATTAGAGAACTTAATGATAAGTTGTGCATGTTAAATAACGAACTTAAAAGGAAAATGGAAGAATTTGAAAAGAAGGAAGAGGAAAACAAGAGAGCTTTTCTAAATAAATGCACCTTGCTTTTGGATGAAAATAAATTATTAAAATCCAAACCTTCTAATCTAGAATTGTCATTAAGAAAGTTTTCAATTGGTAAACATTCGTTTGATACCATACTTGAAAATCAATTATATGGCAATAATAGAAGAGAAGTAGGATTTGGTTTGAGAAATGTCGAAAAGCCCAAATTTAAGAAATTCCACAATGTGCCTTCTATTGTAAAAAATATGCATGCAAAGTGCTTTACTTGTGATAGTGTTGGTCACACATCCTATTATTATAAGTTTAGGAACACGAACATAAAGTTCAAACAAGTGTGGGTTCCTAACGCTTTGATGACTAACACTAGTGGACCTTGTTGGATTCCAAGGTCACACTTAACACCTTTCATGTAGGTGAGGTGGAGATTTGGCGAGGAGCAATGAATTGAAAGGTTCATTCTTTGGCTCCGTAGCCAAATGGCGATGCGAAGGTATATCTTTTCATCTTTGCATTCATTGCATTCCTTCATAGTTTTGTGTGTGTGATTGATTTTTTTTTGTGCTTGTTTGCTTGTTTTTTAGTTTGCTTTAGTTCATTATAACAGTAAAAAAATGAAAAACCAAAAATGAAAAAAGAAAATTGTGCTTAATCAATACCTCTTTATGACTCATTATAAGTGGTATTTCTTGAATGTAATTCATATCCTCTGTAGAAGTCATTGTATTATTGTTATAGCTTCATGCCATGTTAGAATCCATTTAGTAGACATGACATGCTTCATGAAATGATTAATTTGATTTCTACACCTACATGTGCACTTCCACGAATACTAAACATGTTGTACATTTGGAGATTCTTTTTCTGGATATTGGAAAGTGAATGTCGGATGAATAATAACTGAATAATCTAAGGGATATGATGTGTAGTGCCATGAATAAAAATTGAGCACAAAGGAGATGAATATAAAAAAATATGAAAATTGCTCTGTATGTAAAATGGATACAATTCATGGCAAGTACACTATACATGAGTATCCAACATAAGCTTTATGGGTAATCTTTAGTGTTGGTGTATATTACTCGTCAAGCAATGCCAACCCCACATCTAAGAGTCCTTATAGGCTATGTTTTGGGGTTTGGTAACTTGAACTCATTTTTAATGAGGTGGAAAAAATCAATCCTAGTGAAATTCATGTTAATTGGAAAATGTGGATTGATTTGGTTGATGTTAAAATTGAATCTCCCTTTGTACTTCATTGTTTATATTATCACACTTACACAATGGTGGTGAAGTCTAAATTATGATTTTCTATGAACTTGTAGTGCCTACTTTATATAAAATACATGCAAGTGCTAGATATACTCACTAATACTTTATTTGTGTATGTGATATTTGATGACTTCATTAATCCACTTTTGATGATAACAAAAGGGGGAGAAAAGTGTTGGAAGATTTAGTATCAAATGGTGGTAATTGTTGAAAGGGGAGCATGAAAATACATGTAAAGGGGGAGCTTGGAAAAAGGGAGAGCATGCCTATCTATTTGATACATTGTTGTGCATGCTAGTAATGTGATCTTCTCATTTTTATAAATCATACGCATCACACCCTTCATCACACATCACACAAGCACATCTATTTGCTCAAATCTTTTGATAGGTTTGTCATCATCAAAAGGGGGAGATTGTTGGACGCAATAATCTAGGATCTCTAGTGTGATGATAACAAACCAACGTGTTGCTATTTATAGTATTTACTAAGTACGTTTCAGGAATGGCAAAACAGTAACTATTGAAGAGGTGACAAAGTCAATGAGATGGAGGAATTGCTATTCATATAGCAAATGGGCTTGGTCAAAGTGCTATATATCTAGCAAAAAGGACTTGGTCAATATGGAGAGAGATGGAGGCCAATTTAATTTCAAGGGGGATTGGATCAAATCAACTAGAAGATCAAATCAATTAGAAGGATTTGCTTCTACACACTTCCTATTCAAACACCTAATCAAATTCTAATTCAAGTCATACACCTATCTCTTAGGGGTTCTCTCCTAACCCTAGCGATCTCCTCTTGTCGCATGATACCCTAGCATCCCCTTGTATATACATGTGGCAACCCAAAAGAAAATAGGGCGTCCAACATGTCTACTTACTGCCGTGTTCATCGAAGAAGCCTGCATGCCCTAGCTCGCCATTGAACAGCAGCATCTTCACCTCCTAGCATCACCCTCGCTGCCTGCTGACGTTGAAAGCCTCGTCATTGACGTGGAGAACTTCGAGCTACCGTTCATCCTCTTCGTGCTGCCACGACGAGCTGCGAGATCCTCCCGCTGCCTTGCCTGCTTCTGTGTAAAGCTGATGTCCTCTTTATGGCATTGTCGAAGCCCTCCCATCTAGTCGCCGTGGTGTCCATATTACCATTGACACATTCTTGCTACCGAGCTCGAGTCAGAGTCGCTGTCGATCAACCCTCCGCTGCGCTTCCCATCGAAGACAAGTCGTCTTGAAAACGAAGCCAATGCAAACTCGTGAGTCGTGTGTGCTGTTGTGAATGAAAATAAGCTGACGTGGAATAGTTGGAGATTGTTGTATGCATAGACTCAATTAAAATTGAGTTGTACTGGAATTCCTATATACACAGAGCAGATTGCTATCAAGCCATATTTTGAGATCCAGGAGTCAGATCGAGACACCGTTTGCGCCAGACTGAAGCTGACTCCATGCTGAACTATAGAGACGACACACCATCACAATCTGAGTATTTCTGAACACTTTAATTTACCATTAAATTTGTGATTGTGTGTAGATCTCTTTAGGGAAAACTTTAGCACTTTTGTTTTCTTTTGGGACTTGTTTAGTTTGGGACTAAACAAGAGGGTCTTAACAAGTGGGATTTGTCAAGATAGAGCATTTACTAGGTTGATAGTGTTCTGCACTCGAGGAGTGTGGTACGCTCTAGGTGGGGGGCAGGGAGCTCAGGACCCATTGTAGTTGTACAAAAGAAACATATTAATGCTAGTATTTGCTTGGGGGCTGGAGTAGGTCGTGGGACGACCGAACCAGTGTATATCTGCACGTATTCTGTGATTGCTTCATATTTACCCTACCTGTGATTATTAACTGAGTGTGATTTCCCGTGGGTTGCGAGAGTATTTTTTATAAGCCTATTTACCCCCCTTAGGCTTAGATCTAGATCCAATAAGTCATATCAGATCCAGTTTATTAGGATCTAGCCTAGATTGATCATGATCCACATTGATAGTGCTTTTGCTGAGGGTTAGTCCATATCTTGACCCCCTAGATTTAATGGTTTAGATTATGCATATTGAAAAATAGAATGAGAATCTACCTTATATTTGTTGATTATAAAGCATGGAATCTTGTTGAAAAAGGTTATAAGCCACCTGTTATTAAAGTTGGATATATTGTTATGCTTAAATCTGAATATACATGTAAGGATGCCGATTAGGCTCTTTATTCTCTTAATGCTAAAGCTATAAATGTGCTTATATGCTCTCTTCATAAATCTAAATTCAATCGTATCTCACATTGTCTAACTACGCAGAAAATATGTTATACATTGGAGGTGACGCACGACAGAACGTCACAGGTAAGGAGTCTAGACTTGCACTTCTGAGCACGGAGTACGAGAGCTTTCGAATGCTACCATCAGAATCTATTTCAGAAATGTTTTTGAGGTTCACGAACATCGTCAACAAGTTTCTCGCGCGGTTCTAGTCTTGAATAGGTGAGGTAAATATTAAGAGCTGTGCCAAGCTCTTTCGAGCCTAAAGTCACCGCCATCCAAGAATCGAAAGATCTATCACAAATGAGGGTGGAGGACTTGATAGGCAACATAATGTCCCATCAGCTTGAGTTGCTGAACATTGAAGAAAGAGAGAAACCTGAACCAATGAAAAAAAGCTCCAAAACCACTATCTCTTCAAGCAAGTGAGGATGACAACGATGAGGATGAGCAAGCACTTATGGTAAGAGGATTCAGTAGATACATTAATACAAAGAAAGGAAGATCTGAGAATGCACAAAGGTTTAATCGCTCCAATAAATATAATCCTGCTAGAAATACTTCTAAACAGAATACTACTAATAATAAAGTAGACTGTTATAAATGCATAAGGAAGAGACATTATGCGAGGAATTGCCAACAAGAGACGGCTCAGGTTGCACAAGAGAAACGAAAAGCTGTTGTGCTAACATGGGACATGGATAGTGGAGATGAGCTCGAGGAGAATGAAGCACACTCCTCCCTCTGCTTAATGGCAAAGAATGATGAGGTAATATCTTATACTAAAGTAGAGCTCTTTAAGAAAATGCAATAAGAAATTGATGAGCTAGATAATACTATTGAATGCTATAGAAATTCTTGTTTTGATTTGCAAAAAGAAAATTGTGATATGATTGAAGAATCTAAAAACTTAAAAGAAGAACATGAAGAACGCAAATCAACTATTGCCATGTTAAAAAAAGAAAAATCTAGCTCATCTGAAAAAGCTGTTTGTCTTACTTGTCCTTCCTTATTGAATAATATTAGCATGCTTAAGCAAGATTTAATTAAGCTCGAAACTGAAAAAGACTATGTGATTAGAGAGCTTAATGATAAATTCTGCATGTTGAATAATGATCTTAAAAGAAAACTGATTGAGTTTGAAAAGAAGGAAGATGAAAACAAGAAAGCTTTTATAAGTAAATGTACTTTGCTTGTGAATGAGAATGCATTGTTGAAATCCAAAGTCTCTAGTCTTGAATTGTCCAATAAGAAATTTTCCATAGGAAAACAACCTTTAGGTATCATTCTTGGAAATCAATTATATGGTAAGAATAGTAGAGGACTTGGATTTGGTTTGAAAAATGTTGAAAAGCCTAAATTTAAGAAGATTCACAATGTGCCTTCAATTGTTAAAAACATGTATGCAAAATACTTCACTTGTGATAGTATTGGTCACACATCCTATTATTGTAAGTTTAGGAACACAAACATAAAGTTAAAACAAGTGTGTGTTTCTAAAACTTTGATGACTAACACTAGTAGACCGTGTTAGATTCCAATGTCACACATGACACATTTCATATAGGTGAGATGGAGATTTGGCGAGGAGCAATGAATTGAAAGTCTCATTTTTAGCTCCTTAGTCAAATGGCGACGCGAAGGTATATTTATTTCCCTTTTTGCATTCATTGCATACCTTCGTAGATTTTTGTGTGTGCTTGATTTATTTATTGTTTGTGTGCTTGCGTGTTTGATTCTAGTTTTTTTCTTAGTTCGTTATAAAAAGAAAAAAAATTGAGAAATCAAAAATAAAAAAAATTGGTTCTTAATGAAAACCTCATTATGAATCTTTATAAGTGGTATTATTGAATGTTCATTCATACCCCTGTAGAAATCATTGTATTATCATTATAGCTACATGCGCATGTTAGACTTTATTTAGTAGCCATGACATGTTTCATGAAATAAATGATTTGATTTCTACACCTGCTCACTTCGACGAATATTAAACTTGTTGTACATTTGGAGATTCTTTTTATGAATATTGGAAAGTGAATGTAGGTTGATAATAACTGAATAAACTAAGGGATATGATGTGTATTACCATGAATAAAAATTGAGCACAAAAAGAAATGAAAAAAATATACATGAATATTGCTCCGTATGAAAAATAGATACAATTCATGGCAAGTACACTATCCACGAGTATACAACTTAATCTTTATGGGTAATCTTTAGCGTTGGTGTATTTTACTCATCAAGCAATGCAAACCCAACATCTAAGAGTCCTTATATGCTATGTTTTGGGGTTTGGTACCTTGAACTCATTTTTAATGAGGTGGAAAAAAATCAATCCTTGGTTATATTCATGTTAAATGGAAAATGTGGATTGGTTTTGGTTGATGTACTTGATTGAATCTCCCTTTGTACTTCAATGTTTAATTATCACACTTACACAATGGTGTTGAAATCTAAATTGCAATTTTCATTAACTTGAATTGCCTACTCTATGAAAAATGACATGTAAGTGCTAGTTATAATTATAATACTTTATTTTTGCATGTGATATTTGATTGACTTCATTAATACGCTTTTGATGATAACAACGGGGGAGAAATGTTGAAAAAAAGATTTGGTATTATTTGTTGAAGGGGAGCACTAACTAAAAATACAAGTTCAAGGGGGAGCCTTAAAATAGGGGGAGCATGCTTATCACTATCGCTATAATGTTGTGCATGCTAGTAATGCTAGAATGTCTCATTATACACATCATATGCATTACATCCTTCATCACATTTCACACACTCATTTCTCATTGCTCAAATCATTTATTGGTTTTTCCTCGTCAAAATGGGGAGTTTGTTGGATGCAACGATCTAGGATCTCTAGTTTCATGATGAAAAACATGTACGAACTATTTAACGTGTGTGCTAAGTGTTCTACAGGAGAGGCGAGGACGTAAATACTCCATCGATGACCACAAGATGGAGTAATTGATATACACATAGCAAAGTGGAATTGTTCAAAGGGGATGGAGAGATGAGAAGAGATTATTGACTTGTTCAAAGCTTCCTAATACAAATCCTATTAGAATTTCTATGGAGATCGTATCTATTCTCACCACAATCCCTATTCCAATTCAAATATCAAATATCTCTCAATCCATATCTCTTAGGGGATTTGATATCATCCCAAGAGATCTCCTGGCCACACCCTAACTTGAAACCCTAGGCTACCATATAAGTACTAGCATCCAAGGAGGAGGTAGGGCGTGCGGCTCATATCAAAAAGAAGAGGCCACCAAAAAAATTACTTATGGCAAACCCCAAAGCAAAGCATGCGGCACATACAAATAAATAAGAGCCGGCCAAATAGAAATTCTCTCCAAGGAAAAATCACCTCACGGCAAGAGCACCAATCTCTCAAAGCTTCAAAGTTCATCTTCCAGCGCCAAGGAACTTCATCAAGTGCCGTAAGATTCAAAGCCCATTGTCATTGCTCACGCACCCAAGCGGAAAGCTCTAATCAACATCTTGGTGCAAGTCTACAAGCTATAGAGTTAGGGTTTCCCGATGATCGTCTTTGCACTACCGTTTACATCAAGCTGCTCTGAAGATCTTCATCATCTCCATTGACAACTGCATACCCTAGCCTTTGCGAAGAAAAGAAGCATGCCCTAGCCTCCACGTCGGAGCTGCCGAAGTTTCTCTCGATGCCGTGATCCTCAACCCACAGCTGCTATCGGCAGAGACTTCAACTTGTAGCGCCCACGTTGCCGTTGTCGCGTCCTTGTGCTGCCAAAGAGAAGATCGGGTGTTGACGTGTCTTCATGCTCCCAATGTGAAGCTCTTCGTTGTCGAACTCCTTGATAACGATGATTTCGTCTACTTGCTGTCGTTTTCATCGAAGAAGCATGCATGCCCTAGCTCGCCATTAAACAGCAGTATCTTCACCTCCTAGCATCACCCTCGTGGCGCCATGGCCGGCCATGGCCAGGCCGGCAGTGGCCGGCCAAGGGCCAGGCCGGCAGTGGCCGGCCTTGGGCCAGGCCGGCAGTGGCCGGCCTTGGCAGAGCCTTGCCGGCCAGGCCGGCCCTGGCAGAGGCCAGGGCCGGCCCTTGGCCGGCCTGCCGGCCCTGGCAGAGGCCAGGGCCGGTGCCCTGGCCTCAGGCCAGGGCCTGGCCGAGGCCAAGGCAGGAGCCCTGGCCCCGGCCAGCGGCCTGCCGGCCCTGGCAGAGGCCAGGGCCGGTGCCCTGGCCTCAGGCCAGGGCCTGGCCGAGGCCAGGGCAGGAGCCCTGGCCCCGGCCAGTGGCCTGGCCGGCAGGCCCTGGCAGTGGCCAGTGGCCTGGCCGGCCGGCCCTGACAGAGGCCAGGGCCTGGCCGGCCCTGGCCGAGGGGGGCCAGGCCCCCTGGCCGGCCAGGGCAGAGGCCCTGGCCGGCCTTTGGCCAAGCCCGGGTCAGGGCAGAGGCCCTGACCGGGAAGAAGTTGAATTCGAAAATTGGTCGACCAATTTTGTGTTTTTGGTCGACCAATCCGACAAATGGTCTGGGTCGATTGTAAACTTGCCAGATGACCCATACGGGGTAACAAATGGCCTTGGTCAAACTCGAATGTGTAGATTAGTCCATACGGGGCTAACCACAGTGCCGAATAGTTCATACGGGACTAACGTTTTAATGAAGTTTTTCATTTGGGCTCTACTCCTTGAAGATTAGCCATAGTGCTCTACTTCATGCAAGATTAGCCATGTCATTGTGCTCTACTCTACGGAGATTAGCCAATGTACTTGTGACGTTGTGCTCTACTCTACGGAGATTAGCCAACGTGCTTTCAAAATTTTTGGAAAAAGATGTTTTTCAAATAGGTTATGTCCCGTCCTTAAATTGGGATAGCGCAATTTAGAATTCCAAGTCCTACCACGATCCGGCCATGGTTATCTAACCCATGGGTGTGTAGAACAGGTCTCGTGGCTTGGCAATTGTTGTGTTAAAATTCTTTGCGCTAATTCTCACCTATTCTATTTTGAAAGATAAGTATTTCAAAGTGATTTTCCGCTGCTAATACCATACGGGTATTATTTCTGATTTCTTTTTACTTGAGATAAGTAAGAGGGATACTTTGAAAGTTACTACTAGATGGTAGTTGGGAACGTAGTGAACTTCTCGATTCTAGAGTAACATTTCAACGCATCCAAGGAACTTATCAAGTGTTTAAAGAATCGAAACTTTATGCATAGAATTTTGATCGTGTTTTTCATTCTCTTTGCAGTTTTTTGAATCGAAAATGTCTACCGCTTCTAAGAATATTGTCGCAGAGCTTAACAAAGGTGAAAAGCTCAACGGCGACAATTATAAACTTTGGTCAATAAAGATCCAATATGTTTTGGAGGAGCAAGATGTGCTCGAAACACTCCAAAACATAATGGTAGAACCTGAGTTGGGCAATACGGCCCAACACAAAAAGGACCGGGAAGCTTATGACACTTGGACTCGAAAGAACAAAATAGCACGTATTACGTTACTGTCCGCGATGGACAATGACATAATGCGCCTATTTCGGGAATTCGACCTAGCTAAAGACATATGGTCTGAGCTAGAGATAAAGTTTGGTGGAACTTCGGTTACCAAACTCCGCTCCTTGAATATTCAATTTGATTCGTACAAGATGCAGCGAGATCATTCTATGAAAAAGCATCTCCGCCACATGGCGAATCTTATATCTGAATTAAAGGATGCGGGTGTTACGCTGTCTGACGAACAGCAGATCCAAGCGGTCATTCGTTCACTCCCAGATAGCTGGGATAACATGAAAATGCATCTCACTCATAATGAATGCATTAAAACTTTAAGCGATGTTTCGAAACACCTCGAACTCGAGGAAGAGCGGATTCAAGCCGCAAAACCAAGTGCAGAAGTGCACGTGGCCGCTAGTTCCTCACATGGAGGAAATAAGCGGAAACGCTTAAGGTTTGTGAACGAACGTAAGCAAGAACCGGAGACCTCAAAGAAGACAAAGAACAAAAAGTGGCAAAAGAATGTGCACTCAAAGAAGAAAAACTTGAACAAGATCAAGTGCTTTAAGTGCAACAAGTATGGTCACTTCGCCCGTAAGTGTACGGATGGAAGTGACAAGGTAACTTGTAGGGCTAGTTACATATGTGTTTCTAGTTCCGTGTTTCTTGCTGAATCTAACTATTTTTGGTTGATTGATTCAGGGGCCACAGACCACGTTGCGAAGGACAGAAGGTTCTTCGTAGAGTATCGAAAGATAACTCAAGGAACAAAGTGGATATACGTCGGCAACAACACACGTGTTGAAGTCAAAGGCGTCGGAACATGCAAGCTAGTTCTCGACAACGGCCGGACTTTATTATTGCACGACGTCCTCTTTGCTCCAGATATTAGAAGGAATATCGTTTCCGTGGTCATGTTAATGTCTTTAGATTATGAGTGGAGGTTCTATAAACAATGTGTTGACCTTGTTTGTAATAATTCTTTGATTGGTTCTGGTAATGTTTGTAATGGATTAATTGTTTTAAATACAATGTATGATGTTGCTTCTTCCATTAATGAAAGTTTTCATTTGACAAATGCTTCTAACTCTGAGTCTGAAATCATTTGTTGGCATGCAAGACTTGGTCATATTGGACCAACTAGAATGGATAGACTTGCCAAAAGTGGCTTGCTATCTAATGTTTCAAAAGTTGAAATGTCAACTTGCGAACATTGTCTTGTAGGGAAAACTTGTCGCAAGCCGTTTGGAACTGGCACAAGGGCCGAAGTTCCATTACAGCTTATCCATTCGGACATTTGCGGTCCAATGAATGTTAAGACAAGACACGGGAAGTCCTATTTCATCACATTCATTGATGACTTCACCCGTTTCGGACATATCTATTTGATATCCCACAAAAGTGAAGCTTTGGCTTGCTTTAAAAACTATATGAGTTTGGTGGAGAATCAATTAGATCGCAAGATTAAGGTTTTGCGAACCGATAGGGGCGGTGAATATCAATCAATAAGTTTTAAGGAACTTTGTGATGAAAAAGGCATAGTACATCAGGTAACTATGCCTTACACTCCGCAACAAAACGGTGTTGCGGAAAGAAGGAATAGGACATTGATGGAAATGGTCCGATCAATGATGTCTCAGGCAAATTTGCCTATCACCTTTTGGGGTGACGCATTATTGACGGCAGCATTCATCTTAAACCGTGTACCCTCGAAGTCGGTAAGTTCTACTCCTTATGAGTTGTGGAACAATAGAACTCCAGACTTAAACATTCTAAAACCTTGGGGTTGTGCCTCTTACGCACATTTATCCTCTCACAAATATGGCAAACTTGGGCCACGTGGGAGGAAGTGTATCTTCATCCGATACGCTGAAAACTCCAAAGGATATGTTTTCGTCGGTTAAGAGGACAATGGGGGTCTAATAGAATTCGAATCGAGGGATGTTGTCTTCTTGGAAAAAGAGTTTCCAAGACAGGGTGAGATAAGTCAAGACTTATCCTTGTTTGAGACTTGGGATCAAGAAGGATCGGAACGTTCGAGTGGGAGAATCCTTGGTGAAGAAGAAAATACGTTTCAAACTTCACCAATGGATGATACGAACGATACCAATCCTAATCCGAGTGGGAGTGATGTTATTCCAAGTGGGAGTGATGTCATTCCAAGTGGGAGTGATCAAACTCAAACAAGACGTAGTAATCGAACGAGGCTAACACCTCTGAGATTTGAGGATGAATTTCCTCAAACATTCATGACATTACTACAAGATTATGACGAACATGCAAACTTCAAACAGGCCGTCACATGCCCTGCTAAAGATAAATGGATAGCGGCAATGGAAGAAGAACTTCAATCCATGAAAACAAACCAAGTCTGGGACTTGGTTGATTTACCTAAGGGACGTAGAGCCATTGGGAACAAGTGGGTTCTCAAAATCAAGCATAAGGCTGATGGCTCCATCGAGAAATATAAAGCTCGCCTTGTTGCGAAAGGTTTCACGCAACAGGAAGGAATAGACTACGAAGAGACTTTCTCTCCTGTCGTGCGTTTTACCTCGATTCGCTTAATTCTGGCAATGGTGGCTTGTTTGGACCTCGAATTACATCAGATGGATGTAAAGACTGCCTTTCTTAACGGAGAACTAGATGAGGAGATCTACATGGAACAACCAAACGGGTTCGTACAAGAAGAAAACAAACATAAGGTTTGTAAACTTCGTAAATCCATATATGGTCTTAAACAATCCTCAAGGCAGTGGTATATGCGCTTTCAAGAAGTTGTTTTGTCGTATGGATTCTCCATGCTCGACGAAGACAATTGCGTATATATTAAGAGGATTAAAAACAAGTATATAATTATGTCTCTTTATGTAGATGACATACTTATAGCCGGAAATGATAAGCGTCTTATATTGGATATCAAAGCTTGGCTTTCATCCGTCTTTGAGATGAAAGACATGGGTGAAGCTGCATATATCCTTGGGGTTAAGATCTCAAGGAATCGTTCCAAGAAACTTCTTTCTCTCTCTCAAGAGACGTATATAAAGAAAGTTTTAGAACGGTTTAATATGCAGGACTGCAAGCCAATTGATACTCCAATAAGCAAAGGCGAGGGTCTATGTTTGGAGATGTGTCCCAAAGATCCAAAAGAAAAGAAAGCTATGGAAAAAGTTCCATACTCCAGTGCTGTCGGGAGTCTAATGTACGCCATGATGTGTACTAGACCCGACATTTGCTATGCTGTTGGTATGGTAAGCCGTTACCAATCCAACCCAGGGCAGGCACACTGGAAAGCGGTGAAGAGGATATTAAGATACCTCAAAGGGACTGCGGACTATGCGTTATGCTATCAAGGCAATACCTTGAGACTCGAAGGCTATACCGATGCTGATTGGGCGGGTGATCTCGACGAGCGAAGATCTACCTCAGGCTTTGTTTTCTTACTCGGGAATGGTGCAATATCCTGGAGCAGCAAGAAACAAACCTGCATCGCTCTATCAACCATGGAAGCCGAGTTCGTAGCATTCAGCATGGCGGTCCAAGAAGCTGTTTGGCTTAGGAAATTCTTAGACAGGCTGACGAATGCCTCTGACTCGAGCACTGTTCCTATATACAGTGATAGTCAAGCTTCGATTGCCTATGTCAAAGATCCTAAATTTCATTGTAAGACCAAACACATTGACATTCGATTCAAGTTTGCGAAGGATTATGATAAACGGAAGGAAGTAGACATAGGATACATATCCACGCATGAGATGATAGCGGATCCCCTTACTAAGGCGATCCCCAGAGATGTGTTTTTCAAACACTTATCATCTATGGGAATGCATAGGTGCTGAGCTGTATCATGTAATATTTCCCATGTCTATAGAAGATCAAAATTTAATTTGCATACAAGTTTCTTACAAATGATTTTATATACATTTGTGTTTAAGTCTCAGCTATTTTTGTGTGTATGTCGGACAGATTAAGGTTGGCTCTCTCACATGAGCAACCGCCTTATCTTATCAGATGGATAAGATAGAGATGAGACTAGTTTAAAGTCAAAATCATTAGACAAATGATTTAGAGTCATGACTTAAACAAGATAGTCGAATAAAAGATCTGCATCATACGGATGCTTACAAAAGATCTGAGATCTGTATCACAAGGATATAAAGATCTCATTGGATTTTTTGAATCCTATCTGTCTTATGCAGGATGAGAGTCCGTGAGTATTTTACGAGTAGTATGGGGACTCAAAAAGATAGGCACTGTGGTGTCTGATCTTTTCATCCGTACAACATCATTAAGACATACTCTCCCTGGGAAAGGAGTGATGTTGTAATACGTGTTCATACCACGTATGCATTTCGACCACTGAGTTAGTAGCAATAGTGTTTGCTATTATGTGAGACTCAAAGGCCATACGGGTCTTAACACTTACCCTCAAGGACTCCAATTGGTTCCTTTAGATTTGACGAGATGATTGCTATCTTAGCATGTTACTAATGGGCTATGGTAATTCGGCTCGGCGGGGCACGTTAGAAAAGCGAATCAAGTCAAGATCAGAAGGTTCACAAGAAGAGGAAGATTGATTTCATATTCACATTTGGACTTTAATGATTCAAAGCTGGCCAGCCAATTGTAATCCAGATGGGATTCAATTGTTGAATATAAAGTATAAGAAATGTGAAGAAATAATCTAGGGTAAAGCATGCGTTGAACTACTCAACTTTGCACCTTCGAGGTCGTTGTGTATCTCTAACAAGTGCACAACAACAGACTCTACGCGCATGACGGTCGCACGGTCTATTTCTCGGTATGATAGATGAAAGAACTAAGGGAAAGACGTTCTCTTACAATCCCCTCAAGTGTGAGTGGGAGATGTTGGATATGGAAGACGTTTGTACACCCTTGTGGGGGATGTACGAGGGAATACGGACCTCGAACGTCGCGCACACGAAGTCATGTGCAAAGGGAATCTGTTCCCTTGCGGAGAGGATCTCTGTATGAGCGGGAAAGTCGCATTATATATGCATAAGTGCATGCGACATATGGCTAATAAAGGGGGAATATCTTAAGCTTATGTTGTACCATGCATATGGTACAACTTAAGCTTATAATGTGCCATGTATCATGGTACACCTTAATTAAGTTGTTCCAAAGGAACAACTTACCCTAAAATAACTACCTTGGGGGCTATAAATAAGACCCAAGGGTAGCCATTTTCCTTACACATTTGCATGAAATTCATGCATGCATCTTCTTCATAGCGAAGCTCTGCAGAAATATTTCCTCTCCCTCCTTCCAAGTTCTTAATCTAAAATAGAGATTTAGATTGTGGATTAGTAGCCTTACTCCGTTCGTGAGAAGACTCGATCCGTCGTGGCGAATCCGAAGGCAAAGTTCCGAGACTATCGTTCCGCATACGCAAGCGTAAGTCTCCACTTTAATTATCGATCCTAACTTTGTTTTGGACAGGATCCAACACTGCTGACGTCGAAAGCCTCGTCGTTGACGTGGAGAACTTCGAGCTGGCGTTCATCGTCTTCGTGCTGCCATGACGAGCTGAGAGATCCTCCCGCTTCCTTGCCTGCTTCTGTGTAAAGCTGTGGTCCTCTTCAAGATGTTGTCGAAGCCCTCCCATCTAGTCTTCGTGGAGTCCATATTACCGTTGACACGTTCTTGCTACCGAGCTCGAGTCTGATTTTCCGCCGGTCATCCCTCCGCCGTGCTTTCCGTTGAAGACGAGTCGGCATGAAAATGAAGCCAATGCAAACTCGTGAGTCGTGTGTGCTGCGGTGAATGAAAATAAGCTGACGTGGAAAAGTTGGAGATTGTTGTGTGCACAGACTCAATTAAAATTAAGTTGTATTGGAATTCATATACACACAGACCAGATTGCTATAAAGCCATATTTTGAGATCCAGTAGTCAGATTGAGACATAGTTTGTGCCAGACTGAAGATGACGCCGTGCTGAATGACAAAGACGATACATCATCACAATCTGAGCATTTCTGAACCCTTTACTTTACCATTATATTTGTGATTATGTGTAGATCTCTGTAGGAGAAACTTTACCACTTTTGTTTTCGTTTGGGACTTGTTTAGTCTGGGACTAGACAAGAGGGTCTTAACAAGTGGGATTTACTAGGTTGATAGTGTTCTATACTCGGTGAGTGTGGTACGTTCTAGGTGGGGGGCAGGGAGCTCATGACCTATTGTAGTTGTACAAAAGGAACATATTAATGCCAATATTTGCTTGGGGGCTAGAGTGAGTCATGGTATGACCGAACTAGGGTATATCTGCGTGTATTCTGTGATTGATTCATATTTATCATGCATGTGATTATTAACTGAGTGTGCTTTCTTGTGGATTGCACGAGAATTTTTTATAAGCCTATTCACCCCCCTTAGGCTTAGATCCAGATCCAACATTGTATGTCAGACTGAATCATTGATGACACTCGTGGTCGGCCTTTAGTTCTTGCTTTTGCATGATCATGCATAATGACATCATTTAGTCCCACTTCACGTTTGGTAAGTGCATTGGACCCCACCTTAGTGCTTGGATCTTCAAAAGTAGTTTGTGCTTTATCATTCAAAATAGGTTGATCCAAAAAACTGTTTGCCCACCCTAAGACGTCATCAAAAAGAAGGGGATCTCTTGTAACCGCCTCCATAACTATATCGAATGGTGAACGAAGTCTCTAAGTTTGAAGTGGAGTAAATTGATTTGGACGCACTCCGTGGAATGTGCTAGTCGAAGAGGCCCCAAGACTCATGATGCTATGTCTTGCATTTAGTGTCCACCTTGGTAAAATATATCTTTCAGGGATGGCTTACATATCAAACTTTTGCTTCAGATATGTAAAACTTGCGTGTATAGCAAACCTTCAGTATCAACCCTTGCACACGTACACATGAACATTCCTGTATATATATTGCATTGAACAAAATGCAAGTAACTCGTTCCATCAATCCGCATAGTTACTTTATATGTGGTCGTATCCCCTTCAATGCTCACCCTTTCATGCCGACAGTATAAAGTATTTTTGAACCGAGTTTGAAAAATGGAAAATAAGTTTCTAGTATAAACCTTTGCAGCTTGAACCTCTAACTTATGCATGTCGCAAAAGTCTGGTTTGTTCCTCATACAAAAAGTATCTTCTCTCTCCTCTCTGTCTCGTTGAAATTGTACCACTTTATCATATTGATCAATGAACTCGTATAATGGAGTCATAGAGTTCATGTAACCATCAAAATACGAGTTCATGCTTTCACTCCTTTGGCCGGATGCCATGCCGACACCCAAAACAAGAAATGAATACCATATGATTAGTTTATTTTGATCATATAATTTTTACAACTTTCTCTAGCGTATTAAAATTTTCATACCTGCAAAGAAAGTATACCGTATGTATGTCTTAATCCAATAATGTGCTTTCTCCCGCATCGTATGTAATCACTTCCAGGCTTTCATTTCATTTTTTGTTTATCTATCAATGGTTCCAGAAATTCCGTTTAGTACTTCTCCTTTAAGATGACCCAATAACTCTCGGCTTGTTAAACATTTTTAATTTTCTTACACCAATTTGCATAGTCTTCATCAAATTCTGGGTTATAAGAAGACTGCAATGAACGTAGATGCTCATCTTCATGAAGACTGATATGCCATATGCAATACATGTGCTTTGTATTTGGAAAAACTCTTTTGATTGCAATTCATATTGCTGGGTCTTGATCAGTGGTGATAGCTCCTGGTGCTTTACCCCACATACATGTTACCCATTGTTCAAATAACCAAACAAATGTTTCTTCCCTCTCATCAGCATGAAGAGCACAGCCAAATAAAATAGACTGTTTGGGGTGATTGACACATGTAAAAGGCACAAAAGGCAACTTGAAACAATTTGTATTATAAGTGACATCAAATACAACAACATCTCCAAACTGGCTGTATGATGTCCTCGCCGTTCCATCAGACCAAAATATACTCCTACATATATTTTCATCATCATGCTCTATAGCATAATAGAACTGAAAGTCTACAGCTTGCCTTTTAAGAAATTGTTCAATTACTCTAATGCATTCCTTATCGATATTGTTCTTTCTTGCTACTCTCAAGTGATCAATGGATTGTTTCGTAGTAATATTGATATTACTACTACTCGTGGCATTTAGAATCCTTGCAATTTTTGAAGGCCCTACTCCACAGCCACGAAACTGATCAACTAACTTCCTGCATGATCATCCATATACGATCTTTTATGCAACCGTAACAACTGGATCTTCGAAGTGGTTTTATCAACTCATGATTTTGAACATCAGCAAAGGAGTTGATGCCCTAGATCCATCGACGATTCTATGAACTGTCATTCGAGTCGTACAACCTTCTCTCACATTATCCTTCTATTAACTTCCCTCCATATCTCCATCTTCTCAGTTACGCTTTTAAACCCTTATTTGTTGCACTTATAAAGCCACCTCATGATATTGCCATCTTTTCCCTTTCCAGTAGATGACTTTCGGTTTGAAAACCCTTCTTTTTCTGCATATACACTATAAACGTCACATGCAGCTTTGCTGTTGAAATTGCATTCCAATATATGGGCTGGGTTTTTCCATAACACTATGACTATCCACTTCATCTACGTTGTTTGCACTGTCTTTTTCATCTTCAATCTCATTTGGTATCTCATGCTCATGCACAAAGGGTTCCCTCTCTTCGATTTTCATTTTCTTAAATAGAAACAAATTAAAATAACAGTAATATTGACACAACATGACTACTAGATATATCTATCCAAGTAGCAGTAGATTATACATCAGCTTGTTAGTTCAAACCACACTACTATTACTAAGCATGTTAAAACCACGCATATAATAGCTAGTCTTTTTCAATCTGATTTAATTGTTACCATCATATTTGATGAAAAGATCAAATACATCAGAAAATCAAACTTATCACCAGTTTTATGCGGTGAGCTATATTATATATGCCATTCGCTTTACGCTGTTGTACTATATGAGCGGCTTCAGTAATTTTTGAGGGATGTCTCATATTTCTCAACGCGCACAATGGGCTAAATTGTTGAATCGGTTTGCACAGAGAGTAATTTCCATCACAAAATGGACAAAGTTTGGAAATTACCCAATGCGCAATCCGATTCATAAATTTAGCCCATTGTGCGTGGAGAGTAATTTCCATCGTAAAAACGGACAAAAGTTGGAAATTACTCACCGCACAAACCCATTCAAAAATTTATCTTTTTTTGCTTATTGAGAAATATTAGATGTCCATCAAAAATTATTCACCTCGCAAACCTAGCGAATGTAGTGCAATATCTCAACGTATGATCTTGGTTAAGTTTGTGCGGACTTGAAATAAGTATGGGCAAAATTAGGGCTTACCATCTTGACCTCGACGGAGGAGAGGAGGAGAGGAATCAACGAGCTTGTGATGGCAGGAATTTGTGGGGGAGGATCAGGCGGGGGATGTTGAAATCGAAGACATAGGGATCGCCTCCAGCATCTGCGATTAGAGAGCGAGAGAGCAAAAGATGTGGTAGCGATCATAATTTAGTACAAAGTTGCGTTTAAAAGGGCATAAAGGGTGCGATGGTAATTCCACCAAAAGTTTGGATTTTAACATCAGCCGGTGGATCGAATCAGACGGTAGGGAGGCGGTCACGTGCAGGAATTGTGCCTGAGTTTGAGTGCATGCACATTTTACCTTACACCACACACACACACACACACACACACACACACACACACACACAACACGCACGCACACACACACACACACACACACACACACACACACAAGTGGCTAATCCACGTATAAAACCTCAAAAATTCCACCGTCACTAATCTTTTAGGACCAATCATTTTGATCTTCTTATTTTAAAAAACACAACTTTAAATAAATATATATACACACACACTACTTTGTCTAATCCACATATAGAACCTTAAAAATTCCACCCTTACTAATCTTTTCAGTCAACCAGAACCAATCATTTTGATCTTACTATTTTAAAACACACAACTTTAAATATATGGTGAACATAATGGGTTTTACGCATTCATCTACCCATCACAAATTAAATGATTTCAGATGACTTGAACTTTTTGCGATGGGGGATGAACCAGTAAAACCACATGGGTTCATCCAACATTTGATATTTTGGGGTTTTAGATTACTATATCAAAATGAATGGTTTCGTGTCTGGAAAAATAGAGGCATGTGGACAATTTGGATGCATATTTGGCTTAGCCACATATATCATATCGTTCCCATAATTCTACATATATGTTTGTGCTTATTGTATATATGCTATCAGTGTCAGAAATTTCCTGAGTTGCTAGCACAAAAAACTCACTTTTCCAAATTTTTGAATTTTATGTGGGTTTTGTACACGTTTTAAAACCCAACCCTCTAATATGTGTAAACCGACTACTACAAAAAGACATTTAATAGCACATGTTAGACAACGCTTGCCAATTATAAACATTGTTTATTATAGGCACAGATAATAGATAACGCTTTTTTCTGCAAGCGTTGTTAAAAGTCAGACAATAGACATCGTTCTTTCTGCAAACTCTGTTAAAGGTCAGACAATAGACAACGCTTCTTTCTGCATGCGATGTTTATTAGAGGCACAAATAATACACATCGCTTCTTTTTTCAAGCATTGTTAAAGGTAAGATAATGAAAACGCGTATTTCTACAAGCGTTGTTAAAGGTCAGATAATAAACAATGCTTCTTTAGTACAAGTGCTGTTAAAGGTCCACCATAGACAACGCTTGTACTAAACAAGCGCTATCTATCTTGGACTTTAGACATCGCTTTTTTAGTACAAGCGATGTCTAAGGTCCTTGATAGATAGCGCTTCTTTCGTAAAAGCGCTGTTAAAGGTCCACCATAGACAGCGCTTGTACTAAACAAGTGCTATCTATCTAGGACCTTAGACTGTGCTTGTTTAGCACAAGCGCTATTAAAGGTCATAATAGACAGTGCTTTTTTAATACAAGTGTCGTTAAAGGTGGGATATTGTACATTAATATTCACACATCAAATGAAATTTTTTTTTGAAGGATATACAAATATCGCATGGATAGCATACAAGTAGACTCTATAAAAAACCTATTATACTGAAAATTGATGCATATATCTGTGTCGTAAAAGAAATGAAAATCAGTTGTATATATTTTATTATCATCAACATAAGCTTTATCTAATTTCAATGTCTACGTTATGTGTATCTGTTGGTTATGTGATCACAGTCGCAGTTGATTGCGATGCATTCAATAGTTTTAAGAAAAAATAATGAATCGGTAGAGATACACAAGCCCTAGATTAATAGCTTTCTCAGCGCCTCATCCTCTCATACCGGTTCGCTTTTTCGGAGAAAAATTCAGCCCGCTGCTTCATGCGCTCGAGCAACCCAAGCCATATTCCCTCTTCCTTCTTAGTGCGCTCGAGCAACCCAAGCCCTAGAGAAAACTTTTCGGAGAGAAAACACCAAAAATTTCAGCATCTTCCCTCTTCGTGCGCTCGATCGAGCGAACCAATCGACCGAAACCTAGAAAAATTCAGTGTCTTCCCTCTTCGTGCTATCGATCGAGGAAACCAAGCAGCTGAAACCCAGAAAAATTCAGCGTCTTCCCGCTTCGTGCAATCGATCGAGGGAACCAAGCAGTCAAAACCCAGAAAAATTATGTGTCTTCTCTCTTCTTTGATCGATTAAGGGGTTAGCTTCTTCGTTGACTTTGATGCCGCTCAAGACTCATCAGCTGATCTCAGACAATGGCTAGGGTTTTTCTTTCTATTCTTTGATTAGGTTTGATTTGATCAGTTATAGCATGGTATAACATTGGTGCAATTTTCAATTTTTTCCATTGAGACTTGAATTGTGTGAATACTGTGTGCATTCGCACGGAGTTACTTATTATGATACTTTTTTCTTTTGATATTTCTGCACCGTCGTTCCTAAATTTGTTTTTTTACCTTTCTAGTATTCTAGTCATCAACATAAACTTCAAATGAACTTCATGTGTCCACTGGCATTCTAGCATACAACTTCATTAGATATAACACGAATAGCTAAACCTGTGTATATGAATAGCGTACAATTTTGTTTTTCTTGCTTCTAATTTTTTGTTCTGCATTTTGCTGGTAAGTACAACTTGGAACAATATTTATGTGTCCTTGACGTACTAAAAAAACCAAGTTGCTTAATTTTGATGGTGGCTCCATAAGCTTGAATGTGAATTCATCTCAAAAAAAGTAAATTATGATCTGCAATGTTCTTTTCCAATTTCTATTGTGAAATGCAAATGAGGGAGAAGGAGAATGCTTTCTGTAAACAAATGCGTATGTAATTTATCCCTTGTATGCTATCCAATTTGGACTTAAACTGCAATATCTCTATATTCCTTGTAAGCAATCCAATATGAGCTTAAATTGCAATTTCTGTAAACAATACAATAACGGTGATAAAATGCCTTAAAATGCCTTTGTGTGTGTGTGTGTGTGTGTGTGTGTGTGTGTGTGTGTGTGTATCATATTATCTTGTAGTAATATTAGTTTGTGAGTGACATAGTGTGATCTGTCAGGATGGCATTAACATATGTGAAAATAGGGCACCACAAGCTTGGTAACTAATGCATTGCTTGATCACATATACTCATGGATTATTTAGCATAATCAGTTTTAGACATTGATGTAAATTCTGCTACTTTTGATGTCCTTTTTACATTTCATGTGAAACTGATGTCAGAAATACATCTATAGCACGACTTATACAGTTCATATCACCTGCGATTTGTGAAAATGCATCAAGTTAAGAGTGAAATCTATTTAGCAAAGGCTACATGGGTAATCAATTTGCTCCAACAGAATACTTCAGACATCTTTTAAAGGTTGCTTTGATAGTATTCTAGACTTGAACTATTGACATTCGAATGAACAATGAAAAGTTTCTAAAGGGTAGAGTAAAAATATTTGGGTTGAACTACTGTTGAATTGTGACCAGAGATTAGCTTCATTGGTATGTAAACATACCTTAAAAAATGCTTTCAATTGTGTTTTCTGGGACCATCTAAGTCATGCATTCAAGAATCAAAAGTCACTAGCTATTGAGCCATGAGACCTGGATTACTGGCTGGAACTAGTATAAAATAAACTGTGATGCAAATACTATCTGCTTATGTCACTGTGCATACATGAGACATATGTGAAATGCGTGACTCTGATTAGACAAATTCCATCCATGTAATGCATTGGGGGGCAGAAAGTACAGTATAAAATGACTCAATTAGCTGTAAATATTGGACTGATTTCGGGCAGTTGTGGTTTGAACTTGTAAACCTCTTCTTTCATTTTGACGTGGCATTTTTAATTGCATATTTATTGTACAGTTCTTGAACTATTTTTGAATTTTTTTTCTTTCATTGCATTCATTCTACATGTGCACCTAATGATATTATCAACATGCCGATCTCAGCAAACCCGAGACTATACCTGCAACTCTGGTTGGTATTCATACATCAATTGATTGTGCAACAGGACGGCCAGAAGAGCCAATTCGCACGGTACTCAAATTTCCAACTAAACTTATTTACGTGTAATTTACAGACTATGATGGTTTATTTCATGATTTAGGACATTTAAGACATCACATAGCAGATAACTTAAATTTATATATTGATTTTTTTTGTAATTTCATTAAATTTTTTGAGCCTATACCTATAACTGTGTTTTTTCCATATTCTTTGACACATTTCCAATCTGTCTTTTTATTTTTCAGTACATCTAGAACTTGTGATTGGTCTTCTATAAGCCCTACTATGCTATAACGGTGACATTGACATCTGCTTGTATTATCTCCAGGTTAGCCTTCTACTTGCATGCATACCTTAACCTCTCAAATAATAAAATAACTACTGTTAATATTTTTTTGTTTGATTGATAAATATTGATCGAAAATGGATGACTGCAAATCGGTTATCGAAAGAATATAAGGATGGAGGGATAGAGCGCTTTAGATTTGTAGTTGATCATGCAGAAAATCCAAGGAAAATCATATGTCCCTGTTTAAAGTGTTGCTATGCAAGGGGAGTTAGCGTGGATGAGTTGAAAGATCATTTAGTGTGCAATGGATTTGATCAAAGTTATACATATTGGATAATGCACGGTGGGACAAGATAAAAGTGCAGTGAATTTGGGAGTACAGAGAGGTATGCTACAATTGATATCAGCACAAATACATATGACGACGATCGCCTTGAAGAGATGACAGTTTGGTTGAAGAGGAACTCCGGGATAGTCATGGAATGTTTACGAGGTTGGTAAGTGATGCAGAGAAGCCATTGTACAGTGGTTGTACTAAGTTCAACCAATTGTCGGTGGTATTAAAATTGTATAACTTGAAAGCGAGCAATGCATGGTCTGACAAGAGCTTCACCGAAATACTCACAATTCTAAAGGATATGTTGCCAGAAGATAATGTGCTTCCTAGTCGAACATATGAGGCTAAGCGAATGTTATGCTCTATAGGCATGAAGTACGAAAGGATTCATGCTTGTCCTAATGATTGCATCTTATTTTGTAATGAATATGCTTCGTTAAACAGGTGTCCTAAATGTAATGCCTCACGAAATAAGAGAAAAGAATTAACTCCAGTGAAGGTGTTATGGTATGTCCCCATAATACTGAGATTTAGGCTCATGTATCACAGTTCAGAAGATGTTAAACACTTGACGTGGCATTCAAATGAATAGATTAAAGATGGTATGTTCTGTCACCCATCAGATTCTCATCAATGGACAAAATTTGATCACGATTATCATTAGTTTGGGGAAGAAGCAAGAAACCTATGAATTACATTTTCTACTGACAGAATGAACCCACATGGTATTCAAAGTAGTTCCCACAGCATATGGCAAGTGATTTTGGTGATTTATAATCTACCTCCAAGGTTATGCATGAAGCGCAAGTACATGATGTTGTCTTTGGTAATTTATAATCTACCTCCAAGGGTATGCATGAAGCGCAAGTACATGATGTTGTCTATGTTAATTTCTGGGCCTAAACAACCAGCAAATGATATAGACATATACTTGTTTCTATTAATTGAAGATTTGAAACAAATAAGGGACACGAGTGTAGATGTGTATGATGGGTACAGGGAACAGAATTTCAACTTGAGGGCCATGTTATCAAAGGAAAGTGTGCATGCCATTTATGTGAAGAGAGTACATTTTGGACGCGGTTGGAACATTGTAAGAAAAATGTATTCCGCAGACATTATAGATTTTTACCCTTGAGACATCGGACTGTGGCTTCACAGCTTCAAGTCTGAGCGGACCTCTTCGTGTCTCGCTTCTCGTACTTGATAAGCAGGGCGTGACAGGAAAGATCGTGGCACCATTATGTGTGGCCGTTATCTGTCCAACGTCTCCAAAGGGATCCTGAACGCATATAAATACAATGGCGGGTCCCATCTCCAAGCTACGAGGTCTAAGACATAGAACTCTACTTTCTCAGCTGATATTTCTTACACTATAAAGCTTGTGCCGCCAGTCGTGAGACGAACCTCCGTGTGTCGATCTCAGTTGCATCAAGTTCCCTCTCTTCCTTAAGTTCACATACTAACTTAAGCATCGGAGGGGATTTAGGTCGGAACCCAGACTTTGACCCCCGAACGTATCCCTGTGGTGCATATTGACGGTCATCATCCAACGTCGAGGGTTGTTATCGAGCTTCCTAGTCTAGGAAAATCGACACATTAGTTGTTTGAATGTCGTTCGAGCATCGTACTATCATCAACTACCATCACTCGACACCGGTCCTTCTAACCGAGGGTCCCACTCCATTTCCTGACAAGGCTTCGACTCAGCACCAAGAGTCTACATCAGCCTGACAACTATATCGGTCAATTTTGGCTTTAACATCAGTCTATAAAGTGAAATAAAACGACAAAAAGCTATCACTTTTTGAATGCGAGAAAATCGTGACAATGGTTTTAAGTAAACGAAGAGTTGTCCTAAAAGTGATTACATGGAAGGCAAATCTAAGATACCAATATGAAGAGCATGTGTTGGTTGTAATTTTGTGAGGGGTTTTGCAATTAATTAGTATTAATGTTTTTTCTATAACTCAATGTTTCATCCGGCTAGGGTATGAGAACGTCGGAAAATATAGCGATAAAGTGCATAAAATAGTGCCAAAAAGTAATCACGCAAGTAATCAATTTCGTAAAGAAAATAAGTACAAGTGCGCTCTCGAGTCACGATACATCTGCTAGGATTGCATCACAAATAAGTCTTACTAGGAAAATATTCGATTCAAGAATGCCTACGTCGAAAATGAACCTACCCAAATATAAATAATACAAAGAAATCGATAAAATACGTGATATGACATGAAAATAGAGCAAAAAAGACATCAAAATCGAAGATTACAGAGCTCTAACTACATCATAACCAACACATATTGGAATTAGCCATTCATAAAGAGAGAGAGAAAAAAATATTAATGGTCAAATGTATCATCAATTACTCAAAATACGAGTCTAATACTCAAAATACAAAGCAAAAGTTAAGATTTCAATCACCAAAGCTCCTCAAATAGCCCTTAGATCTCCTCAGAATTACCCCATTGTCTCTGGCTCCAAATCCCCAGAAAGTTACGCACAGATACACTCAAAATACGCCCAAAATATGCTCTAGAACCATCTGAATACGGATCAGAGTACCCCCTTATATTTAGCTTCGGGTTAGGTTGGTTAGTGGATCTGAAATCTGCTTAAATTAACTAGGAACTCGGATCCGTAGCCTGCCACATCTCTCGACCATCAGATCTCGCACGATGGAGTCTGTGGCTGCCACGTGTACGTGGATTTGCTCCATATTCGTTGCCTCAATCCGAGTCCGATGAGCACTCTTCATAACCGTCCAATGAAAGCGAGATCATCTCACATTTGAAATGCACTGCTTGTACCCACCATTCTATAGTTAATAGCCTCACTAAGGTGTAAATAAGATAAGATATGGTATACACTAACTCTCTTTATTCCAAAAATTTATCCTAATAGCTCTAAATTCTAATATTGTTATGAATGAAGGAGACCTTTGGTCTACACACACTAACATCCACCATTACACCCACTATTAGTGGGTGTCCCTTGGGTTCCATTAATTTGTAACACCTATATGAATAATATATATATGGCTATGGTGGATACCATGAGCCATCATTTCTTCCATTCCTAAAATGTTTTCAGGCACGCTCATCAGTTGAGCCGAATCCCTGCCGACAGACGAATCGCGAGGATGCGGATTGGGCTTCCTTCTCCAAACTTCGATAGATCCGACGGGTAGGATCTAGAGGTAAAATATAGAAACCACTAGATCAAAAATTTTCATGCGCGTGTTGATAAATCTGTGATATTTTTTCTCCAAGAGATTTATAGCTAAATCTATAGCAAGATCGATAAGAAAATCAATTTCAAACACACAGATTTACTATTAAAAACTACTTTTAAATCTTTTTTGAATAGATTATTTATTAAAAAACAATAAATAAATGGGTCACTGCCACCTGCGCTTGCAAGCCGCCCCCAAGGGTACACTGGCACCGGCCACCCCGCCCATCCCCCCCATCAGGGGGCCTTCGAACTGCCGGACTGCCCCCCCCCCCCCCCCCCCCCCCCCCCCCGTTGGGAGGGCTTCAAATCGATGCTACCCCCCTATTGGAGGGGCCCTCCCATATCGTCACCCTCCCTGTCGGGGGGCCTACCACTGCGCCACTACCTGTCAGGGATGTGGCCTACCGACGTGTCGCCCCCTGTCGGACCTCTCGATTCGCCACCCCCGGACGGAGGGGGCATCCTGCAGTGCCACCACCCTGTCAGGGGGGCCTCCCTTAGTGCCACCCCCTTGATGGGGGGGGGGCTTCTTGCAGCGCCACCCGCTGTCAGGGGGGGCCTCCGTTAGTGCCACCCCCTTGATGGGGGCCTCCTGCAGCGCCACCCCCCCTGTCGGGGTGCCTCCCTTAGCGCCACCCCCCCCCCCCCCCCCCCCCCCCCCCCCCCCCCCCCCGTCGGGGGGCCTCCTGCAGCGATGTCACCCCTGTCAGGAGACCTCCTTTTGCACTACCATGCACTGCTCTAGGTCGCCGCCCCTGGCAGTGGCCACCCCCGGTTAACCCCTTTCCTTCCCCCATTTTTACACCCTAACCCTAGGGTGAGAGGGAGAAGGCCTCCCCTGATGGGCTGTGAGCCCAGTACAGAAAAAATAAATAAATAATAAAAATAAAAATATTGGTATTTTTGACTGATGGGATTGAAGCCCACAGCCAGCCTGCGGGCCTCTGGCCTGCAGGCCAATTTTTCCTTCTAATTCTGAAATTATTAAATATTTCAAAAAATACCCTATAAATTCCTGGAATTTACATAAAATACTGGAAAATTTAGAAAAAATCTGAATTTTTTTTGGAAAAATCCAGAAAAATCAGGGATAATCAGGGAAAGGATATTGAGTATAACTAACTCCTCTCGGGGTATTTGGGGCAAGTTATAAATCTATTTCTGAATTCTTAATCAATCGCCTAATTTTTAATTGGATTAAAATTATTATTATGTCACGATTTAATAATTACAATGATCCTGAGACCGCTCTGTCGTTAGTTACCTAACCTAACGGGTAATAACGTTTTCGAGTGGTCCAAGTAATTATTAAACGTAAATTATATATATTTCACCAATAAATTTGCTTGCGATGTTGAATAAGATAAAGTGTTTATGCCTGCGAAGTTGCATAATTATTTTATATAAATTGCCTGGAATGCTGGTAAGACTATCTTGTGGTTTTTGGATCGGCCGTTATTAGTCACCACTATTTATTTTCTTCGCATTTTTTCCCCTTTCGAGTGAAAATGTAGTGAGGAACTAAATGTAAAAACCAAATCCCGGAGATACTTAGCCTGAAGAAGGAGGCAAAATTGCTAATGCTGGGACCCCCTGAGGGTTTCCAAATTTTAATTTTAATTTTATCGTACTTCAGATTATATAATGGAATTTGGACTTTTATTTTTTTAGTTATGACCGGCCGATCCCCACAACTATTTTTGTTTTAATACCATGCATGTCTCAATTTTTGAAAAAATAATTAATTCATGATTATTGCATGCTTAGATAAATGGCAAAGATTGCGAGCGTCGATTTTGATGTTCTCGATGCGGCTGTCAAAAATTACTTGAGCTGACAGCTGGACCTGAAGTTTCACCTGCACTCGTAGGACCTAAGTCACACAATTCAAGCTCTAGCTATGGCTGTGACAATTGGTGAAAGGTATTCTACTGTTAGAGTCTCCAATATAGAGAACAGAAAAGCCATTATCTATATCAGGAGACATATTGATCGGACCCTGAAGGCCGAATATCTAACAGTGGAAGACCCTTATGAACTGTAAACAGCACTTGAGGACAGATACAAACATCGAAAAGATGTGATCCTCACTCATGCACGTTATGAGTGGGAAATTCTTCGACTTTAGGACTTCAAGTTCGTAGCTGAGTATAACTCAACTCTCCATAACATCACCTTACGCCTAAAGTTGTATGATGAACAAGTCGCGGATACCTGCATGCTTGAGAAGACATATACCTCCTTCCATGAGAAGGATGCTATTCTCATGCAACAGTATCGTGAACGCAAGTTCACGAGGTACTCTGATTTACTCTAAATGCCTTCTTATGGCAGAACAGAACAGAGACATCCTACTGGCCACTCATAACCTACGCACTATTGGTTCTACTCCTCTCCCTGAGGCTCACACAGTTTCTTCCCAGAAGATGAAGAACAAGCACAAAGGTAGATACAATAAGGGAAAAGTTGCGAAGAAGCAAACCCGAGCTCCTCCCCAGAACAATAATAATGAGGGGAAGAAAAAGAATACATGGAAGAGGACTACCTCTGGCCACATGTCTGCTCCCAAGAAAATTGGGAAGACAAATGCCACAGATGTGGCATGACTGGACATTAGTCCAGGGTCTATCATACGCCACACCACCTCCAAGATTTGTATATGGCAAGCTTGAATCCTTCTACTGAAACAAATTTGGTGGATATACAGCCTCCAACTAGGTTCACCACCGAGGATTTCGAGAATAACGACCTCCTTGACTAAAGCTGATTTATTTATCTTTAAAGTCTTTTTCATTAATGAATAATGTATCTTCTATTATGTCCATTTATTAATGAATCGAATGTGTTTTCCTCTTCATAAAAGTTTTTACATTCTTTTCTAGAGTGAAGTGTGAATGCCTAGTGGACAGTGTCTCCACGCACACAATCGTTCGAGACAGATGCTATTTTAATCACATTATTAATTATCAGGGTCACGTCACTACAATTTCGGGACTTATAATATAATAGAAGGATCAGGTGAAGCAATTTTATTGCTCCCAAACAAGATTCAAGTTATAATAAAGGATGCTTTATTTTCTCCAAAATCAAACAGAAATCTACTAAGTTTCAAGGACATCCGTTTAAACGGATATCACTTGGAAACTGATGATTTCAATAATATTGAATATTTGTATATTACTCGTTATAAGGATGGTATTAAAACCATTCTAGAACGTTTTAAAGGACTCTCGTCGGGCCTTTAGCAAACATACATCCAACCTAGAGAAGTTAATCTGATGGTACACCAGCATTGTTCTACATCACCAGAATTCAGTCTCTGGCATTATAGACTAGGTCACCCATGATCAGTAACGATGCACTGCATCATAACCCCTGTGGACATAATTTGAAGAACCTGAAGATTCTTCAAATGAGTGATTTTCATTATCCCCCCTGTTATAAGTGTAAACTAATCACGAGACCATCCCACCTAGTGGGGGCTTGAGTCTCCTAGCTACTTGGAGAGAATACATGGGGACATTTGTGGGCCAATTCACCCAATCAAGTGGTCCGTTTCGATACTTTATGGTACTAATAGATGCATCTTTCAAATGGTCTGTGTGCCTTTTGTCCACCGGCAACCTATCTTTTCCAAAGCTATTGGCATAAATAATAAAGTTGCGGGCATATTTTCTAGATAATCAAATTAAAAATTACGTCTAGACAATGCTGGAGAATTTACTTCTCAAGTCTTTTAAGACTATTGCCAAGCAACTGGCATTGAAATTGAACATCCAGTAGCTCATGTTCACAACCAGAATGGTTTGGCTGATTCTCTTATAAAGAGACTGCAATGGATTGCTTTCCATTGCTAATGCAATCACAGTTTCATGTGGATGCATGGGGACATACCATTTTGCATGCCGCTTCGCTTATCAGAATACAACCCTATGTGGTCATATTTTATCGCTGATGCAGCTTGCATATGGTGTACCTCCAAATATTTCTCACTTGAGAGTATTCGGTTTTGCAGTCTATGTTCCCATATCTCCTCCACAGAGGTCTAAAATGGGTCCTCAATGCTGTCTTGGTATCTACGTAGGGTATAATTCACCATCCATTATTAGATTCTTTGAGCCTTTAATAGGCGACGCATTTAAGGCTTGTCTTGAAGATTGTGAGTTTGACGAAAATTCTTTTCCCAAACTTGGCTCACAAACCAAGAAGCCTGAAGCTTCAGAGACCATTTCTTGGGACACTAAGTCTTTGTCTCTTTATGATGCATGTACTAATCTGTGTGAAGATGAGATCCTTAAGATCCTTCACATTCAGAATATAGTACATTTACTTCCTGACAAATTCACTGATAATCAGAAGATTATCAGGTCACATGTCCCTGCTTCCAATATGCCAGCTAGGATTAACATCCCCAAAGATGGGTGCAATCCACCGGCAGCAAAATCCGCCGTACCTCAAATAAAAAGAGGACGACCGCCTGGCTCCAAGGATAAATTCCTTCGCAAGAGGAAAATACCCGGATAAATAACGAATATCACACCAGAGATTACTGAGCTTAGACCAAAAACCTCTCCCCTCCTTCAGTCCCCCAAAAAGGACAATACAAGAGAAATATCATTAAATTTTGTATGTACTGGGGAGGTACTGGACTGAAAAAGCACTGTCGATGACGACGACTTTGCATTCGATATTGTTGTTCACGTCGCTTAATGCGACGATGATATCGATCCACGATCTCTAGCTGAATGCAAATGCAGAGATGATTGGCCAACATGGAACGAAGCAATAGGAGTAGAGCTGGACTCAGTCTTGAAACACAAAGTCTTTGGACTAGTAATTCAGACACCAATATGTGTAAAACCTGTGGGATACAAGTGGGTATTCGTAAGGAAAAGAAATGAGAATAATCAGATCGTGCGCTACAAAGCACGGCTTATAGCTCAGGGATTTTCCCAACGACCGGGGATAGATTATGAAGATACATATTCCCCGGTTATGGATGCGAGCACATTCCAATTCATAATAAGCATAACATTAATGGAAGGCCTAGAAATTCTCATGGACATTGTGACTGCATATTTATATGTCAATATAGATAAAGATATCTGTATGAAACTTCCAGATGGTTTCAAAATACCAAGAGAACTAAAAGATAGACCTTGGGACGTCTATTCTGTTAAGCTTCAAAGAACATTATATGGTCTTAAGCAATCGAAAATAAGTGGTATAACAGACTGAGTGAATTCCTTGTTCAACAAGTTTTTACCAATAATGAAGTTTGCCCGTGTATTTTCATTAAAACCACGGGAATAGGATTCGTATTAATAGCCGTCTATGTAGATGACTTAAACCTCTTCGGATCTCATGCAGAGATTGATGATATATCTACAAGCCTAAAACTAACATTTGAAATGAAAGACCTGGGCAAGACAAAATATTGTCTTGTCTTACAAATAGAACAACTTAGCGGATGAACCCTGTTACACCAATCCACATACACAATGAAATTACTTAAAAATTTCCATATGGATAAGAGCCATCCTCTAAGTACACCAATGGTCGTTAGATCTTTGGATGTACATAAGGACCCTTTCCAGCCGCCGGAAGAGGGGGAGGAAACATTAGGTCCTGAAGTACCTTACCTTAATGCCATTGGAGCACTTCTATATCTAGCAAACTGCACGTATCCCGACATAGCGTTCGTAGTCAACCTACTAGCCAGATACAGTTCAACACCCACAAAGCGCCATTGGAACGGAGTTAAGAAGCTTCTTACGCTACCTTCAAGGGTTGATTGACATGGTATTATTCATCCCAAAAGGTGGATCTTCCACTTTGATTGGTTATGTAGATGCACGTTACAGGTCTGATCCACACACCTAGACTGGTTTCGTGTTCACCTACGGTGGTACGACCTTCTCATGGAAATCTATGAAGCAGTCTCATCCCAACATTCAGAGCTCCTAGCGCTTCATGAAGCTAGCAGAGAATGTGTCTGGCTTCGTTCAGTCATTCATCACATTCTAGTGATGACCGGCCTAAAGACGGACGACCTTGAGCCAACCATTTTATTTGAAGATAATGCAGCTTGTATAGCTCAACTACAAGCGGGTTACATCAAGGGCGACAGGACGAAGCACATCTCTCCCAAGTTCTTCTGGACGTACAAGCTACAAGAGCAGAAGCAAATTGAAGTACGGCAAATTCCGTCTTGTAATAATTTAGCTGATCTATTTACTAAGGCATTGCCTAGATGTACTTTTAGAAAGCTTGTAAAAGATATATGGATGCGATAGTTGAAAGACCTACAAGCCTGAAGCTTGTACGGATCAGGGGGGAGTCACTTGTGTATTGTACTCTTTTTCCTTAAGCTGCTAGTTTTCCCACTAGGTTTTCCACAGCTAATGTTTTAACGAGGCAAAACACAGTAACTCTGGATCCATCAGTATCCATCCCACATTAGCATATTGGATCCTGAAGAATTCATATGCTAAGCATGGATGGATGTGGGAAGTGTTATGAATGGGGGAGACCTTTGGTCCCCACCCACTAACACCCACAATTACACACATTAGTGGGTGTCCCTTGGGTTCCATTAATTTGTAACACCTATATGAATAATATATATATATATGGTATGGTGGATACTATGAACCATCACTTCTTCCAATCCTAACTAATATGTTGATTTTCTTATTTGTTTTTATTTTCTATGAAGCACGCAAGTAAGTTTCATGTAAAATAAGGACAAAATATTATTTTCAGCTACAATATTGGAATTTTTTTATAATTTACTAGACTATGTCAACTTAAGAAAGATTAAGGGTGTGTTTGGTTCAATAGAAAATGTATGAAAGACAAGTGAAATGAAAAAGAAAAGGAAAAATATGAAAATGAAAATGAAATGAGATTCTTTTTTATGTTTGGTTACCAAAGAAATTTTGAAGAAAGTTGAAAGGAAAGTAAGGAAATTCTTCTATTATCTTATTAATTGAAAATGAAAAAATAATTAAGAGGTATTTTTGCTAAATAGAATTTTATTCATGAATAATATGTATAGTTAAAAGTTTTTGAAAATAATTCCATTAAATTTGGTAATAGTTTTGCTTATTATAAAATGATAATATTACTGTAACATAATTATTTAAAATAATTTATGAGTATATCGTCAATAAATGTTAGTTGCCTATTGTTAGTTTGTTTCGTTTTTCAAGTAGAATGTATGGATTCAAATCCTTTTAATCTCATAATAAATTAAAAACTTGTTAGTTTTTTTGAATAATTCATAAAGTTAGCAAATAATAACGAATTGTAATGAATAATTCGCTAACATAAAAATATCATGCTTTGTAAATAATTTGTAATTAAATAGTACATGAATAATTTATAAATTATATGAAAAAGTTGGAAATAATTCGCAAGCTATTTGAAAAATTCGTGCATCGCCTGGTCGGGCTCATTTAGTCGGCCTCGTCTGGTCGGCGTCCTCCCGGGTCTGGTTAGCATCGTCTGGTCGGCCTTGCCTAGTGGGTCGGCCTTGTCAGGTGGGCCTGAGCTGGGTCGGTCGGCCTTCACTGGATCGATCGGCCTGGTATGGTCGGCCTCCTCTGGATCGGTCTGGTCGGCCTCCTCCCAGCCGGACTCGTCTGGTCGGCCTCCTCCTGAAATCTTGGTTGGAAGTGCCTTAGTTTGGACATTCCTGAACATGATGGGAACCCTGGAGCCTAAGAGGAAATCGGCCAAGGGTTTGCTCGGTCCAATATGTCCTCAAGGGAGTTGTAACTGTAGGCATCTATGGAACCATCGAAAGCGCCAGTACAAAAGCCTAGTCCTCTCCTCTGTTCTCGCACCTCTGCTCCACGATTTTTCCTTCAATGACGAATTTGGCCTACACGACTGCCATCCTACAACCTGGCAGGGTCTAGCCCATTGATCTCTGACTCTGAAGGAGATAGTCGGAGTTCAAAGCAAGAGGAGAGGAAGAGGAGGATGGAGAGGGAGAGATCGGAGCGCGAGTCTAACAGGAAGTCTGGTGTTCGAGCTTAGGCTGGATTGGAGACCAAGCCTAAGAAGTTATCACTGTGTGGGGGCCTCTACAGAATGGATGCTCCACGAAATATACTTCACAATCACTCTAAAGGATCTGGAATTAATTCTTAGCCTTTTTGAAGGAGACTTTCCAATTCATGCATGGATGTAGATGGAGGTTTGGAGATGAACAACATGATATTTTAGGTCACGCCATATAGAGATAAGCTGAGCAAAGTGAACGCAGCCCCTAGCCCAACTACCAACCCCCGGGCCATGACGAGAGGGCCGAGGCCCTATGCCCTGCTCAATGGAGGAAGCACCGAGCCCGATCGAAATAACAAAGGGCGGTTATCCTATGCCTCGCACAGCAATCCAAGAAACAGGGAAGGGGACAGAAAACCCCTTAGCTGAGAAGCTTCATGGCCAACCAAGCAGAGGGGCAAGGGTCCATCCCAACCCTTCATTCGAGCGAATCACATGGCTACTGAACTGAGGCAATGGCAAAGCGTAGGGTGACAACCTCCATTGTAGGAGGATATATGCCCATAAGGTAATTTATCCTTAGTATACGTCTTGTTAAGATATAATATGGTGTCAATTATCCTAAGTATGAATTCGTTGAATCTAATACTTAGATAAGTTCATTAAAATTATAGTCAGGTCACTATATATCAAGATGTAGATCTCGATTAAGAGAAGTTAGTGATCGATTAGAACTTTAAGTCTTAAACGGTTCATGGTTATAGATGTGTCGAGAATAGGATATCGACACATCGGTTAGACCATTGTGTCTTTGTCTTACCATAGGGTAATGATGATCTTATAGTCATTCGACTTTGCGAAGTTAGAGATGAGATACATGTGCTCATTGGGGAATGAGTTCATTGAACGACCAACTTAGAGTTATTAAATGGTTAAGCTTTAACTAAACTATCAATAATAACTCTATAGTGATGATAGGCTAGTTGGTCCTTAAAACCTGAAGTCATCAGTACGAACCTGTGAATGGATAGTATCACTTAGATCTATGATCTCGCTTCGAGGCTCGGCCTGCTAAAAGATCTTAGGTTGAGTGACACCTGAAGCTCACGAGGAAAGTAGATGTCTTAGATGGGATTTGCCTCTTCTGTTAAAGGAAAGTTAGTGTCACTAGATCAGTACAGACTTTGTGTTAATCCTCGGCCGAGTTACGTTGTAGGATGTACAACATGAATACAACAAAGACCGATGTATACTGATTAATGCTGACTATTGGGGTTGACGGTATACCATACCCTAGGCCATGCAGAGACACAGCCTTGACGAAGGGATTAAAACGACAGAATTCATCACTGACACATTCAGAGTGATCCCAACGACGTTTGTCATTGGGTCGATCACGTAAGTATGATTATGAAACAGGGACGACACCTGCTGCTCGTGGTTACCGTCGTCTAGGGGTTTCGAGACCCAACCTGTAGTAGGGTCAGGCTGTAGGTTCTTACACCAAGTAGAATTCGTTCTTAGTAATAGGAAGATAAATAATACCAATTCATTCGATGAAATAGAACAGTTAAGTTCACAAGCTAGTTGTGAGACTAAGTCGTAGATAGGGACAATGTTGCATTCGATAAAACAAGATTAAACGTGTCATAAATTGGTTATGACAATATTTGTAGGAACAAAAGCATTGGAAAGGGTTACCTGGTTGACAGGATCATCTCGGTCTAAACACATGTTCAAACTGCGTCCAATTCGGAGCTCAAATGAGCCCAAAAACACAAAAACAGCTCATAGGGGCCAAGTGGGTAAGACCCACTAAGGGCCCAAGCAAGGCAGCAAAAGGGGCAGGGCACGCCCGCTCCACTATGTGGGCCGCGCCCCTCCATTGCGGGCGGCCGGCATTGTAGGCCGTGCCCCTCTAAGGGGCGGGGCGCCCGCTTGCTAAGCGGGCGGGCATCCCCACCTCGCCCTATGACCCGGCCCACCCTTGCGGGCCCGGGGCATTGCTGCGCCCTTGCAGGCGCGCGCCTGCAAGGGGAACGAGCACGCCTGCATTTTAACTTAAGCAGAAATAGGGTTTTTTGAAACCCTATATGACGGCTACGGAAATCTGAATTTTGCTCATCTTTGGACAATTGTTTGAAGGGTCAAACGAAGTCGGAATTCGTCGTCGTTCGTTCCTACGCGTTCACCATTCCAAGCCCTTCGAAATGATAACGTGTATCGTCTCTGAAGCTCGATGGTGAGGGAGAGTTAATTGGTTGAAGTTGGCCTTTGTGAAAGGCTTACTAATTTCAATTAACTAAATTAATTTCTCTTTTATTTGAGATTTGTCCCACATTGCTCGTGACGAAAAGGGAGGTGCCGACTCCCTATATAAATAGGGGTGCACTCTCTTCGTTGAAAAATGCACCAAGTCTTCGATCGAGTAGCTCCGAATTTTGAGCAAGCTCGATCTACGACTTAAACTATTCTTCCTATCTTCTTCCTATTCTCCTGACACAGGTCCTAGCAAGACTATGAAGGGGGTTTTTGATTCTGATCCTTACGTCTAAGACACGGGTCTGCTCAAGTGAAACTTTCTTCTGCAAGTGATCGGCTCGGAGGCGGCTCGGGTAGATCGGTTCGAAGGCGCGAGGCGGCTTGGCTACAGGAGCGCAAGAAGTCGGTGCGGTACATCTTGCCTGCCCAGGGCCAAGATTCCGAGTATGTTCTTTAAGTTTTTAGTGTAATTTAATTTCGTCGCAGTAGGATAGATCCCTCTTGGGGTGGCCTAGACCCACCCAAGTTAGCATAGATCGGGCTAGGTTCTGGCTCTCTCAGGCCTAGCTAAATTGTTTAGCTAGCATGTTTTATTTTCTGCTGTTTTTATGCCTCTGTGGTACATCCGACTTAGGACGGGTACAGATCTGAGCTCTGAGGATCTGCCAAAACCCTTCAAGTGTTATCAAAGCCAGGGTATGCTTGTAGATCTTGATTTGCGACGATTTTAAATTATTAAATTGCTTGTTTTTGAACATAAGTATATTTTAACTTTATGTTAAAATTGGTTAAACAAATTTTTGTGTTTTAAAAAATTGTTTTTTATATCTTAAAAATTTTTGGGGAACGTTTTAAATTTTATGTGATAAAGTTTAATAAGTCTACTATGTTTAAATGCTTTTAAAAATTTTATTTTATGAGATAAAATAATTGCATTTAAAAAGTTTTTTTAAGGTTATGTAACATTAAGAGAAATTTTTTTTCATACGATGATATTAAAAATTAATTTCTTTTAGTTACATAAAGGTTGAAAGATTTTAACTTTATCTGAAAGTATTAAAATTTATTTCTACAATTTTGAAAATGTTTTAAAATTAGTTTGTAGTATATGTAACATAAAGGAAAAACTTTTTATGACATGGAATTAAAAATTCATTTCTTTTAGTTACATAAAGTTTTAAAGATTATTTTATGAGATAATTTAATCTTAAAATGTTTTATTAATTTTAAAACTTAGGTTTGTATTTAAAATTATTTGATAATTTTTATAAACCAAATTTTATGTGATAAAATTTTAAAGTTTTAAATTTTAAATTTAAATGTTAAATTTTAGATTAGCAAATTTATTTTTCATGTGGTAGATAATTTTAACTTGCATGTTCTCTTGATATGTCACATTATTGAACTCTAATTCATGTGATAATTAGTTGGTTGATATTATTGGCTATGATGAATAATCAGATTATTCATGAACCTTTTAGGTTAACCATTAATTAAAATCTTATGAGATAAACTTTTAAAATTGTGACATACTAAGTTTTAATGAACAATTACGACATCAAAACCTAATTCCTGATTAGGGTAGTCCCTTTAACTGACTATTATTATTTTAAATTGTTTCGATAATGATTATCATTAAATGACTAATTTTGTAAAATGTTGTAATTGATCTATTAAAATCCTAATTAAGATTAGGGTAGCACCATGGACGAACAAACCTTATAATTGATAAGGATCTAATAAAAGTTATTGAACAAATCCATAAAATTTCGAATTTTAAGGATCCACTAGTTGATAGGATTAATTAGTGTAAATAAAAGTTTTTAGTTGATAGACGAACACAAGATTGATAAGTATCCTTCAATGGATCATGATGTCAGTCAATGTGCTTGGCTAAGTTTGCTGGACCACCATAGCTAGGCTAGGGGTTAAGTGGTCCTGGCTTATTCAATTTCCTGGCCGCGTCCGCTGGACCGCAAGGAGTCGAATCATGACTATGTAAGTCCATCGACTATACCTAAGTAATAAACGATAATAATCTTGTTCAAGATAAATCGTAACCCTCCTTGTTTTAGGAGTTGGTGACTGTAGGACCCATGTTCCAGTTGTTGAGCTACACTCAAGCTACGACATGGCAACCTTATAGAAACCGACTTCTTAAATACATATGACGAGATCCTGACTTAACCCAAACCGTCGTGTCGTGAAAACACCGAACGCCGGCGTAAGTTGAGCCAATGATGTAGTCAAGACTTAAACCCAAACCATCGTGTCGTGAATACATCGAACGGCGATGTAAGTTGAGTCATTAATGTAAGTTTAGTCCTGACCCAAACCGACGTCTCGTGCATATACCAAGCGGTGGCATAAGTCAGGCTGGACGCGAAAAAGGGTCTGACTGGGCTAGTCATTGTGATTTGGATGAGCACACTCATGATCACAAATGGCTTGGGGTAAAAAATCGATAGGGAGTCATATTTTATATGATTGATGAAGAGTTCGTCTATCGACTGCAGAGTCGAATAACTTATTGAGCGACACTCAAGGTTGTCAGGCTCAGGGTAGTCAGATCTCTCTCCCACAAATGTTTTAATATAATAAATTGTTTATTATTGTGGCTTTAATTCTTGAATTCAGTGGAAGAATATAGTTTTATAAAAACCATACAAACTATACAACGAACATAAGCTCACTAGATATCTTCTTAATTGCAGAGTGGATTCGGGTCTAAAGTATATGATAGAAAAGAATGTGCCTGACGGGACCAACTATAAGGATTGGCTTAGGAATATCAAGTTAGTCCTATCACTAGCTGGGATAGGATACGTGCTGTTCGAGGACGCTCCGGAGAAGCCTGACAAAGATGCAACCCATGTAGAAAAGGAAACCTATAAGCTGTACCAGAGAGATGCCGAGAAGGCCAGGTGCCTTACTCTGGCTTCAATGAACAACGACCTGCAAAGGAAGCACGAACATTTGGATGTTCAAAGCATGCTTCTGAATGCAGAGGAGTTGTACGGCAAGCTGTCCAGAGCTGCCAAGTTTGAAGCCACGAGCATCCTTTGGGGCACTAAGATGGAGACAGTGCCCGTACAAGATCATGTCATTAAGATGATCGGGTACATGGAAGGCGCTGCCCAGTTGGGTTTTGTCCTCGACAATGAGATGTCCGTGGACATCATCCTGAAGTCTTTAACCCCAGCCTTCAAGCAATTCATTACTGGTTTCATCATGAACAATATTGAACCGGATCTTCCTGGTCTCCTCAACATGCTTAGGAAGTTTGAAGAAATCGAGAAGAAACCAGCTCTATTGGGTGTTGGCTCTGCTTCTTCAAACCAGTAGAAAGGCACAGGTAAGAAGAGGCAGGTCCCACAACCAGCCAAGGCGAAGAATGGGAAGAAGATGAAAGGGGCCCCATCGAAATCCGAGTGCTTTTACTGCCACAAGGTAGGCCACTGGAAGAGGAACTGCATGGTTTACCTTGCGAAAAAGAAGAAAGGGCATACTGATGCCTCTACCTCGGGTACAATGAATTCCTTTTAATAAAGCATAATAATTTCCATAAATGCTTTGTCACATAGTATGAGAGACTAAGACATCTGTGTAATGTATACATGCGGCTAATACAAAGCAGAGGGTGGAAGAAGTTCTGAGGATGGTCGGCATCTGAGAAATCGTTGCTACTAGGGTCGTACAAGGACTTCAGGAGATGTGAAGAAGAAGCAACCGATACTTATTTTTTATGAACAAAATGTATCGTTGCTTTAGTTAAAACAATGATTGATTGTTAAGCACTCAAAGTTTATTTTGATAAACAAATTATGATTAATTTTAATGAATCCATTGTTTGAATAAATATCTCGGGAAATGTGCTTTATTTTAAATTGTGATTTGTTGTAAATAACTCATTTCTGTAGATGTGGCTTTCTGAGTTGGTTGCATAAATTCTCGAGCTGTCATGCAGAGCTTCTGAATAATTTGATTGTTTGGAGCTGACTTAATATTATAGCCAGTCGATAGTTAAATATAAGTTCCAGGAGCGCATAAATTGTGTATGATCACAAATATACGCATGTTAAGATTAATTCTTAATTAAACTGCATTTTATTCTTAAAGAGTTTTTATTAAATGTAGTTAAAGGAAAATTACGGTGTAGGAAGTTTGAATGAGTAAGTCAACATCAAGATTCCTATAAACGGGTCTTGATATGACTTATTCATCAAACCCAACCTGACACTGGTATTTTCCATTAGCACTTCTGCATTGGTTATACTTAAAGTATATTTTAAATATGATTTAGATATATAGTAGAAGTATTTAACCAGATAGTTCTTAAAGTCAGTGAGAGCTAGCTCATATACTTAGCTCCAGCTTCTCGAACTAAGTAAAAAGGATTCCAACTTATTTGAATTATCAATGTAAGACATTGAATCAAAATAGTTGTGATTTAATCGAATATATAGATACTTAAGGTGTCACTTATGTACTTGACATATTGACACAAAATAATTGGAATGAGCTATGACTGACTTATAGAAATGTTAGACCCTACATCAAGATTGTATGAGCTAATTGTTAGCTATACAAAGAAAAGAAAATTGATCCAAATCATTTTTCAAGGATCAACCTTGTGTGATCAAGAGATGTATAAATAAAAATCCATTAAAATGCATTATAAATACTCCTTAGTAAATTCACTCTTAGGTTTGACATATGTTGGTCCAATGAGACTAATATGCGCTATAACGGTATGAGATACCGAGATAAATAGCCTAAGTGCAAGTGGGAGATGCAGGAGGATATATGCACATAAGGCAATTTATCCTTAGTATACGTCTTGTTAAGATATATATGGTGTCAATTATCCTAAGTATTAATTCGTTGAATCTAATACTTAGATAATTTTCTTAGACTTATAGTCAGGTCACTACGTATCAAGATGTAGATCTCGATTATGAGAAGTTGGTGACCGATTAGAAAATTAAGTTTTAATCAGTTCATGGTCATAGATGTGTCGAGAATAGGATATCGACACATCAGTTAGACCATTGTGTCTTTGTCTTACCTTAGGGTAATGATAATCTCATAGTCATTCGACTTGGCAAAGTCAGAGACGAGACACAAGTGCTCATTGGGGAATGAGTTCACTGAACGACCAACTTAGAGTTATTAAATGGTTAAGCTTTATCTAAACTGTCAATAATAACTCTATAGTGATGATAGGCTAGTTGGTCCTTTAGACCTGAAGTCATCAGTACGAACCTGTGAATGGATAGTGTCACTTAGATCTATGATCTAGCTTCGAGGCTCGGTCTGCTGAAAGATCTTAGTTTGGGTGACACCTGAAGCTCACGAGGAAAGTAGATAACTGAGATGGGATTCGTCTCTTCCGTTAAAGGGAAGTTAGTGTCACTGGATCAGTACGGACTTTGTATTAATCTTCGGTCGAGGTACGTTGTAGGATGTACAACATGAATACAACAAAGACCGATGTATACTAATTAATGCTGGCTATTGGGGTTGACGGTATACCATACCATAGGCCATCCAGAGACACAGTCTTGACGAAGGGACTAAAATGGCAGAATTCATCACTGACACAGTCAGAGTGATCCCAACGATGTTTGTCATTGGGTCGATCACGTAAGTATGATTCTGAAGCAGAGACGACACCTGCTGCTCGTGGTTACCGTCGTCTAGGGGTTTCGAGCCCCAACCAGTAGTAGGGTCAGGCTGTAGGGTCTCACACCGAGTGGTATTCGTGTCTTAGTAATAGAAAGATAAATAAGAGGAATTCATTCGATGAAATGAAATAGTTAAGTTCACAAGCTAGTTGTGATACTGAGTCGTAGATAGGGACAATGTTGTATTTGATGCAAACAAGATAAAACGTGTCGTAAATTGGTTACGACAATATTTGTAAGAACGAAAGCATTGGAAAGGGTTACCTAGTTGACGGGATCGTCCGGGTCTAAACATAGGTTCAAACCGCGTCCAAATCGGAGCTCAAACGAGCCCGAAAACACAAAAACAGCTCAAAGGGGCCAAGTGGGTTAGACCCACTAAGGGCCTAAGCAAGGCAGCAAAAGGGGCGGGGCGCGCCCGTTCTGAAAGCGGGCGCGCCCGCTTTTCTGAGCGGGCCGGCCACTGTGCGGGCCTCGCTCTCCCCTCAATTGCAGGCGGCCCGCATTGCGGGCCGCACTCGCCTAAGGGGCGGGGCGCCCGCTCGCTGAGCAGGCGGCGGCCCCACCCTGCCCTATGACATGGCACGCCCTTGTAGGCTGGGGCATTACTGCGCCTTTGCGGGTGCGCACCTGCAAGGGGACCGGGCGCGCCCGCATTTTAATTTAAGCTGAAATAGGGTTTTTTGAAACCCTATATGACGGCTACGAAAATCTTAATTTTGTCCATCTGTGGGCAATTGTTTGAGGGGTCAAACGAAGTCGAAATTCATCTTCGTTCGTTCCTACGTGTTCACCATTTGAAGCCATTCGAAATGATAACTTGTATCGTCTCTGAAGCTCGATGGTGAGGGAGAATTAATTGGTTGAAGTTGGCCTTTGTGAAAGGCTTACTAACTTCAATTAACTAAATTAATTTCTCTTTTATTTGAGATTTGTCCTACATTGTTCGTGACGAAAAGGAAGGTGCCGACTCCCTATATAAATAGGGGGCACTCTCTTTGTTGAAAATGCACCAAGTCTTCGATCGAGTCGCTCCAAATTTTGAGCAAGCTCGATCTACGACTTAAACTATTCTTCCTCTATTCTTCCTATTCTCCCGACGGGTCCTAGCAAGACTACGAAGGGGGATTTGGATTTTGATCCAGACATCTAAGTTGCGGGTCTACTCAAATGAAACTTCTTCGGCAAGTGCTCGGCTCGGAGGCTGCTTGGGTAGATCGGTTCGAAGGTGCGAGGTGGCTCGGCTACAAGGAGCGCACGAAGTAGGTAAGGTACATCTTGCATGCCCCAGTGCCAAGATTCTGGGTATGTTCTTTAAGTTTTTAGTGTAATGTAATTTCTTCGCTGTAGGATAGATCCATCTTGGGGTGGGCCACCCAAGTTGGCATAGATCGGGCTAGGTTCTGGCTCTCTCAGTGCCTAGCTAAATTGTTTAGCTAGCATGTTTTATTTTTCGTTGTTTTATGCCTCTGTGGTCCGTCCGACTTAGGACGGGCACAGATCTGAACTCTGCGGGTCTGCCAAAACTCTTCACGCATGACCAATGGAAAAAATATATTTTCAAGCGAATCCCTAGGATCATCGGCAATGTCAGAGGAATGCCCCTACAGTTGTACACTCGGGTCTGATCGATGCCAGTGGATGAGTCTCATAGCCACCCAATAGAGGGGGTGAACTCACAGGGTTGAGCCACTAGTTTGGCAAAAAATTGAGTGGCAAATCCATGTAGTCTAACTGATCCCATGGCCAAGCCCTCAGGCAATCTAGCCCCAACAACAGGGGCGGATTTCTAGTCAACAAGGAGTGGCTAAGCCTCCATGGCTCACCGAAGCATGTTTCTGAGTGCGGATAAGCAGGACACAGGGGTAGAATTTCATGGTCAAAATAATGGCATCGAGAACCCTATGGACACCGATCGGAGTTAGTGCTGAGAACTGCAGGGTTGCAGCATCACAGTTGAACCCAAGGCAAAGGGGTAGATAGCCTCGGCGAAGCATGGTGCCCCAAAGCGAGCGAGGGAGGACCACTGGCCACCGAGCCCGGTGACACGGTTGATGATGTGGAGGGAAGACAAGGAGCATTGAGCTGGTGATCAGATACATCACCGACAACCATGGTAGTCAGAGGGTGAAACTCACGGATCTGCAGATTGATCCACCCGTGCCATCGTCGAGATAGATCGACTTCCGATCTACAGATTGATCTGACGATTACCGATTAACCGATCCATTCCCTGTCAATTGGAATCCCCATCATCTTGAATTCTATTCTTGGAATCCCCATCATCCTTTTAAAATGATACCAATGGTGCAACATCCCAGCAGCCGAACCAAATGTAAATTGGCCTTTTACATTCTGGAGAAACAAAAGATGTCTTTAGCTATTAATTTGAATATCTCCATCTCAACATCAGTCTTCTGTCTTCCCATTGCATCGATCTTGGAGAACATCATAATAATTCCAACTTTGTATTTGGTTGGAGGGAAGGACAGATTTTCGTTAATTGAACGAGTCACGGTCAGTGTGGTAGACGACGTGGTTGTCGACTCATTCCCACAAACGACCTAGATGCTTCAGGGTATGATAGTCAAATTTTAACATCTGTAAACCGCAAGCACCCGAATTCGTCGTAGCACATTACAGGTCGTCCGCAGAGAGGCATAGTGGTTGAATACTAATTTGATCTAGGGTTGTTGTTAGCTTCGTGTGGTGTGATGGACAAGGTGAGATTAACAAGGATAATACGGTGGATTCAAATATACACATGAAAGAAATGATCACAAACATAAGAAACAGTAATTAAAGAGACTGAGAACACAAATCAAAGCAGTAATGAACAAGGTTCAACAAAATCGAGAGGAAGAAATAAATTTATCTCCTTGAATCATACCAAGAGTTGTCAATCCTTGGTTACAATCAAAAAGGAAGTCTTAAATTTACTCTAATTTAGTCCTACTCTAAAGAAAAACTGAAAATGTGGAAGAACTAAGGCAAAACGCGTTCTCCAGCGGCCTACCCTCCATCGACACCCCCTTTCCTTTTATAGAGGCTCTCAAAACCCTAGAAATCAGGTAGAGACCCAATGCGACATGGTCACAATATGAAATTATGCAGCCACATCGAAGTCATCTTGTAGCACGATCGACACGGTCGCGTCAATAGAAATGCGGTCGCATCGGCAGAAGCTATGCGGCCGTGTGAATTGTTGACGAGGCCGCGTCGTTAAGCCTAGGGATCCATAAATTCGTGGCCGCGTCGACCTAATTAATGCAAGCCGCGAAAGTCTCTATTTCTCGCTTCTCTCTTCATTCTTCAAGTCTTCTGACGCGGCTATTTGGTGGAGATTGACGTGTTTGCATAGATGATTCTTCTTTGGTGGATTAACGTGGTCGCATGACCATGGTGACACGACCGCGTGAAGCTCCATTCTTCATTAATTCTTCTCCCTTGCGCATTTCGATCCCCTGGCTTTGCTTCTTCCTCCTCTTAATGTTAATTCTCACCATATGGTCACTAATCGGTACATATCTCCTACAAAGCATAGGAGAGACCATAAAAGCAAGATAGAAGACAAAACAGGGAGAAATGAGGATGAATAGAGAATGAAAGGGCGTAAAATTTGCGGGGAAAAGGGTGGAAAACTGTATACAATAAACACTCATTAAAATCTCCCAATCTAAACTCTTCATTGTCCTCAAGGAAGACAAGAGAAAGCGTAGATCGGAGGAATGCAGTCAAACATGCAAATGATGCGATGGAGCTATGAGAATTTTTGAAAACCGAGAATATATATGCGAGTGTAATGAAAATTCGAATTCGGGAAACCAAAATGCTCCGAAATCTTTTCGCCTTTGAGGATATGTTCCTAGGACGTCATTCCTACTCAAATTAACAAGCAATGCACCAGGTGACGGCCCATACTTGCATTCTAAGACATTTCCTCTAACCCGACCTTAGATTGAGCGTGTAGGAACCTAAGCTATACGATGGTCGAAGACGGGATAAGTACGGTATAATGGAATATTGGTCGATCGAGAAATTTGCGCTCACGACACTACACGGTTCCTTGATTCGAGAATTTGCCAAGTTTATTCATGATTTTATATATTACGTATACACAAAAGAAACTCTATACACTTATATAAATTTTTCGGAATTTTCACTTTGGTCGTGTAAGGAGCGTTATGTCAGTGACTCTCAGATCAGACGACCTCAGGGCACCAGGCCAAGAAGGACCCCTTGGACATACTAACTCAACCCAAATGAAATCCTTATGCATACGCACTCCCCCAAGCTAGGCCTTTTTACGCGAGGCCCTAATGGTTACTATCGTAGGGATCCGGTTACTCAGCTTGGCTGGGGGAACGGTGCATATTATTTTTTCTTTCTATTCACAATTTTTTTCTTTTTGGTTTTTTTTTGAAAATCATGGGGTGAACTAGGCAGATTCAATCCTTAGTGTTGAGTATTGGACTCCCCGGATTTGGTTTTGGATGATGAGCAAACATAAATAAATCGTGAACTAACACTTTGTGAGCGCAGTTATGGAGATTGTCGTCAAATTCACGTGAACATCCAAAGCGACGTCTCAAGACTTCTCAAAACACGTATTCATATGCCTAAAGCTTCGTTGAAGCTTTTGGACCAACTTTGAAGTCATGAAGATTCGATCGAAGCGTTTGAAGACGGTTTGTCTAGATTTATATTTAGTCTTCTAGCTTTGTTATTTAGAATGTTAAGCCTTGAGTAGGTATTATCATTTAATCTTCATATCGCTCCTATCTTAGAGCTAGGATCTTAGTAGAAGTCCATTCAAACTTTCCCGAAGCATCGCGCTTCGATTCGGGACTTCTTGTGCATGTTAGTTGGTTCAAGAAGAAGAACCAACCGACTAGATGGTGATCTAGTCGGTCGGAAAAGCTTCTTGGACCGACTAGTTTGTCTCCCAAATCTTAAGCTCTTTACTGTTCATAGTTAGTCGGTCTTAGTTGACTCACCGACCGACTAGTTGGTGAACTAGTCGGTCAGTGATGCTTCTTAGACCGACTAGTTGAGCTTTACTGTACATGCCAATTTTTCACATGAGTTACTATTTATCGTTAGTCGGTCTAAAAACGTTTGGTGACTGACTAGTTGATGATCTAGTCGGTCAACATTTTTTCTTGGACCGACTAAATCAATTTGTATTCAGACTAATAGTTTTTGACTCTTAGTCGGTCTAAGTTAACTGACCGACCGACTAGTTGAGAAACTAGTCGGTCGAAAAGTCTTCTTGGACCGACTAGTTATCTAGGTCTGAAATTTCATCTGTTCACTGTTCATCCTTTAGTCGGTTCATGTTGTTTCACCGACCGACTAGTTGATGAACTAGTCGGTCAGTGGTTGTTCTTTGACCGACTAATTGCCCCAGATTTCCAACCGTTGGGAGATGACCTAGCTCGATTTTGTGGGACCCTATAAATACGAAGCTTGGTCATTTCTCTCAAGGTTAGAGCTGCTATTGAGAGCCTTATTCAGATTGAAAGAGTTAGAGATTAAAACTCATTTCCAAAGCTCTCTTCCTCACAAGAAATCATTCTCTCCCTCATTTGAGATCTAGAATCCATCTGGAGAGAACTTTGTTCTTGTTGGGCCTTCCAAGCTATTGCTTGATTCAAGTCTCCTACTCATTCCTAGGCACCCATTGCTGCTCATATTGGTGATGCTAGGTCTTGGTGACTTCTCCTTCCTCAAATCCCTCCTTGCCCTAATTTGGTAAGAATACTCAAGGTATAGGGTTTGTGGTAAGTTGTTGTTTATTTCATATAAACTCTTTTATTGCTATTGATTCTCTCGGTTGTGAGAGAGGGTTGTGATCCCGGGTTGTGGGATTCACTATTGCTATTGATTGTATGATTTGATCTTGTGAAGGTTTTTCACAAGGTATTCATAGTGGAAATCTTTGGTTAGGGTTTCTAACCTAAGTATCCGGAGGGGATCCGGGTGTTCTGGGACGTAGGATCACCGAGTACAAGTCGGGGAGACTTGGGTGGATCCGAACCCATCATATCAATTGTTAGCATTGAATATTTGTTGTTGTCTATTTTAGCTTCCGCATTTGTTGGTAGTAGTTTGCACGATAATTAGGAATTATACTCCTTGTTATTTTTAAAGTACTATTCACCCCCCTCTAGTACTTGTGCAGTAGCTTTCAGGACATTACATTTGGTATCAGAGCCAGATACTAAGCTATGTCTGCCAACGACAACAAGACCGTGCATCCACCTTCGGATTATAGCACCTTCAAGAACCGTGAAGGAGCTTCTTCGGTAATGGAAGGATATTCCTCAACGAGGCCTCCATTCTTCAACGGTACCAACTACAGGTACTGTAAATGCCGGATGGAAACTTTCCTCCGGAGTGCTTCACTATGGAGGACCACAATGAAGGAGTATGTCGAGCCCGCCGAAGAAGATTTCGAGAAATGGACTCCCGCGGAGGTCGCCGCAGAGTTAAACAATGCCAAGGCAATGAACGCCTTGCAATGCGCATTGGAGCCCGAGGACTTCAATAAGATATGCACATGTAAGAGTGCATATCAAGTTTGGAACTCCCTTCTCATCTTACATGAAGGGACGAGTAGGGTAAGAGACTCTAAACTCGTTGTAGTTAATAAAGATTACGAGATGTTTCATATGCTACAGGGTGAGAAGATGAAGGAGTATTATGCTCGCTTCGTCGACATCATAAACGAGTTAGAGGCTCTCGGCAAAACCTACACCCAAAAGGAGAAATGTTCGAAGCTTATCGAAGGACTTCCTTCTAGTTGGGAAAAGCGTACCTTCGCCATCGAGGAAGGTAACGATATGAACAAGTATACCGTAGTTCAATTAATGTGTACTTTAATGTCATACGAGGTACGCAAGGATAGCAAGGTGAAGTTACAAGAGAAGATGAAGTCTTACTTGAACCAAGACGTGCCTAAGAAAAAGGCGATTGCGTTCAAGGCGGCTCCACCCACCTCTACCGATGACGAGGACTCGGAAGACGAAATGGACATGGAATCCATTGCCCTCATGGCAAAGAAGTTCAATCGCTTCTTCCGAAAATGTAACTTCAAAGGCAAATCTAAATTTAAGTGGTAGCAAACACTCTAAGTAACTTCAAAGGCAAATCTAAAAGAGGGTGTGGACGAGGTGGAAGCACCATTGGTAGCAAGCACCATTGGTAGTTCAATCCATTGCCCACGAGGTAACTTCTACGCCTCTCGTCCTTTGTGCTTTAAGTGCAATAAACCAGGACACATCAAAGCGGATTGTCCACAAAACAAGCAAAAGGAAAAGTGGAAGGCGCCGAAGTACGACAAGTCCAAGAAGTACAAGAAAGGGAACAAAAAGGGGCTTGTCAGGACATTCACCGACTCCGATGATTCATCTAGCGGAGAGTCGGATGATGAGCAAGTGGAGCAAGCACACATGTGCTTCATGGCTAGAGAGGAGCAAGATAAAGATGCCTCCTCCGATGATAGCGACAACGAAGGCGATGAGGTAACAATGGATGACCTTGGGAATGCTAATTCTCAATTGTGGTCTAAGTATACTAAATTAGTAAATAGATATACTAAAGTAAAAGATGACTTAGCTAGCATTCAAACCTCGCCTAAAACTATCATCACCAACAACGACACCGTTGTTGAAGAGTTGAAGAATGAGATTGTTAATCTCAAGACTCAACTTGAACATGTTAGCATTGAGGATCCGGAGGAACATAAGATAGCGGATTTGACTTCTCAAAACTCGACTTTGAGTATTGAGAATGAGAATCTTAAATCTCGTGTTTATGTGCTCATATCGCAAGTATCCACTTTGGATGCTTCTATGCGTTCTCTCACCGAGAAATATGAGAACACATTAGGCCGTATTAATAAATTCAATAAGGGTAAGGACTATTTGGATAAAATCCTAAGTGACTTACTTCCGGCCAATCACCACATTGGCTTGGGGTATACGATGGGAAGTTCATCCACATCGGCCACTACTTTTGTTAGGCCAACTTCCGATGACTCAACGAGTGGTAACGAACACTCTATTTGTAGTTCATCTACCAATGGTGCTTCCACCTCGTCCACACCCTCTTTTGGAAAGAAACCCACTTTGGGTGGACCTCCAAAGAAGGGTCATGCCTACATGTACACAAATACCATGCCACGTAGGAACACACGTCCTACTCCACCGGCTCACTCATATGATGATTTCTATGCTACACATTCACGGGCACGTGCACAACATGTGAGACACCCTCACGCACATGTTCCCTCACATGCATATGTTCACCCACATCGTCATTTGAATAATTATCCATATGCACCATTTCATCATGTTCCTTTTACGTATCCACGACATGCATCACGTAGAAATCAACAAAGCATGCATGCTCCCAATAGGATGAGGGCTCCCAAAATATTCACAATTTGGAGCCCAAAGGACACACGCATGAATGAAAAACAAGTTTACATGAATTCTTATTTTTCGGATGTTGTGCATAGTGTTAATTATGTGGGGAAGTCTAAGTCCAATTGGACTTGGCTTCCAAAGGTCTAATCTCTTGGACCCAATGACCTTGGGTACCATGATATGAAATTATCTATCTTTAGGTACTCAAGGAAAAGAAAAAGAAAATGAGCAACAAATTTAAATTTAGCTCCAAAGGAAATTGGATACTCGATAGCGGGTGTTCAAAACACATGACGGGTGATGCTCAATTGCTCTCCGGAGTGGTTCCCATTGCTAATGGAACCCGCGTCGTCTTTGGAGGCAATGAGAGCGGAACCATCATAGGTGTTGGTAAAGTGGGTAATCCTTCTAAACCCCTTATATGTGATGTTTACCTTGTTAAAGGATTAAACCACAATCTCATTTTAATAAGTCAACTTTGTGACAAAGGTTACAAAGTTAGCTTTGCGAAAGGAATGTGCCATATTTTAAGAAAAGATAATAATGAATTATTGTTTTCCGGCACATGCCATAAGGATATATACATCCTAGATCTTCCAAGATCACATGAACAATGTCTTATTGCCAACACAAGTGAACAACACTTATGGCATCGACGTTTTGGTCATGTGAACTTTGGAACACTATTTAAGCTTTCCAAGTTAAATTCTATTAGAGGCTTCCATAAGCTTGTCTTTCAAAGGAAAAGCTTTTGTGACTCGTGTCAACGAGGCAAGCTTCCAAAATCGTCGTTTAAACCTAAGAAAAGCATTTCGTCTAAGCGGCCACTAGAGCTATTACATCTAGATTTATTTGGGCCAACTAGAGTTGCTTCATTAGGAATTGCACGATATGGAATTGTCATCGTTGATGACTTTTCTAGGTTTACTTGGGTATTTTCATTATGTAATAAAAATGAAGCTTTTGAAAACTTCACAATTTTTGTTAAGAAAGTACAAAATCTCATAGGAACCACCATTGTCACTATTCGTAGTGATCATGGAGGTGAATTTGAGAATGAGTCTTTTGAGACATTTTGTGATGAAGTTGGTATTACACACACCTTTTCATTCCCTCGTGCACCTCCTCAAAATGGTGTTGTTGAGAGAAAGAATAGGACGCTAGTGGAGTGTGCTCGCACTATGCTTGATGATAGCCAACTTGGCCATCAATTTTGGGCGGAAGCGGTACACACCGCTTGCTATGTGTTTAATAGAATACTTTTGAGGCCCGGCACTTGTTGCTTGGTAAGTTGCCTCAAGTTAAACATTTTCGTGTTTTTGGTTCAAAATGTTTTATTAAGAACATGTATGGTAGTTTGGACAAATTCGATCCAAGATCCGATGATGTGATTTTTGTTGGGTATTCCTTTCGTAGCAAAGCCTACCGGATATACAACAAACGAACCTCAACGATCGAGGAATCGCTTCATGTTTCATTTAATGAAGGATTTGTTCCAACTAGAATTACTAATGATGATGACTCTATGAATGTCTTATGTGATTCAATTGGTAATTCTAACTCTATTAATTCTATTGATTCTATTGATACTAACCCGACTAATGAAGTTGTTGAGAATGTTCCTAGTGATCAAGGAATTCCCAAACGGCTTCATACCGTTCGTGACTATCCCCATGAGCAAGTCATTGGCAATATTCATGATAGAGTCAAGACGAGATCGCAAGTCCACCACTTCGCCAATTGTGCCTTTGTCTCCTCGATTGAGCCAAAGAATATAAATGAAGCGTGCGAAGATAGTGCTTGGATCCTTGCCATGGAGGAGGAACTCATTCAATTCGAGAGGAATGAGGTATGGGAGCTTGTTCCATTGCCTTCGAAGAACCACACCGTTATATGAACGAAGTGGATCTTCAAGAACAAAACCGACGAGAGCCAAATCGTCGTCCAGAACAAGGCTCGGTTAGTAGCTCAAGGATATCGACAAGAGGAAGGTATCGATTTCGAAGAATCCTTCGCTCCGGTAGCTAGATTAGAATCTATTAGATTATTGTTATCTTTTGCATGCCATAAAAATTTCAAACTATTTCAAATGGATGTAAAAAGTGCATTTTTAAACGGAGATGTCGTTGAGGAAGTTTATGTTTCTCAACCTCCGGGCTTTTTTAATGAAAAATTTCCAAATCATGTTTTTAAACTAAAGAAAGCACTTTACGGTTTGAGACAAGCTCCTCGAGCTTGGTATGATCGCCTAAAGAATTTTCTTTTGGATTTGAATTTTAAAATGGGAGAAGCCGATTCTACACTTTTTGTTAAGCATTCGAATAATGATATACTTTTAGTTCAAATTTATGTTGATGATATCATTTTCGGTGCTACTAACTTCGCTCTTTGCGAAGAGTTTTCTAATGTTATGAAGGAACAATTTGAGATGAGCCACATGGGTGAGCTCAAATACTTCTTAGGTCTCCAAATTTACCAAATGAACGATGGAATATTCATCCACCAAACGAAGTACACGGTGGAGTTGCTAAAGCGATTTGGAATGGAGAGTGCCTCCGGGAAAAAGACTCCAATGAGCACTACTACGCATCTTGATAAAGATACGGGTGAAAAAGATGTAGACATTCGTCTATATCGAGGTATGATAGGTAGTTTACTTTATCTTACCGCAAGTAGGCCCGATATTATGTTTGCCGTATGTATTTATGCTCGTTATCAGTCTTAACCTAAGGATTCTCACTTAGTAGCGGTAAAACGTATTTTTCGCTATTTATGTTACACTTTAGACTTTGGATTACTTTATCCAAAATCTAGCACGTATGAGTTAGTCTCATATAGTGACGCAGATTATGCAGGATGCAAATCCGACAGGAAGAGTACTAGTGGCACTTGCCATTTTATAGGAAATTCTTTTGTCTCTTGGTTTTCCAAGAAGCAAAATTCCGTATCACTTTCAACCACCGAGGCGGAATACATTACCGCTGGTGCTGCATGTGCCCAGGTTCTTTGGATGAGACACACACTTAAGGATTCTGGTATACATTGTGATACTAGCCCTATCATGGTGGACAACCAAAGTGACATTTGTCTTTCAAAGAATCCGGTGCACCATTCCCGTTCTAAACACATAGATGTCCGACACCATTTCTTAGATGATCATGTTGCTAAAAAGGACATCATATTAGTGTACGTTGAAACCCAGAAGCAAATCGCCGATATTTTCATGAAACCCCTAAAGGAGGACTCCTTTGTGCGGTTGCGTCGAGAATTGGGGATTATGGGTGAATCCGAGATATAGGATTCATTTTTATTCAATAATCTTGCATGCTATTCTATTTCGCTATATTTGTTCATGCTAGACTTATTGGATTCTTTCGGGATTTTTGTGAATTTTTGGAATTTATGCTTGAATTTATTCTTGAACGTCGTATTTAAGTTTTTCGATGATTAATGGGGTAGTATGATGATTTTTGAGAGTTGAACGATGTTTCGTCCAAGTACATTTAGGAGAGAACTCATTTGTCTATTTTTGGACTCATCTAGTCGGTCTCAGTTCATCAACCAACCGACTAGATTCACATCTAGTCGGTCAGCTAATGAACTCAAACCGACTAGGTCATTCTCTAACTTTTGGACTCTTCTAGTCGGTATCAGTTCAATCACCAACCGACTAGATTCACACCTAGTCGGTTAGTAAAAGAACTCAGACCGACTAGTTCAAGCTTATAATTTTTCCTTTGCTAATGACATCATTTAGTCGGTCCACGTTCACTTACCGACCGACTAGAATGAAAACTAGTCGGTCAGTACTTGAACTTAGACCGACTAACTCTAGCCCTAAATTTTTCGTCTGTCGGCTGTTTCGACTTAGTCGGTTCAAGCTCATTGGACGACCGACTAGATCGTCATCTAGTCGGTCAGTTCTTGAACAGTGACCGACTAAGTGCTCAGGGACAGTCGTGTCTTTTCGCATTCCGACCGACTTATACCTATTCTAATCGGTTGTTTTTCATTTTAATCGATCGACGCTCTCTCTCCTCTCCAGCTAAAACCCCCGACCCTTCATCTTCCGATCGTCTTCCACCGTCGATTCCGCCGCCGTTCGTCGATCTCCGACCAACTTCGGCCGTGGATCTCCGTCGATCTTCCTCCTATGGTATCCCTCCTCTCCTCTCTTGCATCTAGGGCTTCGTTCTAGGTCGATTTCACTTCCTAGGGTTTCGGTTTAAGCTTATTTCGATTTCAGTTCTAGGGTTTCGCATCTAGGGTTGTTTGATCTCTATCTTGCACTCGTTTTGTCACACGTATGGCAAGGACGAGAATATTGATCACTCCCTCTGGCCCGTCCCATATGACTGTTGAGCCACACCCTAGGGATCCTTTGAAACCCAAACGCCGACCTAAAACAACCCAACCTTCATCGTCTTCGCCTCCTCTGATGAAGCAGAGGACGGCGACCGCCAAACCCCGTAGACGTTCTCAGTCTAGGAAGCCTATACTCCATACCCCCACTACACCATCTGATTCTGACACTGAGTTTAGACCCGAGGATGAGCCTAGCCATAAGGAACCCACTCCTCCACCTCGTTCTAGCTCACGTAAGCCTAAGGGAAAGGCTCTGATGCCACCTGGTGGTGTCGATATCTCGCTATGTCGCGATGACCATTTGTGTCTAGCGGCATACACCCGTATCGAACATTGCCCACTGTTATTGGAGCATTTCGTTAAGTTCTCCGACTTCCTTGGCTTAGCAGATCTTCTTTTCTATAGTGGACTCCTAGACTACCTTCGATTTGACCCTAAGGCAAACCATCGACCCTATCCTCGCCTGGTCAAACTTTTCTATGCAAACCGTACCCGGGGACAGTACGGTGAGACCCACTCCATCGAGACTACTGTCTTGAGGACTCCTATAGTCCTCACGGCAGAAATCTTGGGGGAGTTGCTTGGTTGTTCGTCGTCTGGTCTCCTCCCGTCTGATATTTCTGTTGATGATATCTCTTCATTAGATCAGTCCGTTCTCGCTGATATCTTCCATGTGATCCCTCCAGCTTTCATTGGTGTCCCATCGAAGTCATTTAAGCCGAATGCTTGGGTGCTCAATCTTATCCTGAAGTCGTGCTTATTTCCTAAGTACGGCTCATCTTCTCTGCCATCCCAGCCTTTCCTAAAGTTGATTTACGCTCTATTCTTGGGTTGCGATATTAATTGGGCTCGCATTATACTCGATAAGATGGACTCTTTCGAGTGTATTCGCAAGTCCGCAAAATCTGCGCATCTCCCTTATCCTTGTCTGTTGACTTTGGTGTTTTGTCATTTCCACGTGCCTTTGCCTCCTGACGATAAGCGTCCACTTGGTCCTCCCCTGAACGCGACGGCCGTCAAGAAATCTCTTGTGGCACTCCGTCACGTGCAGAGGACGACTCCTTCAGCTTCTCAGGGCACCTCTTCTGCAGCTGCTGCTCCTAGACCTCCCACCACACTTGATGATCTCGCTCGTTCTGTTCGTCGTCTCGAGTCTCGGTATGCTCGTACCGAGGAGATTCTGTGTCGTATTGCTCGTGTTATTGTTGTTGAGGTCCCTCCTCCAGTTTCTGAGGATTAGGAGATGGATGATGAGGAGATCGATGAGCTCGTTGATTCTCTTGCTCGTGGCGCTGAGGCCACTCCTGCTGCTGCTACCACATCCGTTGCTGGAGCTGCCATTTCTTCAGGTGCTCCAGAGTCTTCTGCTCCAGTGGATGAGTCTACTGCTGCTCCAGAGACGTCTACTCCTGTTGACGTTCCTGTTGGTGCCTCTACCGTTGAGCCTGCTGTTGATGTTTCTACTCCTGCCCCGACGGTTGCTTCTGTTGACACACCACTCCTCCCAGCAGAGCCTGAGTCCACTCCTTCGACTGGACCTACGGAGACTGCTGATCCTACCACTCCTTCTTGAGAGTCTGTTTGGAGGACTCTCCGATGCTCCTTGGATGATTCATCTTTTAGAGAGAGTTTTGGGTTAGGACAGGGTTGGTGGTGTTTGTGATGTTTTTGGATGTGTTAATGCTTGATGTCGATGTTCTATCATTTTTGGATGTTTGTTGATTCTGTTGATGTCTATGATGGATTGTGACATTTTCATGTTGATATGGTATGTGACCTTTTGATGTGGTCCATGTACTTTGTGCCTTTGATTATATGGAGTCGATGTATCTTTTGGTTGTACTCATGATGCTCCATATATATATATATATACATCGTTGTTCTCTTTTACTTCGTTGTGCACATTTTATATTCGTTTTAATGTCTATGATGTTCGATTTCGTCGATCGACTATAATGACTTGGTTAAAAAGAATTTAATTCTATGAATACATAGAATTGTTTTCCATGCACTAATTTAACCAAAATGTTGAGATTGGGGAGTACGTTCCTTTACTCAATAAGTGAATTATATTTGGTATTTTGATGATTTCATTTTTCGCTTTTGGATAATGGTCAATTTGGCACACCTTGATTTTATTCTAGTATTTTATTTCATTGGTGTCTTTTGGACCATCGTCGTACTCTTCGACTCCCGATGTTGGATTTTCTTTAGCCTTGTTGTTGTCGTTGTATGCCCCCCACTCTTTTTGGATAATGCCAAAGGGGGAGAGATAGTAATAATGACAAGGGCAAAATGAAAATTTAACTCTATTGTCCATGAATCTAATTTATTATGTTAGATTCAGGGGGAGTGAAGATAAAAAAATGGATTACGATCCTAAATTTCAATACTTGGATCATGTTTTATATTTCTCACTTCTGCTTGATGCGTATTATATTTATTCAATTTGGAATTAACGTGTCATCAATGCAGGGGGAGTAAGTATTTTACATTTGAATCATTATTTTTTATTATTATGTATGTTGGTTTGTCATCACCAAAAAGGGGAGAATGTTGAGTATTGGACTCCCCGGATTTGGTTTTGGATGATGAGCAAACATAAATAAATCGTGAACTAACACTTTGTGAGCGCAGTTATGGAGATCGTCGCCAAATTCACGTGAACATCCAAAGCGACGTCTCAAGACTTCTCAAAACACGTATTCATATGCCTAAAGCTTCGTTGAAGCTTTGGGACCAACTTTGAAGTCATGAAGATTCGATCGAAGCGTTTGAAGACGGGTTGTCTAGATTTATATTTAGTCTTCTAGCTTTGTTATTTAGAATGTTAAGCCTTGAGTAGGTATTATCATTTAATCTTCATATCGCTCCTATCTTAGAGCTAGGATCTTAGTAGAAGTCCATTCAAACTTTCCCGAAGCATCGCGCTTCGATTCGGGACTTCTTGTGCATGTTAGTTGGTTCAAGAAGAAGAACCAACCGACTAGATGGTGATCTAGTCGGTCGGAAAAGCTTCTTGGACCGACTAGTTTGTCTCCCAAATCTTAAGCTCTTTACTGTTCATAGTTAGTCGGTCTTAGTTGACTCACCGACCGACTAGTTGGTGAACTAGTCGGTCAGTGATGCTTCTTAGACCGACTAGTTGAGCTTTACTGTACATGCCAATTTTTCACCTGAGTTACTGTTTATCGTTAGTCGGTCTAAGAACGTTTGGTGACCGACTAGTTGATGATCTAGTCGGTCAACATTTGTTCTTGGACCGACTAAATCAATTTGTATTCAGACTAATAGTTTTTGACTCTTAGTCGGTCTAAGTTAACTGACCGACCGACTAGTTGAGAAACTAGTCGGTCGAAAAGTCTTCTTGGACCGACTAGTTATCTAGGTCTGAAATTTCATCTGTTCACTGTTCATCCTTTAGTCGGTTCATGTTGTTTCACCGACCGACTAGTTGATGAACTAGTCGGTCAGTGGTTGTTCTTTGACCGACTAATTGCCCCAGATTTCCAACCGTTGGGAGATGACCTAGCTCGATTTTGTGGGACCCTATAAATACGAAGCTTGGTCATTTCTCTCAAGGTTAGAGCTGCTATTGAGAGCCTTATTCAGATTGAAAGAGTTAGAGATTAAAACTCATTTCCAAAGCTCTCTTCCGCACGAGAAATCATTCTCTCCCTCATTTGAGATCTAGAATCCATCTTGAGAGAACTTTGTTCTTGTTGGGCCTTCCAAGCTATTGCTTGATTCAAGTCTGCTATTCATTCCTAGGCACCCATTGCTGCTCATATTGGTGGTGCTAGGTCTTGGTGACTTCTCCTTCCTCAAATCCCTCCTTGCCCTAATTTGGTAAGAATACTCAAGGTATAGGGTTTGTGGTAAGTTGTTGTTTATTTCATATAAACTCTTTTATTGCTATTGATTCTCTCGGTTGTGAGAGAGGGTTGTGATCCCGGGTTGTGGGATTCACTATTGCTATTGATTGTATGATTTGATCTTGTGAAGGTTTTTCACAAGGTATTCATAGTGGAAATCTTGGGTTAGGGTTTCTAACCTAAGTATCCGGAGGGGATCCGGGTGTTCTGGGACGTAGGATCACCGGGTACAAGTCGGGGAGACTTGGGTGGATCCGAACCCATCATATCAATTGTTAGCATTGAATATTTGTTGTTGTCTATTTTAGCTTCCGCATTTGTTGGTAGTAGTTTGCACGATAATTAGGAATTATACTCCTTGTTATTTTTAAAGTACTATTCACCCCCCCCCCCCCCCCTCTAGTACTTGTGCAGTAGCTTTCAGGGCATTACACTTAGTACTAGGTGAAGTATGGTTATCCAAGTCTCGAGGGACTATAAATAATTACACACGTCTAGGGTCCGCACATAGAGTGGGTCCTAAGTGTCAATCTAGGTCAGTTTCAAGTACTCCTATCTCAGAGGTTGCGAGGACGGCCAAAGTTAGGGTATTGCAAGAGAATTGAGCTTAGACTACAAACAGTTCACATATTCAAATCGACATCATGCAAATTGAGCATTAGGGTTCGGAAAACAAATTTCAAATCGAAATTCAGCGCATATAAAAACCCGTTTTCGAAAAATCCTCGACGCGAATGCAAGTATATACAAATGCATGCATGAAGATGCATGATGCATGATGCATGATGCAAATGCAGATATTTTTGAAGTTTTTGATTTTTTTTTGATTTTTTTTTGATTTGGATCCAAATAGTAAGTTTAAACGTGATTCATATGAAAAGGAGAGAAAGGTGGAAAATAAGAAAGAAGAAGAGAAAATAAAACGAAAACAACGATAAAAGTGTGGAAATAAGAGGGAAAAAGAGAAAATAAGCATGAAAGAGATCCTCCCCCAAGCTAAACCAAGTGTTTTCCTTAACAGAATAAAACACAGAAGACAAATGTGAGGACAAAAAAAAGTGGGGAAGAGGGCCCGGGAGCATCCCCCAAGCTGTGTAAAGTCGTGCCCTAAAATGACGTAAGTGTGCTATGCATGGGCTAAATGAGTGTGGGGGTTGGGGGGACATGAGGTGATGGCGAAGAATCGGGGATGAAGCATGCTTTGGGTTTTGGGGGGAAATGTGAGAGTGCCGCATGGGGGTGAAATTTATTCAAATCAAAACGATTAATCCTAATACGTTCCTCATGTTGCCAAGAGGATACGAGTTTATTCATTCTACCTAGAAAGCGTGTAAAATTTAATTACACTACTGGATTTGGATTCACCTGATCAAATAGCGGATCCAAAACATCCAATGGAGCCGGTAGCTACTCTTCTTGCTTCTTTCATGGCTCTGTCAAAAAAATTGTGCCTCGAACACCAACCGACCCTGGCATTGCTCCCCCAGTTCCCTTTGCAAGTCTTCACCTGTTGTTGGGAGTAATGATCTAGGATCTTAGTTTGATGATGACAAACGTGTCGGTATATCTAATGTGTGTGCTCAGTGTGTTTCAGGCTTGGGAAAACAATGTATTCCCAGTATTTGGCGAAATTGCTATTCATATAGCATCTGAGGAGAAGAAGGAAGTGAGTGTGCAAAGGAGTTAGACTTGGTCAAGATGAAGTGATAAGGTGTGATCAATTCATATCAAAGTTGGACTTGGTCCAATGAGGAATGAGATGGAGCCATTTCAAATTTCGTGGGGATTTAGTCAAATCAATTAGAAGATTTCCTAACCCTACTCTAATTCAAAATCCCTATCAAAATACAAAATCCCTATCTCTTAGGGACTCTCCCCAAAACCCTAGCCCTAGCCTATAAAAACACAATTGAGGGGCTACATTATTTTGCGCGGCGTTAATCAAAAACGGGGCTCACCCAAAAATTATATTCAAAGGAGTTCTTCATTAAAGTGCCGCTCAAATCATTCCTCAGGCGCCGCACTTCTCAAAACCAGGACAGCCGAAAAAAAACCGAAGCAAAGTCCGAGCCTTGGTCGTATCAATTTTTCTTTGGGGTGCACGCATCAAGAGCCAAGCCCAGGAGCATGCTTTAATTCATAAGAGATAAGGCCATTCTTTTTAATTTGTTCTGGTCTTTCTTTGACTTGATTTTTTAATTGTGCTTTGAATCTTAAAACCCCCACTCACGTGATTGCTTGTACTTGCAGGTTTCATGTGAAAAAAAATGGAAGACAAAGTAAAGAGAAGGTAATTAATTTTTTTTTCCAATTATTTAATTAACTTGGTGATTCCCTTTTGTTTTCCAGGTGATACAAACGAAAGTTCTGACATTCTAAACACAAAAAAAATTTGTGGGAAACTTTGGACTAATTGAAAAGGGCCTCTCCAAAAACCCAAGCAGCCAACATTGTTGACCAGGCAACAAGATACAAACTTCAAGTTGAAAAGGCCGAAACTTGTGAAGAGCCATGTGCATACAAGAATAAAGGGTAATACTTTTTATATAAAAGTATATTCTTGGTTTGCTTCTTTGTTTTATGTGTGCAGGTCCAAGGACATGTGTACACAAACTATCAAGAGGAGGCCGGCCGAATTCACACAGTATATTGAAGGAGCTCACGAGTTCTTTAAGACAGAGAAGTGGCCGCACTCTATGATTTGATCTTACATTTATTTGACATCCACGCTTACATGCAGGGCCGAATTATGATTAACAAATAAGCAAAGGCCAAGCTGCTTGATGATAAAAGTGACAGCCGCATGATATTGTTTTGTCCAGGCCGAATTTTATATTGGAGGAGCACGCAGCTAGATTTGTTCGCAAGAGCTTAGGGTTGGCCGAACAAATTGCAGAAGACCTTTGTTTGCAAGCCGCATCATCCAAGGAGAGGAGTGCCATAACTTAAGCTGCCTACGACGAGACGACGGCATCTAGTCAGATACAGATCTGACCTGTGCCTATTGACGAAGACATCGCTGCTGCACAATCTGAGCTTTCTAAACTCAATACTTTATTATTTTGTGTAGCAATTGTGATAGATCTTCGTAGGGGAAACTTTACCTATCTTTCTGTGACTATTTTGGGACTTGTCTAGTTGGGACTAGACAAGTGGGACCCAGCTAGTTTGGGACTAGCTGGTAGAAAGCTTTGCTAGGATTGACAGTGAGAGGAAACACTGTGTGTGGGGTACTGAGAGTCTGGCGAGTGTAGAGGCGTAGAGGGTGCTCTGAGCGTGCTCTAACTTGTGACTTTGTACCTATTGCACTATTCAATCTAGTATTAGCTTTGGGGGCTGGAGTAGGTCGTTGGGACGACCGAACCAGGGTAAATCTGCTGTGTACTCTGTGTCTGCTTTTCATTACTCTGGTTGTGCTTTTAACTGCGTGTGATTTCTCGTGGGTTGCACGAGAATTTTTTTATTAGCCTATTCACCCCCCCTCTAGGCTAGGATCCAGATCCAACACCTGTGACCTGTAAAATAAGAGGAGCATCAGTCCGTGATGCTGAAGAATTTCCTAATTTAAATGTACTCCAGAGGTGATCGTCAACATGTGATAAGATATGTGAAATGGGTTGATGAAAACTTTCTGGAAATGAATTGCAATCTCTCGACGAAGACGCTTTCGTCGCAAGGTCAAGCTCGTAGGTAAACTCTTCAGGTGTAATGATGACCCAACATACTTACGTTGTTTGTGTATCTAATTCCTGCGGGAGAAACATTGAGTCATGAGAATCCGAATCCAAAGATGTACAAAATGTAATGTGGGATTCAGATTGAGGGAGTGTGGGGTCTAGATGTCCTCCATATATAGCGTATGGAGCCGATGGGTAACTCCCATTCTTATCACCAATATGAGTGCCCTCAAATTGGTGCGTGTGGGGGTAATCATCCATCTCGTCATTGAAAGACAAAATTGGATCGTGGGGGTCAGCAAGTTGCACTTCATGAACCAAGCTATCTTGATGGATGCGAGAGTCAGTGACTCGCGTTTCGGAAATGGTACCTGCACGGGAGAGCAAAATCATATTAAAAATTTCAAGGTTTAATTCGTATGAGTAACCATTTTGGTGCAGGATGGTAATGATGCATGAGACGCAGCCGCAATTTCCATGTAGTCACACGTATCTTCAGGCGGCATGTCATAGAATTGACCTCCATTCATCTTCGTCATGAATTCCTGCAGAATGTAGTGCAGTCCCCCTCTAAATAAGCAAAGAAGGTCGTGCGTGCTCATCCCATGCTCCGACAGTCCGTCCACTAATCTGATGAATTTTCCCCAAGCTTGCCAAAGCGTCTCTTCAGTGAGCTGGGAGAGGAAGAAATATTACCTTGCGGTGTACGGAGTTGCCTCACCTGAAACCCGATGGAGGGGGTGGCTCCTCCATCAAGGCTATCCCATACTGACGACATTTGTAGAGCAATCGAATACCGACCAAGCAAATGTGACTCCCCCTGTGATATGACCAGTTGCTTCACACTCTGGGCAAGTTCATGAAGTTGAGATTGGGCATTAGTTTGGGTTTCGAACCATTGAGCTTCGTCTCGGAGTTGGTCTTCTAGGAGTAACTCGATATGGGATTTTTGTGGTGGAGGGTTGTGGTTGGAGGGCTCACTAGATAGGTTGTGGGTATATAATTGTGGGTTGCATGTGTATGTAAAATTTTGGCATTGGGTGAAGACATGTCCCTGCAGCCCACATCTAATATACAGTGCTGCAACCTGAGGTAATTCATTATGACCCCCAATTTAAGCATTCGGTAGGAATAAACCACCGAGACTCTCCACGTAGGATCCATCGGGCATCCACATGTTCTCTTGGAAGCGCCTGAAATATGAAAAATTCACTACGAGGAGCGTGTCAGTAGTTCAAGAGATTTGCAATAAGGATAACGTCGGTGGTGAGGAAAATTCTTGCTAATTAGAAATTTTTATAGTTTTTGATTGACATGTAGTCTAGCTAACCCTAGCTCCAAGTAATATCAACTGACTCGTGCCTACCCGGTAACAGTGCCAAAAACTTGATAGTAGAATTTTAACATTTGTAAACCGTAAGCGCACGGCTGTTGTCGTAGCACGTTACGAGTCATCTGCAGAGAGACGGAGTAATCAAATATTAGTTTAATCTAAGGTTTTTGTTAGCTACGTGTGGTGCGAAGGACAAGATGAGATTCACAAGGATAATACGACGGATTCAAATATACACATGAAAGAAATGATCACAAACACAAGAAACAACAATTAAAGAGACTAAGAACACAAATTGAAGCAGTAATGAACAAGATTCAACAAAATAGACATGAAAAAATAAACTTATCTCATTGAATCATACCCAAGAGTTGTCAATCCTTAGTTACAATCAAGAGGGAAGTCTTAAATCTACTCTAATTTAGTCCTACTCATAAAGAAAAACTGAAAATGAGGAAGAGCTTGGGCAAAAATGCATTCCCCCGTGCCCCCCCCCCCCCCCCCCCCCCCCCCCCCCCCGTCTAGCATCACCGCCCTTTCCTTTTATAGGGGCTCTCAAAACCCAAGAAATCAGGTAGAGACCCGACTCGACATGGTCGCGTCGTGAAATTACGCGGCTATAATGAAGCCATCTTGTAGTGCGATCGGTGCGGTCGTGTCAATAGAAACGTGGCCGCATCGGGAGAAGCTACACAGCCGTGTGAATTGTTGATGTGGACGTGTCGTCAAGCCTAGGGAGCCATAAATTGGCGGCCACATCAACCTACTTAGCGCGGGCAGTGAAAGTCTCTATTTCTCGCTTCTCTCTTCATTCCTCAAGTCTTCTGACGCGACCGTTTGGTGGAGATTGACGCAGCCGTGTAGATGATTCATCTTTGGCAGATTGACACGGTCGCGTGATCATGGTGACGCGGCTGCGTGAGGCTCCATTATTCATAAAGTCTTCTTCCTTGCGCATTTCGATCCCCCGGCTTCGCTTCTTCCTCCTCTTAATGTTAATTCTCGCCATATGGTCGCTAATCGGTACATATCTCCTGCAAACCATAGGAGAGACCATAAAAGCAAGATAGAAGACAAAACGGGGAGAAACAGAGATGGATATAGAATGAAAGGGCATAAAACGTGCGTGAAAAGGGGTGGAAAACGGTATACAATAAACACTCATCAGGGTGTTTTCTCATCGCTGGATGGTAGTCCGGAGGTCCAAGTGTCGTCGTTGTCTTAAGAGACGGGGACGACCTTCGGGGTCGATCGGCCAAGCGTTCACTTGGACAGGAACACACGGTTTCGAGCGACGTTGCATCGAAGGGTTGCTTCAGTAGGACGAAAACCTCTGGGATCGATCGGACGAACGGGCTCTAGTACGAGGGCATTCGGATCCGAGCAATGGGATGTCGAAGGAAAACTTCAGTGGTGGTGACGTCTCCTTCGATCTGCAAAATGGAGAACTTGTCACGGTGGTCGGACCTTGGTTCCGACCAAGTCCCCCATGCCTAAGTCAGCACTTGTCTGAAGGATGTTCGATGGGATCGAGTATGTTTCACAGGGAGACCAATACGTGAGTCCTCAGTCCGAGCTATGGAGGAGAAATGTGTGGTGGAAGAAGATGTGAGAGTTTGTATTATGCTACCTCTATTGTCGATCTTGGAGAGCTTTTGAAGTTGCTGCATCCCACTCTTGACATAGTGGAGCCATCCCCCAATCTCAAAGGCCATTATCAGACTTTATGGTCACATTGATAAGGACCTATTTAAGGCAACATTTGACCTAAGTAATTGTCACCATGAGAATGTCATGAATGTGGACCTTAAGTGTTGAATCAATAGCCTTGAGTGCCTGCCATAATTGGTGAGTGCACCGTCAATGCTTCCTCCCGACACGCCCATGTGTTTTTTGGCCTTCCCATTGCGCTCGTCCACTCTGATGGAGGGTTTTCAATTATCATTGGCTCAGTTTCAATTATCATTGGCTCACCCTGGAGAGTAAACGGTCCACCGAGCCTTCGTCTCGGGTGGAGAGGCGCGACCTGCCTGTGAGGTCCTTGGGCTAGAGCCCAAGGTCATAGTGGGTCGAGTGACTAGTCGTTGTTGACTTGGTTTCCCCTGGCCCAGTCAAAGGGTTTGTATCAGAACTAATTCCCAACACTCGTTCTTACATGCTCTCGTGAGAGAACATGGATCATATTCAAGGATATCTGAACTAGTATTCAAATTCTCATTGACAACCCTAATTGAGTAGCTCTAATTAATCATGGGTATACCTATGGTTGATAACCCTAAATTAATAGAAAATTAATCTAACTATCGAAATGCATCAAACCAAAATCCCAACTCTCGTTGGTGATTAGGGTTTGATAGCAAATAAATGATTAAGTTAATATAAAGTGTATCCAAGACTAAACCCTACGCAATTAATCTAATAAATTGCAATTAATGCGATCAATTCATGATTCATAATATGGTTCAACTTAACCCTAATCAAAGAGAACTACTCACGAGCCATATAAAATACATCAAATAATTCAATATATAGATCATAAAATTGAAGGAGAAACAGATAAATACTTACTAATGGTAGAATCAAATAAAGTTACAAGCCTTTAATAAAAATTGCCAAGCAAAAGTCTTTCAAAGTTCTTCAAAAGTTAAAGAAAGTAGCCGTCGAATACATGATAAAAATAACCTTAAAATGTATTCATCTAATTTACAAAACTGAGCTTAAATATCTCCAAAAACCCCTTAAACAATTCATGTCAAAAATTAGAATTCAGCAGGCGTATAGCCTTGCACCAAGTTGCACGGCCGTATTAAAACTCTGCAATAATTGGCCTTTTCTTCTGTGTGTTTTGCACGATCGTGCTGGCTCATGTAGGAAATTCCCCAAACATACTGTTGAAGTTGAACGGTTGTGTTTGCTACTGCACTGACATGTTGATTCATACAGGAAATTCCACAGACTTAATGTTGACATTGCACAACCATGTTGTAGTCTGCACAGCCGTCCCACTTTGTAGCATGAAATCTGATATATCTGATAAGTTTGCATGGTCGTGCACAGTTCTTGTACATCGATGTTGTCCTATTATGGCTTCTTTTCTTTAGATTTTGCACTCTTTACTGCAGATTTTCTTCCTCCTCTCAATTCCCCATCGCTCCTTTACCTCGATTAGCGTGATTTTGGCTCTGAAATACACGAAATACACACCGAGAGTGAAATGCGATAAAATAACTAAAAATGTATTACGAATCGAAGTAGAAGAATTCCTATAAATATAATACCAAAAAACTATGCAAAATATGCACACAACAGACGCTTCTCCCCAGGACCTTACTAGCATTTAATGCCTGCTCGGAACATGCTAGACAAACTGTTTTATCGGGGGGCGCTTGCGACAGTCACACTGAATAAACGGCTACGCATTTATGATCGACATTCGAAATCCTTATAACACTGCTCATAGCTGACAAGTCGGTTGCTGAGGAGAACGGGGGACCATCCGATGTGGCATAACCATCTCCTTATCCTATAAAACCCAGTCAGTGTCCCCTTCACCAGGTATGGAAAAAGTCAACCAAAGCATCTTTAACTCACAAATCTCAAACCCTAACAACAGCTATACTCAGCCATGCTTCCTCCATCTGCATGATACTAACTTAAGTGCCTGAGTCAAATTGTTGGACATCCATATCTGTTTCATCTGACGTGTTTTCTCTCTGTTCCATGCGGCGACGAAGGAGCCTCTCTCGGCCATCTGTTGCATGAATATACGTTCTGGCAGCTGCATCCGAGCTCCGCGAGATTCTCCGCATCAACAACGAGTATCATATGCTATATACGATATCTCTCTCACATGCGATGCTATAACATATTTTCCTTTACATAGTACAAATGGTCAAATGAAGTGTACAGTTTTTTCAATATGCCTATCAAGATATAGAATATGTCACGTCATCGTATACGAAAGAAATCTTCATTATGTCATATGATAAGTATTATTCTCATCCAAAGCAAAGCAGCGGCTTTGATAGGAAAAATTGTGGAAATATGTAGAGTTGTTTGTCCTGTTCGTAGCGATGATTAGTTGAGATCTGAAATCACGTGGTGAAGGACGAGTATTGGTCAGTGGTGGTCAGGGTGAGCAATCGATGTCTAAGCATGCCAACACAAGCTAACAAAACCACTGCCCCCACCCCAGGCTCCATGATTTCTAGCTGTAATCTTCATTAAATCTTTGTCCCATCGAACACGACGATCCCATTGACATGGCATTTTGAGGCATTGGGTCATGATCCCATGTGACCTCCGAAAAGCTAACTGGCCTCTCCCAAAATAATACCCCCATGCTCCCCTTTGCCCCTGCAAAATCTTACACCCATCACTAATTAGCATCGTCCCTTCAAACCTAGGCCTTCAACCTCTGCCTTATCTTTGTATGAGAGGAGCCCCCCCTTCATGGGGCGTACGGGTAAGCACGTGGGTTCGGTTTTTTCAGGGATCTGGATCCGACCCGTACCCGTACGATATGCCGGGAGCTCGGCCGAGATGGGGTGCACTGGACCACGGCCGGTAGGGGCCTCGATCGACGCGTCGGGCGGAGCTTTTGGCCCCCGACATGGTTCCAAACGTGTCGGCCAACACGAAAAAGAAGCGATATCTTATGGTATCGGATCACTTGTCGTGTGTGACAATCGTTTGTTTGTTAGCGAAGCTGATGAGTGATGAGTTGTGAAACAACACTGTCTATTGCATGGAACTTATAATACCTTTGCTTGGAGAATTTGAATGTAGTGGTTCCCATCACTTTCAGATCTTGATACGCCTACTGAAGCTAAACGATACAAATTTTTATTTTTTTTTCTTTCTTTCTTAATATTTATTATTATCATCATTATACTTAATGTACGCATTAAAATATTGAATCTGGTTTGTCGTATTTTCTTTACAAGATGATCATTATTTCCCAAAATAATGAAAATACATTTTTCTTGGTAAGGTTGAAGTTTCAATTGCCAAAGGATTGTGGTCCAACAGCATTTACCTATGTTTTCCCGTGGGGCCACTAGGAATCGATCCGTGATTGACTCGGCATGTGCACAATACCAATGCATCTGCAATGTTATCATCGGGTAGTTACATGTTTTGGGTAAATTTTAAAACCACCACCCCCTCGAATTTCCCTCCATTTTGGTAAAAAGGTGGCATTGAACTTTATTATTTCTAAGAAATCTTATTTAACTTTTTAAATTTCCCCCTGAAATTTCTCATATTTTTCTAGGAACGCACCAAATTTAACGTTTTTTTTTCTTTCAGAAACCACTTTAAACTTTTCAACAATTGCTGAGAAAGTGGACTCTCTTGGAAAATACAAGAAAGAATGTGAGGGGTTATTAAATAATTGTAATTTATTGAAAATTAAAAAGTTCAAAATGATTTTTTTTTCCCAGAATGGATGAAGTTGAAAGGGTTTCTTAATATTTAGACTTTCATTTTTGTTGTTATCCTCGACGAGAATCACAACCACCCAAAAACTAGTATATGACTATGATTTATAAAGACAATGGTCATGCTTCAAAATGGATGAGAGGATCCGGATCCGATTATTTTGTCACATTTTACTGGAAAATCACAACTAATGACACCTGAGCCCATCTTCCTATTATTCATTTCTTTAACCAGAAATCAATCTAACTGTTTACTTGCTTGGTGTGTTCTACATTTTAACTAGATTTTGCCATGATGAACCTGACACTTTCTGTTTAGGACTTTCTTATCTCTTATTACCACTGATGCTAAACCTTGTTGGGCTCCAAGTTCTAGACCAGCCATTAGGAATAAATCATTTCAGCTTCTTCTTCATAATCGAATATTCCCCAAAGCCAGCCTATATTTGATCATTTCCTTCACTTCGACTTATATGCATGATCACCTCCTTGCCTCATTGTAGTTTACATTGGTATGCCATTTGGCTATCCTAGCTCTGTCACTCCATCCATCATCTCCTAAAATATTTTACTAGCTTCTTAGCAATATGCACTGATGTATTATATGCTAACTCATGCTTTCCATTCATATATTTATATTGATCGACGAGTGTATAGTTCCATCTCAAGCTTAGGAGAGCTACTGAACTTGAACGACTCCCTTCTTAGGTTTTCTAATTTATCAAGAGACTATCTATGTAGGTTTTGAAGCTTGAACATCTTCCTTCAAGGCTTGGTGGCAAATGAATTACTATGCATTTTATATTACTGATAAGTCTACCCTCTTGTCTCGATCAACTGTTGGAAAGAAAGGTAAATATTTCCTTTTATTCATCAAGTCGTTTTCTTGACTCTGACTCCTTTTTCTTTTGGAGTCAAAGATAAAACTAGATCCTTCAAAAAGAGAATGAAGAAGGCCAATCTGATGGATCCACTCTCCATACCACTTAAAACCCATCAGATCTTGAGGTGCCTAAATCATCTTCTACCTCTACTACTGATGATGCCATGGCTATCCATTATGCCTAAGTCTTTGTTTTGATCCTTTCATTAAGTTCCATTTTCCATTGTGAAGATCCTAACATTTAAGGCCATTGATTTATCATTGGAGACTCGTGCTCATGCCTCAGTATGCCTGTTGCATACAATTTGTTCCAATGCCCCCACAGTGCATGTTGCAAAGATCAAGTCCTCTGATTGTTCAAGCTTGGTTACCACTAAATAAGCGAATTCATCTGGAATCTAGGTGCTCTAAACAAGAAGGCAATGAAGTTTGCCCTTAAAACTTTGGCTATACCTTCTACCATTGTTACACCCTAAAGGCCGGCCTAGTCAATAATGGCCCACCTGCTCAAAGCCCATCTACTCCGAGCCTACCTGATCGGCCCCTCAGCGATCGTCATCGAAGTGGACCCGTTTACCTAAGCTAAAGAGCAGACCGCCAAACATCAAAAGAGCTCGTCTGCTCGGAGCGCTTAGCTCGCCGCCTCTCCAAGAAGATCCTAATCGCCACGAAGGTCCGCCCCTCATGGCGACCTACCTACCCCACCACCGGGCCCTCATCCCACGTGGCGGCCTATCCATCTCTCCGAAGAAGCCCACTCCACGAAGCAGTCAACTTATGGTCCCAATGAAGTATGCCCCAGAAGTGACCTATCAGCGCAAGATGACAAACTCGGGAGGCCCGCTATCACTGACACCTAGCCGCCTGACATCGCACGCCTGACTAAAGCGGGTCTGACATCTCGCCGCCTAACTAAAGCGGGTCTGACATCTTGCCGACTGACTAAAGCGGGTCTGACCAATTCGGCTCTGACAAGCCAGCTCATAGCTCCAGATCAACAGGGGTTACCGACTCCAAACATCTATAAATACCCCCTTAGGCCATCAAACAAGGGGGCTGGCAAGTAAGCTCAAAACCCTTTTCCATGAACACACATGGGCGGATATCTCTCACATATTCGACCTTCCCTCACGAGTCCGTCACGTTGGCATCGATCTGCCTCTAGATCTCCCGACGTGTCTGACGTTCTCCAAAAGAGTCACCTGCTGCCTTGATCATCAGATAGGCTCTCGGTTGACAGCCAACCAAGCCATTCTGACGAGTTATTCATCTTACAGGCGGATCAACGACGAGTTATTTCTCTTACACACGGATTGCTCACCCTCGCCGACCTCGGCTTTCCCTGGACAACTTGCGCCAAAGGACCCGCGGCATACAGTTCCTTCCCTCCAACGTCCGATCCACGGCGACCCCTCCTCTCCGACGACATCGCCCCTTCGACCATCCAACTCTCCCAACAGCCGGCCAGTGTCTTCTAAGCCGACTCCACACTCTTCCAAACACCCCCCAGAATTAACCACAACCCTATAGCCCGCCACCTCCGACTTCGGTTGTAACTACCAAAGGGCGGCCTTCTCCAGAAGACCAGCGTCCTTCCATTCTGCCCCTTCAAACTCTTCCCATTCACCTCGTCGTCCTAGCCGACCTCCCAAGACCTCGACAAACCCCATCTTCCCCACTTCCTGCCCTCGCATCTCCCACTTCACACTTGAATCACCATGACCGAGATTCCCCATTCAAACAAATTCATTGTACGTGGATTTTTACCCCGCAACAATTGGCGCCATCTGTGGGAACGACGGTCACACCCATGTCAACCACCACACCAAAAAACCACAATCCGAACCAGGGCAAAGCCCCCATGGAGGCCGAGTCACCCCCTCGTGGAGGGACTCCCCCGACAGATCCGCCCACTGGACGAACGGACAAGGCCAATCAAGCTTCCGCCCGTATGCTCCCGCAAAGCTTCAAGGCCTTCGTCGAGTTGATGAAAGGCTGGGGGATGGCCAAAGCAGGACCGAGCCCAGGCCCCTCAAAGCCCCAAGAACTGAGGCAAAACCTCCCACCCCAGTTTGATGATGAAGCATCCGTTCGTCGTGAACGGCTCAGCAATGAGGTAGAGGCCCAACAAAGACACCTGGAGGAGGAGACGGAGGCCGAACGACAGCAGCAGCTCGGCAAGGAAGCTACTGTTCGACAAAGGTACCTCGAAGCAGGAGAAGACGTTGCTCGACAGGGGCATCCCGGCGGAGAAGCTCCGCCTCGACTCATCTTCCCTGACGATGCGATCGGAGCAGAGGCTACCCGGCAGAGGTGTGTGGACGAAGAAATCATGCGCTGGCAACTCCGTTACATCAACACCATGCGCGAAAGGCTCTGGGAAGAGAGTCAGCGGGACGAAGGCCACGGAGCCCCAGTGGCACCATTCCTGAACCAACGCCGGCAAAGCCTACCTGGTTCGCCCCCGGCTAACCTCTCGCCGATCAGAAGGCTCCCCCACACCGCGCCGCTCAGGAGGAGCCCTCGCTAATCAGCCCGCCAATCTCCTGGGCGGGCTGTCTGCCAATGACTGGCCCGTGTTCGGAGTAGAACACCTCTGAGGCTTCGGAGGAAGGCCGCCGAGCTCGAGGAGGGCTACTCCAGTAGCTCGGATATCTGTCAAGATGGTCACGGTGAACAACCCGAGCATCCGAGATTGCCCGTTCGCCCTCGACGACCCCCGCACCCCCTGACCACCCAGAGGTGCGTAACCCGCTAGCTCGACGGGCTACTTCGGCTCCTCTTCCCCAGAGGTTCAAGCTTCCTCAGCTTGGACTATACAACGACAGAGGCGACCCCCATGACCACATCCAGCAGTACCAGGGGCAATGGAGATCTAAGACATCGACGACCCCCTCCTGTACCGAGCCTTCTACATGTCCTTTGGAAGGGGGCAACATTGGAGTGGTACTACGACCTCCCCGCTCGTTCGGTCGAGTACTTCGGTGACCTTTCTGTCGAGTTTTGCCAGCAGTTCAGGGCAGGATGAAGGAGGAAAAACCCTGTCGACTCTCTATTCTCGGTGGTCCAGAAAGGGGGGAGACGATCCGCAACTTCTTGCGTCGTTTCCAGGCAGAGAGGCATGCCACGGTACGTTGCAGGGATGACGTCGCCATGGCGGCCTTCAAAAGAGGGCTCACCAACTTTGAGCTTCGCCAATCGCTCCTCCGAGACCCGCCCACCAACCTGGATACACTTGTCACCAGGGTGGAAAGCTACATGCTGAGTGAAGAAGATTTGGGGGCAGCCGCCCCATTTGGGGCAGCTCGCGCTGAGTGCCGGTCCGACCCCCGGCCCAAGCAAGAGGAGCGCCATAGCAGCCGCCACCATGGGGGTGACCACAGGTGCGACCAGGCAGGCCATCATCCGCAGGATCGCCCTGGCCCCGTGCAAGGGTTCGCTCCTCCAAGAAACCCTGCACAGGCAGTTTACAGAGTGGAAGGTCCGCCTCGACCCCAGTATATGATGTGTCATTATATTCCACATTTTATCGATAAGGTTACACGTCAAAATGATTGCTCAATTACACAATTCATACGCTTTTACGCTGATAATTGGAACTATTGTACTTCAAGAGTTCTTGGTTGCATTTCCTGGAATATCGAGCGATTTGGAGTATATTGGAGGAGAGAGTGCATGCTTGACACCGGAGCTCCTGAGGCGCCGTGTTCAGTGACTCAAAGCTGATGGGGAGCAAGGAAGGGGCAAGAGAGAAGGAGTGAAGAAGATGAGAATGAAGAAATCATGGTTCTATGATACCATGACTCATGGATTTCAGGTTGCTCGATCGAACTATGATGCGGCGAAGGAATCGAGCGATTCGAAGTGTTGGAAACAGGACAGCCGTGCACTATTTCCAAATCTGCTATCACCTGGGATTTTTCACTATTTTTCTGATATTTTCTCCAAGTAATAGACTTCAATATGGTTCCAACACCACCAAGAATGCACCAATAGGAGGTCGGATGAGCCCTGAGGAATTTCTGTAAGTTGATGCTGCAGTGCTGAAACTGTTCTCAGCAGCCTACTCGGTCGAGAAGTACACTACTCGGTTCGAGCAGTTCACTACTCGACCGAGTAGTGTGCAAAATGCTACTGGAATGTATTTTTACGTCCTACATGGACCGTGCAACCTCCTACACAGACCGAGCAACCTCCTGATCGGTCCTAGCAACCTCCTACTCGACCGAGCAGTGCCTGCTCGGGCCGTGTAAGCAGAGCGACATATTTTGGAGAAGCGACTTCCTGGCATACTCGACCGAGTAGCTACGTACTCGGTCCGTGCAGGCAGAATGTGATTTTGGAAAGAGCTGCAATCTACTGACAGACTCGAACGAGCATCCTATTACTCGAACAAGCAGCTACCTACTCGGACCGAGCGAAATCTACTCGGTCCGCGCAGGCAGAGGGTGATTTTGGGGGAGCGCTCCAACCTACTAACAGACTCGACCGAGTAGTTTTCTGCTCGGACCGAGTCGCCATGGGCCCGGGCGTAAGTCGCGATTTTGAGGGGTTGTTTCGCGAGGGTTTTGGGGGGATTTTGTGCGGCCGCCAGACAGATTTTTGGGAGAGATTTTGAGAGACTTTTTGTATACTTTTTAGAGAAGAGTTTTTAGATCTTTTTTAGAGTTTTTCGGCGACGATCTTTTGAGGAGTTAGGCTATCCCTACGCCCCTCCTTTATATCAAAATAAGTACTTTTGCCCTTTTTTAATTCTATTATTATTTCTTTGTGATTTCTTACTGTTTGTCTCTTTTGATGCATGCAATGAAATCTTTGTGCGTTCTATTATCTATTTCTATTGCTATGCTTGAGTAGTCTTTTCTAGGGCTAAGGGTTTAGCTCATGGATCTTAGGATTTATATGCAAATTTGGGATTTTAATGGTGCGTTGGATATAAATGGGGTATTTTGGTTGATCTAGCAAAATCCCTAGGAGAACTTGTACTGAGATCGTGCCCACGGTCAGTGGAATCGATTAGCTTAAGGAGTATCCTACGGATTTAATTAGGGAGTTAGTTGATTCAACCGAGGCACGTGACCATGTCCGGCTCGTGCCTTGAGGGGATCCACCGATGAGCTATATAACTAATTGACGGCTACCGCCATTGCGTCAATATGAGCTACCAAATACCTCAAAGCTCTAACCCATGAGAGTGGTATGAGTTGAGAGCGTTCGAACCACGAGAGTGGTGAGAACTTTGTAGATCATTAATGCACGTATCGTGTGCCCCTATCGCGAGAGCGGGGTTACTGCAATACGTTAGATTCATGATGCCCAGATGTCACGACCCGCTTCCCTAAAATGGAGGCGATGCGTGAGAAGTCCGCTCAGACTTGGAGCTGTGAGGCTCCAGTCTGTAAAGCGTCTGGAATAACCAAGTATAGGTCCTTGCAAATACGAAGCAGAACAAAAATAATAATAAAGAAAAGAGACAGATAAAATTATTTCAATCTCAGAATGTCCATAATAAATTCCAACATCACAGAAAAGCCACCAGGCTAAAAAGAAGAGTCTAAAAGGCCCAAGCATGGCCAACAGAAATAATCAACGTACAGAAAGAAAGGTGCTACGCATTGACAACCTAACAAGAACTAATCAGAAGCCAGGACCACTCGGCCAGGGAGTATCAAGTGCAGACCGTCGCGCCTCAGCTTGCCAAAGTCAAGATAAAGGAGCGGGAGAAGGGCCGAAAATAGGGGTTGGAAATTGGCTGGGAAGAAGGGTGGAAGGCGTGCCTCCAAAGGGTTAAGGAAAGGGCTCTCTATCTTCAACCACCGCTAGAAGTTGACTTCGAGGCATTGGCGGCCTCGGAGGAGGAGGAGGACGAGGATGGAGAAGACCTTGTGTAACGACTGGTTTTCATGTGATTGGATTATCTATATTAAAAATATATGTTTGGTGGATTTTCTCCTTGTGTGTGATTTTCCGTCTCCATGGCTTTCGTTTTAATTCGTTTCGTTGTGATTTCTAGCTTCTTCCTTAAATTGTTGGGTTGGGAGTAAGTCACTCATGACGAGCTTCATTATCGCTCATATCTTAGAGATAGGTTGATCCTAGAAGCCGTAGAAATCTTCCCGAAGCTTCGCGCTACGATTCGGCACTTTTAGTGCACTTTAGTTGGTTCAAGAAGGGGGACCAACCGACTAGATTGAGATCTAGTCGGTCAGAGACTATTCTCAAACCGACTATTTCATAGAATCTAATGTACAGGAGTTACTGTTTACTCTTAGTCGGTCTAAGAACAACCACCGGCCGACTAGATGTGAAACTAGTCGGTCAGACCTTGCTCTCAGACCGACTAGTTCCTTTGATTAATTTTACCTAAGCTACTGTTCCTCGTTAGTCGGTTCATGAACACTCACCGACCGACTAGATTCCAAACTAGTCGGTCGACGGGCCTTCACAGACCGACTAATTCACTTCCCAGATTTTCCCCTTCTTTCGCTGTTTGATTCTAGTCGGTCACAGTTGATCGACCGACCGACTAGTTATTAAACTAGTCGGTCAGTAACTCTTCTTTGACCGACTAATCGCCCCAGAAACCCTAATTTTTGGGCAGCCACCAGCTTTTCCTATTTAAACCCCCCAAACGTTTTTCTTTCTTCTATCATTTCTCATGTGCCTCCTTCTTCCCCAAATCATCCTCCATCTTCCCCTAGCCTTCCTCCTTCATCAAGAGCCCCTCCCCCTCGCCATTTAGGCTGGTCACCTCCTCTAGGCCGTCGACAAACCCCCAAAATTCCCCAAAACTCCATTTCTCCATATCTCCTCGCCATTTCCAGATCTGAACCGTGGTTCCCCGGATCGTTTCCTCCGTCGCCATGCTTGCTCGGCATCGATCTTCTGCTTCCTACGGTAGTGTTCGAATCTTTAATATTTTCATCACCCACTTTTGATATTTGGAAACCCTAATATATATGGTTGTTGTTTTGATGATTGTTTCTCCGTAACAGCGACTTTCCCCGTAGATTAGCGATTGTGAGACATTCTACCATCGATCGTCATCCTTGGTGCGAGGCAAGTGAAACTTGCCACTTAGGTTTTGGGACATGTCTTAGGCCATTTGCTTGTGTAGGCGTAAAAGAGACTAGGCGATGAAATGATACTCTCCTAGGCGCAATTTCAGGAACTAGCTTGACTACGAAGCTAGATCCGTCATTTATCATGTTGCATAACTACCATGTCACATTTAATTTTAATTAACGGTACGCGAATTAATTGTCATCCATGCTATCCTTGTTGAATGTCGCATTCGTAGCACACGCTACAATACTTGTGTTTCCTGGCTCGTGTTCCAGAGCGGGCCATGTGTTGGTTGATAGCCAATGCCCGATCTACTTGTTTCCGGCTAGGCACCCACTTTCGTGGGCATAACCCTATGCCATACGTGTTAAATACATTACCTGTCTCGTGTTCCAGAAGCGGGCTAAATGAGTTGCTAACCCCAACGCCCGAATCCGTGATGCTAGGTGCACCCCTACGCCATAGTGAAATACATTTCCTGGCTCATGTTCCAGAAGCGAGCATTCCGTGTTCGGGGTAATGCCCTGGCTCGATATACGTGTTAAGCACATTTCCTGGCTCGTGTTCCAGAAGCGAGCATTCCGTGTTCGGTGTAATGCCCTGGCTTGACACATGTGGAGGGGTAGAGATAAACGGTCACTTGAGCTTAGGAGTTGGCCCGATCAGCCACTCTAGCCAACAGGCGGAATCTCTGGGCACAACTTGTTTACTTGACGTGTTCATTTGACGTGAACTACTTGACGTGTACTTGTCCATGCTTTTACTTGTAAAACTTGTTATCCGTGCCATACTTGCTACTTGTACTCCCCTTTACCTGTACTTCCCTTTACTTGTCACTTCCATACTATACTTGCCATGTCATGCATACTATAACTGCTAGGATGCTAGTTTACCTTTCTTTCAGTTTTCTTGCCCAAGTCTTTTAGACTTGCTAACATGTGCCCCTTTCTCTTTGGGTGTCGCATGTTAGTTGCCGAGCCAGAGATTGTTGTTGAGTGTGATGAGTTCGTGGAGTTCGTGCCCGCTTCTGTTGTTTGACGAGGAGTTTGAGATTCCGGTGTTCTATCTTAGGTTTTACTGTTTCCTTTTTTGTTTTAGGATTCCTGTTAGTTTTCGGTGCGTGGCACCTATTGTTTGTACTTTGTACCTCGTTGGCCATGTTTGGGCCCTTAGATTCTTTTCTCTTTAAGCCTGGTGGCTTTTTCTGTGATGTTAGAATTTAATATGATGGATATTCTGAGATCGTCTTTTGTCTCATTTCCTTTATTATTATCGTTGTCTCGTATCGCGTTGCAAGGACCCGCTAATTTAATGTTGATTGACGCTTATCGGGCTTGGAGCTTTGTGGCTTCAAGTCTGAGCGGACATTCTCACGCTTCGCCTCCACATTTTTGGAAAGCGGGGCATTACAGGTTTTATTGGTGGCCCATGCAGGTCCATCTTGCAACTGCGAATTATCGGAACGACGATAATAACTATGGAATGTCCATTAAATAAATTGCAACATCCGAGTCAATAGCCTTAAGTCTAGTAGTTTTCTTATGTCACTAGGTGGTAGGAAGACTTAGTTAGACATCCGTGCTTGCTAGTTAGAGGCCCCTGATTGTTAGTTAGACTCCCTGCTAGGGATTGATTTGATCGTCGTAGGAGTTACCTTAGTGGTTCCTGTCTAGCTTTGACTAGGATAGACTTCTAGAATTCCTTGTCGTTCGCTTGGGTTCATCGATTTCGGACCAAGCTGAACTCATTTCATTACCGTCTAGCCCATAGAAAGTCTTAGCGCTTAGTTCTCTAATCTTTAGTTGGTTGACCATAGGAGTTTCCCGTAGATTTTCCTGAGTCATATCCTAGGCGTATTCATGCTTTGTTCATCCGACCAAATTCCTTGCCTCGATTCCCATGACCACCACGTTTCGACAATCGTTGATCCTTCGAATGTCCCCATTCGCGAGGCTTAATTTCTTTTAAATTTATTTTTCGATTTCCCTTATTAAAGTTTTCGCTAAGTTTAAATTTTGTTTTAAACCCGCTACGTATATACTTAAATTTCTCACTTTTCGATTGAGTCAAAATTCCTTGTAGATTTCGGAGTCTAATGGTTGTAATTATAATTGCTATCTCGTAACCATTTCCTAATCTATATTTCGCATTTCGGTTTAAAGACTCTATTACTATTTTGAAAAAAAAATTTCGATATACCATTTTCTAACTATGAGTTCCATTTTAATCGCATAGCATACATACTTTAAAAATTTTCCAAGCTAAATGGAATTTCAATTATTATATATATACACTTATACCTCATACTCTCTCGTTGACTTAAATTTATTTTAAAATTTCGAATGTTTTGACGAGATTTTGATTATTGTTTTATAATGTTTTTCCAGCCCTTACTTTTCATACCTATTTAAATATCTTGTCCCTTTTCGTATATCAATTTAATTCTGAGCCGCAATTCTATTTTCCAAATTCGATTTATAAATTTTCCTTTCTTATTTATGCCATTCAATTGACTCATCGCGTTTCCTTTAATATACTTTTCAAGTCACACATGATTTCAGCTTTCAACAAACCAAAGTTATGTTCAACGTTTTTCCCTATTACAGATTTTTGGAAAATTACGTGTTTGTAGCCACTTCCTGATCTAGACTTTCCATAATTTGGTTTTAAAGTTTTATTACAAGTCTTGATAATTTTATTACTAAAATACCATTATCTTTCCGTTCTCCAAATATACCTTGGAGTAAATTCTAAACTAAATAGAATTTCAATTATTTTCATATCCATACCATGCTCGTTGTGCTCGTTTGGTAAGAACCTTGTATAAATCAGTTTCTTTTTGGCAAATTCAGGTTCCTCTAAAAAGTAGTTTTCGATATTGGTTATTTTAAAATTTTCTCTAGCTTAAAGACTTTGAAAGTATTTAACCTGAACTTAACATTCTTCAGTTCATTCATTCTTGAATTTCAAAATTTTTGCCAAAATAATATTGAAATGCTGCCGTATGATATTTTTCTAAACTACGTCTTTAATGTTCGTATGAACGATTTACTTTCTTTCATAATGATTTCTGTTAAGCCAATAAATCATTTCCTCTTATTATATAAATTCGACTCAAACTTATTTCGAACAACTCATTTTATTGACCGGTTCGTACTCTTCTTTTTAACTTGTATCTTTTACACACTGTTTTCCATGTATCCTAATGGAGCATCATTACATCATTACATGACCGTTCTCATGCTTTTCGATCCTTCTATTCGTTACGCTTTTGATTTCAGTTCCTTCCTTTTGTCTAGCCAATAGAGCTTGTCGTCGCCCGTGTCAACCTTAGTATAGTTTGGTGGGCCCCATTAGTGTAATTTGATGTGTCGTCGTACTGTATTAAAATTCCATGATGCATATGAAGTTGTTTATGGTTGGTACTGGTATGTTGTGTGTAGGTAGTTATGTATTAGCTGCATGAGTATAAGTGTGATATACATATGATAGTAGGATTATAATTGTTTGATTGGTATTACTTGTTTTTATGAGATGTCGTATGCGTGTATACCATGAGGCATACACGGCTATTGCATATCTTAACTATGTATGTGTTAGGTGTGATGGTATACTAGTTATAGGTGGATGGCTATGGTGTGAATATAAGTTATGCATGTGTGTGACTATACGGTGAATGCATGTATTAGGGAAAGTATATAGTTATAGGTGGATGGCTATGTGCCTCCTTCTTCCCCAAATCATTCTCCATCTTCCCCTAGCCTTCCTCCTTCATCAAGAGCCCCTCCCCCTCGCCATTTAGGCCGGCCGCCTCCTCTAGGCCGTCGGCAAACCCCCAAAATTCCCCAAAACCCCATTTCTCCAGATCTCCTCGCCATTTCCAGATCTGAACCGTGGTTCCCCGGATCGTTTCCTCCGTCGTCGTGCTTTCTCGGCATCGATCTTCCGCTTCCTACGGTAGTGTTCGAATCTTTAATATTTTCATCACCCACTTTTGATATTTGGAAACCCTAATATATATGGATGTTGTTTTGATGATTGTTTCTCCGTAACAGCGAATTTCCCCGTAGATTAGCGATTGTGAGACGTTCTACCATCGATCGTCATCCTTGGTGCGAGGCAAGTGAAACTTGCCACTTAGGGTTTTGGGCCATGTCTTAGGCCATTTGCTTGTGTAGGCGTAAAAGAGACAGGCGATGAAATGATACTCGCCTAGGCGTAATTTCAGGAACTAGCTTGACTACGAAGCTAGATCCTTCATTTATCATGTTGCATAACTACCATGTCACGTTTAATTCTAATTAACGGTACGCGAATTAATTGTCATCCATGCTATCCTTGTTGAATGTCGCATTCGTAGCACACGCTACAATACTTGTGTTTCCTGGCTCGTTTTCCAAAAGCGGGCCATGTGTTGGTTGATAGCAATGCCCGATCTACTTGTTTCCGGCTAGGCACCCACTTTTCGTGGGCATAACCCTATGCCATACATGTTAAATACATTACCTGGCTCGTGTTCCAGAAGCGGGCTAAATGAGTTGCTAACCCCAACGCCCGAATCCGTGAGGCTAGGTGCACCCCTACGCCATAGTGAAATACATTTCCTGGCTCGTGTTCCAGAAGCGAGCATTCCGTGTTCGGGGTAATGCCCTGGCTCGATATACGTGTTAAGCACATTTCCTGGCTCGTGTTCCAGAAGGGAGCATTCCATGTTCGGGGTAATGCCCTGGCTCGACACATGTGGAGGGGTAGAGATAAACGGTCACTTGAGCTTAGGAGTTGGTCCGATCAGCCACTCTAGCCAACAGGCGGAATCTCTGGGCACAACTTGTTTACTTGACGTGTTCATTTGACATGAACTACTTGACGTGTACTTGTCCGTGCTTTTACTTGTAAAACTTATTATCCGTGCCATACTTGCTACTTGTACTCCCCTTTACCTGTACTTCCCTTTACTTGTCACTTCCATACTATACTTGCCATGTCATGCATACTATAACTGCTAGGATGCTAGTTTACCTTTCTTTCAGTTTCCTTGCCCAAGTCTTTTAGACTTGCTGACATGTGCCCCTTTCTCTTTGGGTGTCGCATGTTAGTTGCCGAGCCAGAGATTGTTGTTGAGGGTGATGAGTTCGTGGAGTTCGTGCCCGCTTCTGTTGTTTGACGAGGAGTTTGAGATTCCGGTGTTCTATCTTAGGTTTTGCTGTTTCCTTTTTTGTTTTAGGATTCCTATTAGTTGTCGGTGCGTGGCACCTATTGTTTGTACTTTGTACCTCGTTGGCCATGTTTGGGCCCTTAGATTCTTTTCTCTTTAAGCGTGGTGGCTTTTTCTGTGATGTTGGAATTTAATATGATGGATATTCTGAGATCGTCTTTTGTCTCATTTCCTTTATTATTATCGTTGTCTCGTATCGCGTTGCAAGGACCTGTCAATTTAATGTTGATTGACGCTTATCGGGCTTGGAGCTTTGCGGCTTCAAGTCTGAGCGGACCTTCTCACGCTTCGCCTCCACATTTTTGGGAAGCGGGGCGTGACACCTTGAGGTGGACGCAGAGGGGCCGGGGGCCGGAGAGCAAAGATAGGGCAGCGTTCCGCAGGACGGCCCCGAAGGGGGCGAACTGGCGGACCGGTAGGGGGTCTTGTCAGGGGACTTGACCTTGTTATGTTACCTTTTGTACTATGTAGGGGGATTCGGGGGGAGGCATGTCTCGTTAATTCGCCCTGCTATTTTTGTAGGATGTCTTGCTTTCTAATATATCATGGGTTTTCTGGCCGTGTCATGTGTGAATCTTTGTTGTCTTTATATAATTTAAGTATAATTCAAAGGTAGCGTGGGTGAGCGTGTTGCTCGGCCCATTTCCCAATCAAATCTAGGGCGGCTTGCAAACTCACCACGGGGGCCAGCCGGGTTCGCTCCTGAGTTTTGACGTGCGCAGATAGCACTTGGGGGCTGGACTGTTTCGTGAGCACCTTTTTCATTGATCTTTATAGGAAATTAAACTTAGCTGTTAGATGAAGTTTTGACAAAGTCTACCGTTGCTAAGTGCGATTCGATCCGTTGGCGAGCGGGGGGGGGTCTTTTTGTCCTGCTGTCAATTGCATCAGGGTGAGTGGACTCTTATTCACAGGACACCCCTGCTTCTCTTTCGTTGATCATCTTATCCATCTGTGCTCCCCGTACGCTGAATGGTTGCAAGGTCTCTTCGGCTTCTTGGCCTTAGAGGTCGGAGGGACACCATGGGGGAGGAGCGTGAGGTGGCGGTGATGCGTCGTGCAGTCCTTCGCCGTCCTGCCCATGAAGGGTTGCAAGGTCTCTTCGGGGAGTCCTTGCATTAAAGGGAAACCCTGGAGGGGGTGGAGGGCAGGGTCCGGCCCTCATGGGAAGGTAGAGGAAAGAGGGGCGGGTGCGGAGAGGGCCTTTGGTGGTTGCTCTATCTGCGAGGCTCTTGCCTTTTTGTTGGTTGGAGTTGCCGTGGGATGGACACGGATAGAGGGGAGGGGTCCCCCGCAGGCCATCTTCTTCCCATGTCGTAAGTTGTCCAAGGAAAGTCGATGAGTGGAAGACGGGGCGCCCATCGTCTAAGAGGAATACCCTATCGACGCGGCGGGCCGTCGTGAGGTGGGCCCACGAGGGCTGGAGTGCCCAATGGAATGATTTGGCATGGCTGCCTCATCCATCGGGTTGTCAGCCCGCTGCGCCAGCGCGCGTAGGGTGCCGGTAGAGGGGCGTGGTCCGCCATTGGAGCTCCAGTTCCCGTGTCTCAAGTTGTCTAAGGGAAGTCGAAGACCGATAAGCGGGCCGTCCCTTGGGTAAGAGGAGTAGCCCATCGGCGACCGTCGAGTGGAACCGATCGCCTGTTGGTGTGGGACCCATTGGTGGCCGAGGGCCTCCCTTTTGTTTGGGCCGGGTGTCCTGAAACTTTTCATATTTGGTGGAGGGGACCGAGACCCCATATTTTCTTTTCCTTTCCTCCCCTTTGGAAGGGTGAGGGGGGTATTTATAGAGGTGTGTTGTTTGATGGTTTTCCCGAACTCAATGCGATGAGCTGGCATCATCAATGGGCTCCTCAGAATCACGTCCTTTGCCTCTCGGGGGGGGGGGGTCGTCATTAATGGCATGTTTCCTGAGCGTCCTTTCGTATTGACAATCACATCAGGTGCCTGTTTTATCGGGACCCGGCGTTGTCCAATGGTTCTGGGCCCACGTGGGGCCTGCCTCGGCCCGCGTGTCCTTGTCCTTTTCCCAAGGTCCGAGTTTTCGAGGATCGTGGGTTTGCTCGGGGGGATGGTGAGCGAGTGGATATCTCTGTCTTTCGTTTCTCCTCGGCTTCAGATGGTTGGTCCTTGTCAGCCTTCGGTCGTAGGGCGGCGAGGCTTGGCCCAGCCCCAGAGTTCTTGAGGGGGGGGGGGGGGAGCGAGCGCGTAGCTCGGCCCGTGCCCTTCTCTGGTTTGGGTGGCGAGGGTTGGCCCTGCCCCAGAGTTCTTGAGCAGGGGAGTGAGCGCGTAGCTCAGCCCGTGCCCTTCTCCGGTTTGGGTGGCGAAGGTCGTGTAGAGGAATGTGCCCTCAGATCATTTGTATTTGATGCAAATGATAATTTAAGCCTAGATATGGACTAATTTGCATTTGATGCAACCGAGATTAACTGTGTTTTAAATAGTTTAAAACAATATATATTATAATAATATAAATGCAAGAAAAAGCTCATGGGTAAGACGGGAATGTCCCGGTCTAAACCCAGGTTCGATTGGCGTCCAAATCGGACGCCAAACGCTCAAGTTATGGCCAAAACAATAAATAAAACCCAAGCCCATGTTGACATCAGCCCAAGGGGTTGATTAAATCAAAAGGGGACATAGCGGGCGGGTGCCCAAACCCGCAATGTGGGTGGGCTCCCCGGCCCGCCCACTGTGCGGGTGGGCGCCCTGACCCGCGAAGCAGGCGGGCGCCTGGCCCGCAGTGCGGGCTTAGGCGCCTGAGGAGCCCATCCGTATAGCGGGCCGGCGCCCGGCCCGCTGTGCGGGCCTGGGCACCCAGCCCGCCCGTACAGCGGTCAGGCTGCCCTTCTATACGGGCGCCAGTGCCCAGTTGCGGGCTGAGTCACATGGGGCCCACTCTGTGGACCCCACAGCTTAGGGTTTTGAACCCTAGGTAGTTTTTATTTGTGACGGCTGGTTCTTGTGCGAATTTGTGACTTTGGGATGAACTTTGGGCGTTCAATTGAGGGGTCAAACGAACTCTGATTGATGAACCGTTTTTTCCTATGCGTTCACCGTTGAACACCCTTCGAATTGATAGTTTGTAACGATCCTGAAGTTCAACGGTGAGGGAGTTAAAATTCACGGAAGTTTGCACTTTGTGAACGGTAAACTAAATTGATTTTATTAACTCTAATTATTAGTCCCACATCGGATTTTGAGAGAAGGGGAGCAGTCAGTCGCCTATATAAAGAGGGGTCTGCTCTCCTCCTCAAAACTTGTCCCAAGCTCTAGATCTGAGCGGCTCTCGTAAATGTTGGAGCACGCTCGGATCTAGGCTTAAATTAATATTCTTCTATCTCCCTAATATTTCTTCCTTACTCTTGAGGGCTCTAGCAAAGCCGCAACGGAGTTCGGATTCAGATCCGAAATCTAGGCGAAGGTTTCACTCGCGTGAAACTTTTTTCAGCGCGTGGTTGGCTCGGCGACACGGGGATTGATCGCCTCGGGATGAGGAGCGGTTCGGGGAGCGGTTCAAAGAGCGGCTCGGCGTGGGATGGGAGCGGCTCGGAAGACGGTGCGGAACATCTCGCCTGCTCCAGGGTTGAGATTCCGGGTATGTGTTTTCATTAGCATTAGTTTAATTTAATCGCAGTAGGTTAGATCCTTCTTGGGATGGTCAGATCCATCCCAAGTCGGCATAGATCTTGGCTAAGGGTTTCTTACCTAAGGGCTAAGTTAAAATAGTTTTAACTGCATGTTAATTAGATTAACTAGATTTTTCTTCCGCTGCAAATTCTTTTTCTGTCTATTTTCGTCCGACTTAGGACGGGAATAGAGTTTTTGTGCCCTAAGGGTCCCAGAAAACCCTTCAGTGGTATCAAAGCCTTGTCTGCGTAACGATCTAGCCTGCGATTTCATTAAACTCTGAAATGCTTTTTAAAAATTCCTTTAAAAATGTTTTAAAGTTATGAGATATTTTTTAAAATATTTTTGATGCTTTTTAAAATATTTTAAAATTTATGCGATATTTTTTAAAGATGATTTTAAAGGGATTTTAGTTGTTTAAATATTTTATATGATAAAATTTTAAACATGGAAATTTTAAAATGGTGTTTTAAATTTATGTGATAATTTTAAAATTGATTTTAAGGCCGTTTAAATTTTTACGATAAGTTTAAAATGTTTTAAATGTTTAAAAATTGTATAAGATAAATTTTTGAACATGGAAATTTTTTAAAATGATGTTTTAAATTTATGAGATATTTTTAAAACTGATTTTAAAAATCTAAAATTGTTTATGCGATAAACTTTAGTCTATTTAATTGTTAAATAGTTGTACACTTTCATTTTATGCGATAAAATTAGTGTATCTTTATTTTAATGGCTAGTTCATCTTGTTCCTTATTTGATAACACAAGACAACCTTTTAGGTTAGCCATTAAGAAATGATTAAAATTTATTAATTGAATTTTAATGACATGCTATGTTTTAATAAAACATTAACAATGCTTCAAGACCTAATTCCTGATTAGGGTAGTCCTTTTAATGAATTTTTAATCTAAATTGTTATAATTAATTCTCATTAAAGGACTTCGCTGTTGGCGTTGGTTAATAAATTTATTAAAATCCTAGTAACAATTAGGGTAGCACGTGAACCTTATAGTTGATAAGGACTTAATAAAAGTTATTAAACAAATCCTAAAATTTTGAATTTACGGATGCAACTAGTTGATAGGATTAATTAGTTAATAAAAGCTGTTTAGTCTATGACACACATATAAAAATGACAAGCTTCATTCAATGGACCATGATCCAGTCAATGTACTTGGCTAAGTTTGCTGGATCACCCTTTCGAGATAGTGATCCTGGCTTAGTCAATTCCCTGGCTGTGTTCCGCTGGACCGCAATGTCGCAAATCATAATTGTATGACACCCTGGACTAAATCTAAGTCAAATACGTTAATGATCTTTTTCAAGATTAACCGTAGCCCTCCTTGTTTTAGGGGTTAGCAACTATAGAACCGGTGTTATAGTTGTTGAGCTACACTCAAGCTGTGACATGGCAACCCTGTAGAAACCAACTCCTTAAATACTTAAGATGTAGTCTAAGTCCTGACCCAAACCGACGTGTCGTGAATACACCGAGCGCTGGAGCAAGTCAGGCTAGACGCGAAAACAAGGGTCCGACTAGACTAGACATTGTGATTTGGATGAGCACACTCATGATCACAAATGGCTAGGGGCAAAAACCAATAAGAGAGTCATATCCGATATGATCGATGAAGAGTCATCTTCCGATCGCAGAGTCAAGCAACTTGTTGAGCTACACTCAAGGTTGTTAGGCTCAAGGTGATTGGACCTCTTACCCATTAATTTTAATTCGATTAAATCGTTCGTTATTAAGCTTTGAAACGATCGTAAAAATAGTGGGAGGATATAGATAGATAAAAGCCATTCTACCTATATTTAATATTGAACATATGCTAAACTAGGGCAAGACTATGTTTACCGAAGGAATCAATATATAATATTTTAATGAAATAAGTTAACTGGTCTAATAGGTTGATTAATTGAATATCAGTTAAATTCTAGTTGATAGAATTAAAACTATATTCTCGTTGACATTAAAATGACCTTCTAAAGAACAGACTTAAGAAATATGATTTCAATAAGTTCTGGGCCCAACAAATAAATTCACGCTACATGTCACTCGTCTCTATATGAGACAGCTTGAACAGATAGGATATTCGAAGTATGTTTCTCCCTACAACTTGTCGAGCTTCACTCAAGGTTGTATGGACAAACAATTTTAATCCGCAAAGTTCAAGAATTCGATCAAACCGTTTGAGTCGAATACGAGTACATGAGCAGTGCAAGACTATGTATCCCAACCGGATCTTGAGACAAGCAACTTCTTGAGCTACACTCAAGATTGCAACTCCCAGGCGTTTGGATACATGAGATGCTTGCATAACTATTTATTTATGTTGGGTTATTTTATATCTAAATGTGATTTAGAAAAGGAAGAAGGCACTCCGGAAAGTCAATCGAGTTAAATAGTTTAATTTATCATTAGTAAAGGCATAAGTAGGCGGAAATAAAAATGTGACATATTCTGATGTCACGATTTCGTAATTATTGTTATACAAAAGTTTAACACATGTTGACAAATGTCGTCACATTTCTTCTGAAGCAATAAGTAATATGTATAACGATTTTATATATATATATATATATATATATATATATATTAAATGTTAATATATAAATACACAAGATAGTAGCAAACTTATATGGCAAAATAGACTAGGCTGTATCGAGAGACTAAGCTTCACAAGTCACATAAAGAGGGGTCTGACCTCTCGTATTATGAAGTCTGCGAACACTTGTGAGTCTTATTTTCTTAGATATAATGGCCGAAACCCATCTGTAAGATAGTGGGAGAATGAGTTGTCGAACTCAGTCTGGTACATACTGATGTACCCGAGTCTCTATTAACCAAAATAAGTTATTCGTATATTTTATTAAGACACGTGTTCTTGATGAAACACAAGTCTGATAAAATAAAGAAAGAAATGACTAAAGTATTTAAACTGATTCGATTAGATCGAATGGTCAAATACTTAGCTACATAAAATCTTGCGTAATTAAAAGAAAATGTTATTTTCTCTCAGGTCAAGTCAGTTAACACATCCGTGTGTTAAAAGGTATGAATCACACTTAGACTTGGTGCGATCCATAGCAAGTGACTCTGAGTTAAGTCCTCCCTCTGGGTTAAGTCCCAGATCATAATGCCTAGGTTTTGATAATGTTCTATGAGGACATTATCAATAAGGTATTCATAAAATCAATCATTAGGAAGTTGTATAATTACTCGGATTTCGTGAGACGAAAAGTCGAGTTAGACATCATTACTGATGATGACTTAGTCAACTTCTAGGATGAATTTCGGATTAGTAACTCCGATTTATAACTTGATGCGATCAGAATAGGTCCGTGTGCGTAAATAAATTTTGAAATTTAGTTTACGTGCACAAGGAAAATGTTTCCTCACTTTCTGCAAGTAAATCTTTATATTGAAAGATTGGTGCAGAAAGGAAAATAGTGAAGTGCAATCATGTTGGTCGAGAACGGTTTTTCATCCTAATTCCTATAAAACGGATTATGTTGAAACTGTCTCGCCAGCAGATGTGTACAGATCTACACAGACCAAACTCGATGTAAAATGCTCATGCTGACCATGAAAATTGGAGCATTCACTTATAAGTTCGTTTTTCTAAATTTGATTTAGACTGACCGACTTATATGAATTAGCCAGATAGTTTTCAAAGTCAGTGGGAGCGTATAAATTACATGCGAGGCACCAAAGAGATGGAACATATATTTTGACGAAGTGATCAAAAGAGTTTGATACTTTATCAGAAATAGATATGAGCCATTTGAAATGACCAATAACTAATTTAAAGATTATTATCGTAAGGTACAATGAACTGGATATGATCTAAGGAAATAAAATATTATAGATTCCGACAGACCAAATGAATTATTTGAATGAGATTCAAATGGTTGGTCTAACATGAACATAGAAACCCCTTAAGTCTATAGTGTAGACGGTTTTAGCAGATCCACTCACGGAGGCTCTATCACATGAAGTCGGGAAAACTTATGTGTAAAAACGGTATAAGATACCGAGATAAATGGGTATGAGTTCAAGTGGGAGATGTTGAGAGATGATACCCTCGAGGCAATCTATCTCCATGTGTGAATAGCACAAACAACTTGTTCGAAATAACAGTAAGCTGTTTGGTAATAATTTATCTAAGTTATTTTATAATGTAATTAACATTTGATATTAACTTAGGTAAAGTCCTGAGACTTTATGCAAGGTCAAACAGGTATCGAGATGAGTATCTCGATCATGGAGAAATGTTTGACCGTTTGTAGCATAAGTCTAAACCGGTTCGTGGTCGTAGATGTTTTCGAGACAAGGATATCGAAACATTGGATAGACCATTGTGTCTTAGTCTTCACCGTTTAGAGGTGGCGATGATCTCATGATCGCTTGACTTGGCGAAGTCGAAGACGAGACACATGTTCTCATTAGAGAATGAGTTCACTGAACGATCCACAAGAGTTATCATATGGTTATATTGACCAATCTGTCAATGATGACTCTGAGTGATGATAGGCTAGTTGGTCTTTTGACTTAAGGTCATCTTGACGAACCTGTGCGGGAATGGTGCCACTTAGATCAACTGACCTAGCTTCGAGGCAAGGCCTGTCGAAAGGTCTTTTGATTGGGTGTCACTTGAAGCGTTTGAGGCGAGTAATGACCAAAAGAGGATTCGTCTCTCCCGGTCAATGGGAGTTAGTGTCGTAGAGTTAGTTCGGTCTTTAGTAAATATCTCTGGCCAGAGTATGTTGGAAGAAGTCCAACATTATTTGACTAAAGATCGATAGAAACTAACCAGAGTCAAGTTATTGGGGTTGACAGTTTGACCGTACCCTAGACTTGATCTACACGACATAGTTAAGACGAAGAGACTATAACTGCAGAATCATCACGGAAATAGTAAGGGTGGTCCCGACAATACTCACGTCAATGAGTCAACCACATAATGATGATTCCTGAATCAGGGACGGCAACCCCTGCTCGTGGTCGCTGTCGTATAGGGCTTCGAGCCCAACCTGTTGTAAGGGTCAGGCTGTAGGGTCTCACACAGAGTGCGACCTTCGTCTAGTAATAGGTAGAAATTAGTTAGGCAGAATAATTTGCATTTGATGCAAAGGATAAAATATTGCAAAAGATGTTTGCAATAATCTCATGCATGCAGGATAAATGATCCTGAGTGCAAGTGAGAGATGTAGAGGAATGTGCCCTCAGATCATTTGTATTTGATGCAAATGATAATTTAAGCCTCGATAGAGACTAATTTGCATTTGATGCAACCGAGATTAAATGTGTTTTAAATAGTTTAAAACAATATTTAATAATATAAATGCAAGAAAAAGCTCACAGGTAAGACAGAAATGTCCCGGTCTAAACCCAGGTTCGAACGGCGTTCAAATCAGACGCCAAACGCTCAAGTTATGGCCAAAACAATAAATAAAACCCAAGCCCATATTGACATCAGCCCAAGGGGCTGATTAAATCAAAAGGGGTCATAGCGGGCGGGCACCAAACCCGCAATGCGGGTGGCTGCCCCGGCCCGCCCATTGTGCGGGCGGGCGCCCGGCCCGCTGTGCGGGCCTGGGCACCCAGCCCGCCCGTACAGCGGGCGGGCTTCCCTTCTGTACGGGCGCCCGTGCCCGGTTGCGGGCTGAGTCACATGGGGCCCACTCTGTGGGCCCCACAGCTTAGGGTTTTGAACCCTAGGCAGTTTTTATTTGTGACGGCTGGTTCTTGTGCGTATTTGTGACTTTGGGCTGAACTTTGGGCGTTCAATTGAGGGGTCAAACGAACTCCGATTGACGAACCGTTTTTTCCTATGCGTTCACCGTTGAACACCCTTCGAATTGATAGGTTGTATCAATCATGAAGTTCAACGGTGAGGGAGTTAAAATTCACGGAAGTTTGTACTTTGTGAACGACAAACTAAATTGATTTTATTAACTCTAATTATTAGTCCCACATCGGATTTTGAGAGAAGGGGAGCAGTCAGCCGCCTATATAAATAGGGGTCTGCTCTCCTCCTCAAAACTTGTCCCAAGCTCTAGATATGAGCGTCTCTCGTAAATGTTGGAGCACGCTCGGATCTAGGCTTAAATTAATATTCTTCTATCTCCCTAATATTTCTGCCTTACTCTTGAGGGCTCTAGCAAAGCCGCAACGGAGTTCGGATTCAGATCCGAAATCTAGGCGAATGTTTCACTCGCGTGAAACTTTCTTCGACGCGTGGTTGGATCGGCGACACGGGCATTGATCGCCTCGGGATGAAGAGCAGTTCGGGGAGCAGTTCAAGGAGCGGCTTGGCGTGGGATGGGAGCGGCTCGGAAGACGGTGCGAAACATCTCGCTTGCTCCAGGGTTGAGATTCCGGGGTGTGTTTTCATTAGCATTAGTTTAATTTAATCGCAATAGGTTAGATCCTTCTTGGGATGGTCAGATCCATCCCAAGTCGGCATAGATCTTGGCTAAGGGTTTCTTACCTAATGGCTAAGTTAAAATAGTTTTAACTGCATGTTAATTAGATTAACTAGATTTTTCTTCCGCTGTAAATTCTTTTTCTGTCTATTTTCGTCCGACTTAGGACAGGAATAGAGTTTTTGTGCCCTAAGGGTCCCACAAAACCCTTCAGGTCGGCCCTGCCCCAGAGTTCTTGAGGGGGGGAGCGAGCGCGGGTGTCACGCCCCGCTTCCCAAAAACAGCGGAGGCGAAGCGTGACAAGGCCCACTTAGGCCAGGGCTACGAAGCCCTGACCCAATAAGCGTCTGTGTGAAACCAAGGCAAAGGTACAGGTCCCTGCATGTTAGTACAGAACAATAAAAGTACAAGAAAGGAAAGAACATCACATTTTATTCCAACATATCAAGAGTACCAAGTCTCAAAGCCCGAAGGGCTACAAAAACAGAAAAGTAAATCTAAAGGTGCAAGCACCCAACCTAGACAAAGAAACATAAAGGTGCTACGCACCCAACAAAATAAATAACGTCTCTGGAACTGCGACTAGAAGTCTCTAGCTCTGATCCTCCTCAGGGTCGTACTCAGGATCGACGCTCTCCGGCTCCACGTCGGCTGGCAGGTTAGTCTCCTCCACGTACTCTGGCTCAATCCCTGACGTACAACACCAAAAGAAGGAACTGTACGTCAGGCAAGGTCTACAAGAAAAGATTAGACCAAGCTACAAGTGTACCATTTACTTACAACGTTTTACTGGTTGATTAACATGCTGAGGTTTTAACAACAGAAAGAAACACAACAGGAAGGTAAACAAGACAAGTAGTAGTCGTAACGAGTGCTACGGACTACGGGACTAGCCTACAGGTGTCAAGACAAGACGGAACATGAAAGCCAGACAAGACAAGACAAGACAAGACACGAAAGGGTTCACGCCTGTTCGGTTCGAGGGGGATCAATCCCTCTTGCCGCTTGCATGCTCAACCCTACCCCATAACCCCAAGAATCATGACAAGACATGGGATCACTTGCTCTAGCTTGACAAGTGCCCAATTGCTCTCAGAGCTGTGTATCGGTACATGGGATCACCTGCTCTAGCTTGACAGGTGCCCAATTGCCCATCGGGCTGTGAACTAGTACAAGGGATCACTCGCTCTGGCTTGGTGAGTGCCCTATTGCCCAGCGGGCTGTTCAGACGGAAAGGAACAAGACACGACAGAATGGGAGGGGTTGTACTAGGGTGTCCACAACTCACGCACACGCATGTCAATCCTATAATGTCAGAAATTTGTTGTTGTTGGACTCAGATTTCGTTGTCAAATCTGGGCCATCAAAGGCGTCCCGGACGCTATCATTTCACGTATGGTTCTCAATGATCAAGACTAACAATTCTAGCAAAACTAAGGCCTAAACCACGGCCAAGAACGCAAGTGATACACTTGCCTGTGGTGGTAAGTGCGTCGTCTCCCTGGCACGACCCGTCCAATCGTCTCGTCGGTGGAAAAGTGTCTGAAAATCGTGACACGGCGACGGTGTCAGATCACGATTCATTAATCCCTATTAGGGTTGTGTCTAGGTTATCGGGACTATCCTATCCAGTTAAAATCACATTTTTAATGAATTGACCTAATCGACGATCTATCCTATGTGTGCATGCATAAAGTCCATTCGTTGATCTCCGCGGTTTGTACAACATTTTAAAGATCAGCGGAAAATAAATTTAGTTTGATTAGGTTGCTGATTTTAATTAGGGTTTGATCATTTATTGTGTGGGTTACTACGAATTTAGAGAACCAACCTGGAGTTGACGGTTGCACGAAGATCCGGCGTCAAATCGGGAAATGGTGGAAGCTTTACGTTGTCCAGAAATTCCCAAGCCGCGTGTAGCGCAGCAAGGAACGTTGATCGCTGGTGATGGTGAAGATTTCAGCGTCTCCCGGCGTCGTTGCTGCTAGATCGGAGATGGGAACACCGTGCTAGGGCAAAAGAAAGGGAAAAGAGGGAAGAGGGAGAGCTTTGGGGAAGATGAAAGGCGCAAGGATGGAGGAGGAAGAGCAAGGGGAGGTCGTGGAAGGTAAGGAAATGTGTTTGGGGAAGATGGAGACTGAAAATAATCAGGAGAAATGAAAGAGAAAGCCCCGTTTAAATAAGAAAATGAAACGGCGGCTAGGTCAGAAATTAGGGTTTCGGGGTCAACTAGTCAGTCTGAGAAGGAGGTCGACCGACTAGTTTGGGAACTAGTCGGTCGGTCGTATAACTGTGACCGACTAAAACCCAAACCGTGAACATGCTTGTTATAGAATTTATAGAGTTAGTCGGTCTGTGAAGGCTCGTCGACCGACTAGTTTGCAACCTAGTCGGTCGGCCAGTGTTCATAGACCGACTAAAGGGTGAAAATGGTCAACAAGATATTTTGAAGGTTAGTCGGTCAGAGAAGGATACCTAACCGACTAGTTCGTCAACTAGTCAGTCGGTTTTCGTTCTTTGACCGACTAACGGTAAACAGTAACCTGGTGCGAAAAATGATCTCTGTACTTAGTCGGTCTGCGAAGAAGTGTTGACCGACTAGTTCGATAACTAGTCGGTCGGTGGTTGAACTTAGACCGACTAAGCGTAAACAGTAGCTCAAGGAAAAAGCCTGACGGGAACTAGTCGGTCCATGAGGAGTTGTTGACCGACTAGATGGACATTTAGTCGGTCGGTGCCTCAACGTGAACCGGCAAATTAGCACAGGAAGGCGCAAATTGAAGCGTGAAGCTTCGGAATGATTCCAATGAGTTCCAAAAGTGAACCTATACTAAGATATGAGCGCGGAGAGGTAAAGAAAGAAGACGAACGATCGCATATATATATATATATATATAATATTCATCATTCAAAAACCAGCCGTTACAGCGGGTGTCCTTCTCTGGTTTGGGTGGCGAGGGTTGGCCCTGCCCCAGAGTTCTGGAGGGGGGGCGAGCGCGTAGATCGGCCCGTGCCCTTCTTTGGTTTGGGTGGCGAGGGTCGGCCCTGGCCCAGAGTTCTTGAGGCGAGAGTGAGCGCATAGCTCGGCCTGTGCCCTTCTTTGGTTTGGGTGGCAAGGGTTGACCCTGCCCCAGAGTTCTTGAGGGGGTCGAGCGGGTAGCCCTGCCCGTGCCCTTCTCTCGTTTGGGTGGCGAGGGTTGGTCCTGCCCCAGAGTTCTTGAGGGGGGAGCGAGCGCGTAGCTCGGCCCGTGCCATTCTCTGGTTTGGGTGGTGAGGGTCGGCCCTGCCCCAAAGTATGGAGGGGGGACGAGCGCGTAGCTCGGCCTGTGCCCTTCTCTGGTTTGGGTGGCGAGGGTTGGCCCTGCCCCAGAGTTCTTGAGGGGGGAGCGAGCGCGTAGCTCAGCCCATGCCCTTCTCTGGTTTGGGTGGCGAGGGTTGGCCCTGCCCCAGAGTTCTTGAGGGGGGAGTGAGCACGTAGCTCGGCCCGTGCCCTTCTCTAGTTTGGGTGGCGAGGGTTGGCCCTGCTCCAAAGTCTGGAGGGGGGAGAGCGAGCGCGTAGCTCGGCCCGTGCCCTTCTCTGGTTTGGGTGGCGAGGGTTGGCCCTGTCCCAGAGTTCTTGAGGGGGGAGCGAGCGCGTAGCTCGGCCCGTGCCCTTCTCTGTTTTGGGTGGAGAGGGTGGGGTGGGCCCTGCCCCAAAGTTCTTGAGGAGGGGAGCGAGCGCGTAGCTCGGCCCGTGCCCTTCTCTGGTTTGGGTGGCGAGAGTCGGCCCTGCCCCAGAGTTCTTGAGGGAGGGAGCGAGCAAGTAGCTCGGCTCGTGCCCTTCTCTGGTTTTGGTGGCGAGGGTCGGCCCTATCCCAGAGTTCTTGAGGGGGGAGCGAGCGCGTAGCTCGGCCCGTGCCCTTATCTGGTTTGGGTGGCGAGGGTTGGCCATGTCCCAGAGTCTGGAGGGGGGAGCGAGCGTGTAGCTCGGCCCGTGCCCTTCTCTGGTTTGGGTGGCGACGGTTGGCCCTGCCCCAGAGTCTGGAGGGGGAGCGAGCGCGTAGCTCGGCCCGTGTCCTTCTCTGGTTTGGGTGGCGAGGGTTGGCCCTGTCCCAGAGTTCTTGAGGGGAGAGCGAGCGCGTAGCTCGGCCCGTGCCCTTCTCTGGTTTGGGTGGTGAGGGTTGGCCCTGCCCCAGAGTTCTTGAGGGGAGAGCGAGCGCGTAGCTCGGCCCGTGCCCTTCTCTGGTTTGGGTGGTGAGGGTTGGCCCTGCCCTAGAGTCTGGAGGGGGGAGCGAGCACGTAGCTCGGCCCGTGCCCTTCTCTGGTTTGTGTGGCGAGGGTTGGCCCTGCCCCAGAGTTCTTAAGGGGGGAAGTAAGCGCGTAGCTTGGCTCGTGCCCTTCTCTGGTTTGGGTGACGAGGGTTGGCCCTGCCCCAGAGTCTGGAGGGAGGAGCGAGTGCGTAGCTCGCCCGTGCCCTTCTCTGGTTTGGGTGGCGAGGGTTGGCCCTGCCCCAGAGTCTGGAGGGGGGAGCAAGAACGTAGCTCGGCCCGTGCCCTTCTCTGGTTTGGGTGGCGAGGGTTGGCACTGCCCCAGAGTCTGGAGGGGGGAGCAAGCGCATAGCTTGTCCCGTGCCCTTCTCCCCGGAGTCCGTTTATGCTAAGCTAAAACTTTCAAGTGGAGAAGGCCAGATTTGAAAATTCGAAGGAAAAAAAGCGTTTCATTACAGGCATACAAATGTTGGTAATGTTTTAACAGGTGCTCTGCGTCTCTCGGATGGGCGGACTCACTCCCATCGAGGGTCGTTGGTTGCGAAAGTCCTCCCTCTCATAGAGGAGTTCGATCGGCAAGGCCTGCTCCGTGCCTTTGTGCTTGGTTGACCCCACATAGCATCTCCTGGATAGCTTCTGGCTTCCCTGCACTAACCCCACTCCCCGCGGAGTTTGGAACTTTACCATCTGATGGAGCAGGCTGTGGAGCGCTTTTATGGTTGTCATGTATGGTCGCCCTATGATCCCGTTGTACGCCGACGCGATATCAACGACAACAAACTGTGTCATGCGGGTGACGACCCTGGGTTCCTCTCTGAGTGACATCGACAGGGTGATTACCCCCACAATGGGAGTCGAGTGGCTAGTAAATCTGGTGATTGGCCCGGAGCAAGGTCTCAGGTCCGCCTGCCCTAACCCCATCTTCTCCACCGTCGACATGAATAGAATGTCGTAGGAGCTCCCAGTGTCAATCAGGAGGTGGCTAATGACGGCCGTCCCTATCTGAGCCTCAATGACGATGGCGTCGTCATGTGGTAGCTCGATTCCCTCCAGATCCTTGTCGGTAAAAGTGATGGGAGGTCGGGCTACCCTTTTCTCCCTCGCATCGCCGCCGAGACCTGTTGCCATCACCTTCTGCACGTACGCCTTCCTGCTCGATGACGACGACCCTCCAGAGAACGGCCCGCCACATATCACATCTATGCGCATGACCGGTTTCGATGGGCGAGGTTCCTCCCGCTCGCTGTCTGGTGGCGGATCCGGTCTTCGCGCTCCTCACGGGGCCCTCTCCTCCTGGATTGGCCTACTGCCTTCGACGAAGCCTCCCAGGTGGCCTGCCTGGATCAATCGTTCGATCTCCCACTTGAGGGTGTAGCAATTGCCAGTATCATGGCCGTGGTCTCGATGGTACCGACAATACTTCCAGATATCCCGCTTGGCTGGGTCGGACTTCATTTCCCTAGGGGGTCTGGCAGAAGCCCAGCCCTTGTCACCGCGACCAGCACCTCTATCATCGGGGCGTTGAGCTGGGTGTACTGGGCCTGCAGGGGCCCCTCAAGCCGTATGATCGCTCGGGGAGCTCTCGGGCCGGAGCGAATTCTCGCGCCGGGCCGGGACGATCTTACGGGCGACGCCCTGCTGGGTCGTGCCTTGGTTGAGCCGACTGGTCGCGGCCTCATGGCCCATCTTCTTACCTTGGTCTGGGATAAGACTGAGGATCGCCCTGGGATGATCTGGTCGGGGCGACCGGTTCTTTTGCGCCTAGGGTCTCCTCGGTCAGCGTGTATCTCTCCGCCTGCGCGACTAATGCGTCTAGTCGGTCGGCGGGTCCCGGGGCAAGGATTTGCGGAGGCTCCGATTCCGTAGTCCGGTCTTAAAGGCTAGTATGAGCACTTCATCGCCGCATGCCACCACCGCCTGCCTCTCATCCTGGAAGCGGTGCAGGTATTTCTCAGTCGTCTCCCCTTCCCCTTGGATGATCGTGCTGAGGTAGTCTAAGGGCTTCTTCTTTACGCGCCCGGCCTGGAACTCTTGGCAGAACTTGTGGGATAGTTCGCCAAAGCTCCCAATGGATCTCGCCGGCAAGCCATAGTACCATTCCAGTGCAGTGTCCTTCAGGCTCTGCGAGAAAAGCCGGCATAGGAACGTGTCATCTGATCACTCCTTATTTTACACTTTTTTCCCGCATGTTTGCATGCCATTTAGATCGCCCAAATCATGTTTTTCACGATATATCGACGATATTGCGATGATTTTCACGATTTGTTGTTTTTGTCGCATTTCAGGTGATTTGGCGCGATTTGGAGTGATCTCGAGATGCGCTTACTCCAGAGGGTCACCGACGACCTCCCCAAGGGGTATTTTGCTGTTGGAGAGGAGCGGAAGAAGAATGGACGCCGCAGGAGCGACGAGGAGGCCAAAATAAGCAATCTGGGCATTTTTAGTGTCCCACTCGGCCGAGTGGAGGAGCCACTCGGCTGACCAGCGAGACACCGCTCGGCCGACCAGATCAGACACGATTCCTATGTGCACTCAGCCGAGCGACGGAGACCACATCGGCCGAGTGACGACACCTCGTCCGCCCGAGTGGCGCCCAGACGAAGCCCTTCAAAAATCGCCATGTTAATGTTTTTCGGCCTCCTGAGCTTCAGAAGACCCACTCGGCCGAGTGGATTATCCCGACCGCCCGAGTACCATGAAGCCATCGGCCGAGTGACGACAACTCACTCGGCCGAGCAGCCCCCGAAGTGAAGACCCCTGAAGATTGAGACTTACTGGAAAATTACAGGGTTTATCACTCGGCCGAGCGACTTTTGTCACTCGGCCGAGTGCGACGCGCTGCCTGTAGCGAAAACTGCGGAAAACAGGCTGCGCCGGGGTATTTTGGTCACAGTTTTTGGACGATTTTGGGGGGTATTTAACCCCTGTTTTACCCTAGTTTTAGAGAGCTTTTCTCTTAGATTTTTGCAGCTTTTTAGATTTAGTTTTTAGCTTTATTCTTGAGATTGGAGAAGAGACAAAATTTGATTTTTGTTGGAATAATTGAAGAACTCTATTGGTTTGCTTCTCTCTTCTCTAAAAATTCTATTTTTATTGCATATCTCAATATTGTGATGAATTCTATTGCTTATTTCATTGATTATTTTTGTGATCTTGCTATGAATTGTGAGTAGTCGCCACGTCTTGGGGCGTGGGGATGAACCCTACAAGCCCAACTTCATATTTGTGATGAATTAGTAGAGATTTTGCTAGAATTGATATTTAGGGATTAGATTGGGATCAATTTACTACGGTTAGCTAGGAGTTCATACCGATTGGGATTTGCAAGAGATTGGATCCCAATTCGATAGGAAACCCTAGAAATCCGAATTGGGTTGGAATCGAATTTCCGTAGTATCGGTTTGCAAGAGATTGGACCGATACTAGGGTTTCCGATTGCAATTCCGTGCCAATACCCGTTTGCAAGAGATTGGACAGGTAGGAACTATCCCAACCTAGATCGCGAGCCGAGTTTGCAAGAGATTGGGCTCGGTGTGCGATTGGACGATGATGTTGATCCTAATGCTAGATTCCCTAGGCTAGGGTTTGCAAGAGATTGGACCCAAACCTAGGATAGCTATAGACCGGTAACAGCGCAAGAGCGTGAGCTTGGTTCTACATTCAGTTGCAACTAGTTCATCCAAAATCTTATTCTAGCAATTTTGATACCGATGAACCACATTTATGAAATACGGTGAGTAGCGGGGATTCCCCATTCCCTAGACGTTCTTTATTTGATTTGATATTTCCACACTTTGTCTGACGATTGTGACAGGATCGCCAAAGGCAAATCTCTCTTCTTAAATAGCCAGGTTGATTGGAACAAGCACGGTCATTCGTCCTCCATGTGTTCGATATCCCGCTCGCCGCTATACCGTGCGCTTGCGGTAAAACTACAACCGTTGCTCCGGGTGTGTATCCGGGGTGCGATCAAGTTTTTGGCGTCGTTGCCGGTGAGGGCATTTTGACGGTGTTCGTCATCGACCACCCGGTTACTTCTTCTTTCTCTCTTTCTTTACTTTCTTCTGTTCGTACATTCTCCCTGTATTTTGCATAAGGTCTTTGCAGGAAGAATGGAGGATGCAATGTCAACAATAGAACTCAGTCAGGAAGACTATGACTCCTTCACAGACCTCCTTAAGGAGCTTGTCGATGAGGTCCACGCTACCGGAGCTTTCGCTATCGATGTCAAGGACCCCGACGAACAACTGTTTGCTAGTTTCGTGATGGACCAGATCTCCCATGAGGGGACTATCGGGGGCAATGTCAGAGTTGACGTGATCGACGACAAATTATATTTCGAAGACGGTGGAACAAGTGTCGAGGATCACTATACTTCGGAAGGATCTTCAGAGCAAACCAACATTCAGGGAGTTACACCCCATGACACTTACTCTTGCTTCTATGAATCGTCTGATGTGTTTCTTGATTCCAGGAACGAACCGGAGCCGAGTGAAAGCTCTGACGATGCTAGCACAGAATCGGAGGGCACCTATTTCGATGCATCATCCTCACTAAGTAGTGAGTCTGACTCTTCACAAGAGAGCGCGCCACCTGAGCACGAGCTAGACCCGGATGGCAAGGAAGAAGCGAAACTCATGCGAGCCGATGAAGTAGAAGGAGCGGCGCCTCTTCAGGTAGAGCTTAAACAATTACCTCCGAATCTAAGGTATGCCTTTTTGGGTAACAAATTAACTTTCCCGGTGATAGTAAACTCCCACCTCGCGCCAGACCAACTTGAAAAACTCCTAGACGTTCTTAGGAGCCATAAAGATGTCCTGGGATACACTATCTCCGATCTAAAAGGGATAAGCCCTAGGCTTTGCACGCATAGGATCCATTTAGAGGATACCGACACCACCTCCATAGAGCCTCAAAGGCGGTTAAACCCGAACATGAAGGAGGTGGTTAAAAAGGAAATCCTAAAATTGCTAGAAGCCGGTATAATTTATCCTATCTCAGACAGTAGATGGGTTAGCCCCGTTCACGTCGTCCCCAAGAAAGGGGGGATGACTGTCATAAAAAATGAAAAAGGTGAGCCCATATCTACGCGCACCGTCACGGGATGGCGAATGTGCATTGACTATAGGAAACTCAATAAAGCCACCCGAAAGGACCATTACCCATTGCCCTTCATTGATCAAATGCTTGAACGCCTTGCAAAACATAAATACTTTTGCTATCTAGATGGGTATTCGGGATTCTTCCAAATCCCTTTGCATGAAGATGACCAAGAGAAGACAACTTTCACTTGTCCCTATGGCACCTATGCCTACCGTAGGATGCCGTTTGGCCTTTGTAATGCTCCCGCCACCTTTCAGAGGTGTATGACGTCCATATTTTCCGATTACATTGAAAATATTATGGAAGTTTTTATGGATGATTTCTCGGTCTATGGAAGTGAGTTTGACTCATGCTTGGAAAATCTTACTAAAGTCCTAAAGAGGTGCCAACAAAACAATCTCACTCTGAATTGGGAGAAGTGTCACTTCATGGTCACGGAAGGTATAGTTCTCGGACATCCTGTCTCCTCGAGAGGAATTGAGGTAGATAAAGCAAAGATTGAGGTAATCGAGAAACTCCCTCCTCCTATTAATGTCAAGGGCATTAGAGGCTTCCTTGGTCACGCGGGGTTCTACCGCCGCTTCATCAAGGATTTCACCTCGATTGCCCGACCACTTACTTCTTTGCTCGCTAAAGATATTCCTTTTATTTTTTCAGGTGAATGCTTACAAGCCTTCAACGCCTTGAAGGAAGCACTAGTCTCCGCGCCCATCATACAACCACCGGATTGGAGCCTCCCTTTTGAGCTAATGTGTGATGCTAGCGACCAAGCCATTGGAGCGGTGTTGGGACAAAGAAAAGATAAGAAGCTTCATGCGATATACTATGCGAGCAAGACATTGGATGATGCGCAGAAAAACTACACAACTACCGAGAAAGAGCTTCTAGCGGTCGTCTATTCCATAGAGAAGTTTCGCTCTTACCTCCTTGGTTCCAAGGTTATTGTCCACATCGACCATGCGGCATTGAAGTATCTTTTAAACAAGAAGGAGGCCAAGCCTCGGTTGATTAGGTGGATACTCTTGTTGCAAGAATTCGACTTAGAGATCAGAGACAAGAAGGGTACGGACAATGTCGTGGCGGATCATTTATCTAGGCTCATTCGCGACAAGGAGGACGAAAGTTTGCCTATCGACGACACATTCGTGGATGAGAGGCTATATGCCATAAGGACCGGAGAAGTCCCTTGGTACGCGGACTTCGTCAACTACTTGGCTTGTGGAATTAAACCGCATGGGATGCCCACGCATCAAAAGAGGAGATTTCTTCATGAAGTCCGTAGCTATTTCTGGGAAGATCCATACCTCTTCAAGATATGCAAGGATAGCGTCATTCGGAGGTGTGTTTCTAAAGAGGAGGCGACATCCATCATTTTGCATTGCCACGGTCTACCATACGGAGGACATCATTCCGCCTCTAAAACCACCGCTAAGATTTTGCAGAGCGGGTTCTTCTGGCCGACAATGTTTAAAGACACCCACGACTTTGTAAAGGGGTGCGATAGATGCCAACGGACCGGAAATATCTCCAAGCGCAATGAGATGCCAATGAGGCCCATCCAAGAAATTGAGCTTTTTGATTGTTGGGGAGTAGACTTCATGGGACCATTTCCGTCGAGCAATGGCAACAAATACATCCTATTGGCCGTCGACTATGTCTCCAAATGGGTGGAAGCAATCACCACCCCTACTAATGATGCAAGGGTCGTCTCCTAGTTCTTCAAGCAAAATATCTTCCCGCGCTTCGGAGTGCCTCGCACCTTGATAAGCGACGGGGGAAGCCATTTCATAGAGAACAAGTTTGAAGCCATACTAAAAAAGTACGGAGTAAACCATAGAGTTGGCATGGCATATCACCCCCAGACAAGCGGCCAAGTGGAAGTCTCAAATAGAGAGATCAAGCAAATTCTCGAGAAGACCGTGGATCGATCTAGAAAGGATTGGTCAATGAAGCTAAACGATGCTCTATGGGTATATCGCACGGCCTTTCGCACTCCCATCGGTACCACACCGTTCCGACTAGTTTATGGGAAGGCTTGCCACTTGTCGGTAGAGTTGGAACACCGCGCATATTGGGCCATCAAGACCTTTAACTACGACTACAAGAGTACGGCGGTGAGGCGACTCTTGGACATCAACGAGCTTGATGAAATAAGGAGAGACGCCTATGAGAGCTCGAGAATTTACAAGGAAAGGACCAAGATTCTCCACGATGCCCGCATAACCGTCACAGACTTCAAGGTAGGAGACAAGGTCTTACTCTATAATTCCCGGCTCCGACTATTTCCCGGAAAGTTGAGGTCACGTTGGTCCAGACCTTTCACCATTACGAACATACAACCGGGAGGGGCCTTCGAGTTGGAAAGCAAAGACAGGGCCTCGTTCAAGGTAAATGGTCAGAGACTCAAGCATTATTCCGAGGGAGTCCCAACGGGAGAAATCAATAGAATATATCTACTTAAGGGACGGCCGGATGATCTTTCATACCTCCTTGATGAGGTGATTGAGGAAGCGCTCCCCCACTCGATTGGCGCTCTATTCGATGAAGATTTAGAGGAAGGCCCGGATTTAGGCCGAGATGAGAAGATAGATGATTCCCCCGACCTCTCTGCTGAAAATGATGAAGGCGACGCTGATGTCGCAAGGATTCGAGAGCTCTACAAGCTCTCGAAATTAAAGTCTCCAAAGAAAGCTCCGCCGATACGGAAATCGGCGTCACCGGTAAAGCCGTTGACCGGAGCAAATGCTAGCTTGGGGGAGCCTCCCCCCACACTATTCGAGACGGGAGATCACCGAGGGAGAACACGCGCAACTTCCAAATCCAAGCATTCTCCCCGGAAAGTTTGATGGGTGCATCTCATATGCACCAAACATCCCACATTAATTGAAAATCATAGGGGGTCGAGCTCACGACCTTAAACGAGCGCTTGTCGGGAGGCAACCCGACGGTTATTGCTTTATTTTTACTTTTTCCTTATTTTTGTTTTAGAAATTTTTAGTGTTTTGAGTCGTTCGCCCAAAAATTTTGTGATAACGGGTCCTATTTTTCTTGACAGGAGAGGAGATAGGTAAACCCATCATGAGGAGGATGAACGAGACGACGAGGAGCGCCCCAGGAAGGCGCTCGACGCTTAGGAGGAAGATGAAATCGACTGGAGGAAGAAAGACGGAGTTTAGAGCCCAAACGAAAACAAACAGCAGAAGACAAGGCTCACTCGGCCGAGCATACTAGTCACTCGGCCGAGTACACAAGTTCGTCCGGCCGAGCCGCTCACGAACGAGGGAAGTCTGCTGTACCCAACTCTCTGTCTATTTTCTTGAATTCAGTATAACTGCTGCTCGGCCGAGTATATATATTCACTCGGCCGAGTAGAACGGATACGCTCCTAAGGCGAGTCTTGCCGAGTAGCTTGAGCCACTCGGCCGAATGGACTTACTCCACTCGGCCGAGGCTGGCAAAGCCACTCGGCCGAAGCGTAAGCGAGGAGGATTTTACATTAATCCCACTCGGCCGAGTGACCTAGTCACTCGGCCGAGTCGTAACTTTTATTATATAAGGGGCGAGGGGGGGCACGTTTTTCGAAACGCAAAAAACCCAATTTCGCCCGACTGTTCAGCTCCCCTCCCCCGCTCGCCTCGCTCGCGCTCCCACTCGCCCGACCACCGGTCGTCGCGCCGCCGCTCGGCCCGCCACCGCCGGCCGAGCACCGCCGCGCCTCGCCCGAGTCGCCGCCGGCGGCCTCCGCTCCGACCACCTCCGGTATCGCCTGTTTTGCCCTCTTTCTCCTCTTTTTGTGTATTTCTCGAGGATCCATGTGTTAAACGACCCCCAAACCCCAATCAATTTTTATATCTATCTATTATACCCCTAATGCTCCATACATTTTGAATATTACCCGCTGATATCTCCATTTCATGCGCAGGTCATTTTTGGGAGCTTAGGGGAGCCCAGGGGAGCTTCTACGGACTGATTTGGGCTTCGCGGAGGTGCTGTCTTCGCACGCTTCCATTTCCTAGCACTCGCGGCGTGTCGGGGTACACTCTTTCCTTTATTTTGCACACGCCGCACTTTTCACGTTTTTCGGCGCGCGCTCGGGGCCGATATGCCGCCCCGGACACGGCCGCGGTCGAGGAGAGCTTCCGCCAAGCGGAAGCGGTCGGATGACTCCGGCCCCTCCCACGAGTTGGAGGACTCTCCTCCGCCTTCTCCCACACACCCCGTCCACCCAGCACAGCCTGCAGGCCCCGCACACCCCGCACAGCCTGCAGCGCCCGCACACCCCGCACAGCCACTCCCTGCCGCTCCACAGCCACCACCTCCGGCTCCACTGATCGGGCCGCTGGGGATCACGTTCCGGAATGACGCACACCGCGTTGCTTTCGAGCGTATCTCCCAGCGCTCGATCGTACCCTCCAGGTTTGCACACCTTGCCGACCTAGGACGCCTGGGGGTACTAGAGGGGATGCTCATGTTGTACGACAACGTGGGCTGGCGAGATTTCTTTCAGGTGTCGGCGGATACGTTTACCCGCCCGACACTTGAGATTCTTAGTTCGATCGCCCGGACCGACGAGGGATGCTCGTTTCGGTTCATGGACCGGGAGTGCCAGGTCACTCTCGATATGATGAGAGCCTTTTTCTTGTGGCCCGCTGTCCCCGGAGCCGATCGCGGTTACGGCCCCACCCATATCCCCCCACCTTACTTCGACGCCGGTGCCTTCTGGGCCCGGATTACGGGTCTCCACGCTGCCTTTGACCCTAGTAGGGCCAAGGCCTCGGCCATTGTCCATCCCTGCCTACGTATTGCTCAGCGCCTTATGGCGACGACCTTTTTGGCCAGATATGAGCCGGGCACGATGTCTACGCCAGAGCTCTATATGCTCTACGTGATGACACGTCCCAGAGCTCTATCTAGGGATGGCGATGAGCTTGTCCCTGCCGTCGTGATTGATGTCGCGGCATGGTTTTTAGACCGCATCATTGTATCGGTGGGCGCTCGCTCACCGATATGCTGCGGCGGCCTGATCACCTTGCTTGCCCTTATGACCAGCGAGGATTTCCCTGACGACCTGCGACGAGTACCGGGCCCCACTTCTTTGTCGATCGATGTTATGGCACGGATGAAGATGCTTCGTCCGCACGGTGAGCGTCACTGGGTCTGGTTGCACGGCCCTTACGGTGCCGATTACATGATTCTTCCGAGCCCAGCTCGGACTCAGATTGCACCAGCCCACGTTGACTGGCTCCCTGCGATGGATGTTCTCATCCCAGCTGCTTACGTGCTCGAGGCCGAGGAGGCCGAGGAGGCCGAGCAGGCCCACGCTGCCTCTGTAGACCCTGTTGCCCCTGCCGAGCCTGCTGCCGAGCCTGTTGACCCAGTGGCCCCTCAGCCTATCCCCGATGTTTCCGCCGCTCCTGACACCTCTGTCGGTGTCGAGAGTACCTTAGCTGAGCCCACTTCCACCACTTCCACGGCTGTCACCACCACCACCACTGGCCCTCTGTCTGTTGAGCATGTTTCTTCTGCCCCACCCGAGCGCCCGCCGACCATAGTTGAGTGCGGCGAGCCCTCTTTTGCCATCGCCGTTGAGACCTCTGTCTCCGCCTCTGTTTCCACTGCTGCTGTATTTTCCGAGAGCGTCGTGGCGTCTGTCCACACTTCTGTGCCACTGACCTCTCTGGCCGCCTCGCTGCCTCTTTTGTATTCTTCTTTCGTTGCTGCTGCCTCCACTTCTCACCGCCCTGCCCAGCCTCGCACTAAGGCTAGGCCCACATTTGCGGGCGCAGCACCTTTCGTTCCCTTCCCCGCTGAGCCCGTCACATACGCGACCCGAGTACGCCAGCCCCGCCCTGCACAGCCCCGACCGGTGCGTCCCTCTGCACCACCTCCCCCTGACACAGTACTTCAGAGCATTCGTGCTCTAGAGGTGGCAGTGAGTGGTCTCAGAGGCGACCTTAGGACCCTGTCCTCCACCGTCTCTGCGATGGCTGGCCGCTTCGACCTGCTCCCGCACATTCACTACTGTCTTACCCAGGTCCTGGAGCGTCTCCCCCGCGTACCCGTACCCACCCAGCAGGTTCCCGCCCACACTTCCACACACACTCAGCCTGCTACTACTTCCACATCCACCCCCGCTCAGCAGCCTGTCCAGCCACCGCCACCACTTCCGCCTCAGGACGGAGACGGTGCAGCACCACCCTCTTAGGCACCCTTGATGCCATCGATTCTTTTTGCCGTTGTGCTGCCCGTCTCTGCTGGGTCCTGATGCATTTTTGTCCACCCCCCTCCCCTCACTTATTTTTGAGAGTCTCATTTTGATCATATATTTATATATCTTTTCTGGGAGAGAGGGAGAGTTTTTGGTGCCACATATATATCTGTATCACTCCTATCTTTGCATGCATCATGTCCGCATCATATTTTTCATTTCTTTATTTTTATCCTTTCATTTTCTTTTTTTTCATGCATGCATCCTCACTTGCCCCTCACATTTCTTGTCTCTCGGTGTGCCACACTTTGCACATTGAGGACACTGTGCCATTTAGCTTGGGGGAGTGAGTTCTCACGATCTTTTTCGATTTGCCACCTTTATTTTTAGTTTTTCACACCATTTTTCGCTTTTGCACTTATTTTCATCAATTTTCTTTTATTTTACCCTGCATCACGTTTTTCTTATTTTTCTGTGTGCCGCATTGTAAATAGTTCTATTTTCCCTTTATCTTTATTTCTTTTTCATCTCACGCTAGAGATGACTTTTCTATGATGATGATGACGTTGGATTTAGCTTACTCTATATGCATGCTATATTTGTCATGTCTTAGACTTTATTTCTGATATCATATGCTATGACTTGCCTTGCATCTAGAGATAGTAACCCACACTTTTTTCCACATGAAAATGGATGAAATTTTATTATTAGCTTAGTCTGAATATTCATATGTATGCTATCACAGAAAACACACCAAGATTCACGCATTGAATGCCTATATCTGGAGTACTGATTTCTTTTCCTATGTCACTTCTATATGCATGAATTGTACATTTCACTTCAGGATGATTGAATGATGATTAGCTATGATAAATCTGGATTAGTTAGCTTTTTTTGATCGAAACTGAGTAGATTAGATTACCCTGCTAAAGTTGTCATGCATGTCTTATAGAGTGAACCGAGTGATATATTTATTTCTTTCTCCACAAATCTTGAACATCATTTCTCTACTTTTAAAATCATTGGTGAATCTCCCCTTAGCGATTCTATTATATGGCATTTCCCCCACTACTCATTCCTAGCTCCAAATTGCTTATTCTCTGAAAATATATAATAAAAAAAGAGAAAAGAGAAAATATTCATGTATATCGTTATCTCTCTTTGAGTTGGGATCATTGTGTATATATGCTATATCAAAAAAAAACAACAACAACAAAAATTAGAGAAAAGAGGAAAAATCCTCAATAAAAGATCCCATCTCACTTTCTTTCTTTCTTCTTTCTTTTCATTGCTTTTGGAGCTATATAAAAATGGGGATGTAAATATTTTTTATGCCATCATGCTTATAGATAAGCTTGGGGGAGGGGATCCATTGATGTGTGAGAGAGTGACTACTTGACGTTGCACGACAACCTAGGCTAAGTAATATTCTATACTCGGTGAGACTTTTTTCTAGCTTCACGAAATCCAGAAATCTAAGCCTAGCATTCATATCATGAAATCCATACTTTTCTATTCTCTCTATTCTATTGTGTGATACTCTTATACTCCTCATAGAAAGCATTCAATTGAAAAGTGTGTGATCTGCGATTTGTATACCGCTTTAAATGTTTCAGACGATGCTAATTCTAAAATTATTCCGTTTTTCATGATTATATCGTTGTTCGTGGGTTTTCTATTTCTATTTGCACTATTATACTATGATATCAAAATAAAATTCTTTGACATGTGTTTTTCGTTTAGTGCATGCTATATGAGTAAGTGGAACCCACGTCCTGAGAAAATGATCTAGCGGCCTACCTCTTCGCTTCTTTCTTTCTACTTTATTTTTATTTCGTTTTCATTCTTCTCCGTTTTTCATTTTTCATCGTTTTCTTTTTGCCGTTTTCGTTTTCCGAATCTACCGGGTTCGCCTTTTACTTATCTTCCTCGAGGACGAGTAAGAGGCAAGCTTGGGGGATTTTGATCACTCCTTATTTTACACTTTTTTCCCGCATGTTTGCATGCCATTTAGATCGCCCAAATCATGTTTTTCACGATATATCGACGATATTGCGATGCTTTTCACGATTTGTTGTTTTTGTCGCATTTCAGGTGATTTGGCGCGATTTGGAGTGATCTCGAGATGCGCTTACTCCAGAGGGTCACCGACGACCTCCCCAAGGGGTATTTTGCTGTTGGAGAGGAGCGGAAGAAGAATGGACGCCGCAGGAGCGACGAGGAGGCCAAAATAAGCAATCTGGGCATTTTTAGTGTCCCACTCGGCCGAGTGGAGGAGCCACTCGGTCGACCAGCGAGACACCGCTCGGCCGACCAGATTAGACATGATTCCTATGTGCACTCGGCCGAGCGACGGAGACCACATCGGCCGAGTGACGACACCTCGTCCGCCCGAGTGGCGCCCAGACGAAGCCCTTCAAAAATCGCCATGTTAATGTTTTTCGGCCTCCTGAGCTTCAGAAGACCCACTCGGCCGAGTGGATTATCCCGACCGCCCGAGTACCATGAAGCCATCGGCCGAGTGACGACAACTCACTCGGCCAATCAGCCCCCGAAGTGAAGACCCCTGAAGATCGAGACTTACTGGAAAATTACAGGGTTTATCACTCGGCCGAGCGACTTTTGTCACTCGGCCGAGTGCGACGCGCTGCCTGTAGCGAAAACTGCGGAAAACAGGCTGCGCCGGGGTATTTTGGTCACAGTTTTTGGACGATTTTGGGGGGTATTTAACCCCTGTTTTTACCCTAGTTTTAGAGAGCTTTTCTCTTAGATTTTTGCAGCTTTTTAGATTTAGTTTTTAGCTTTATTCTTGAGATTGGAGAAGAGACAAAATTTGATTTTTGTTGGAATAATTGAAGAACTCTATTGGTTTGCTTCTCTCTTCTCTAAAAATTCTATTTTTATTGCATATCTCAATATTGTGATGAATTCTATTGCTTATTGCATTGATTATTTTTGTGATCTTGCTATGAATTGTGAGTAGTCGACACGTCTTGGGGCGTGGGGATGAACCCTACAAGCCCAACTTCATATTTGTGATGAATTAGTAGAGATTTTGCTAGAATTGATATTTAGGGATTAGATTGGGATCAATTTACTACGGTTAGCTAGGAGTTCATACCGATTGGGATTTGCAAGAGATTGGATCCCAATTCGATAGGAAACCCTAGAAATCCGAATTGGGTTGGAATCGAATTTCCGTAGTATCGGTTTGCAAGAGATTGGACCGATACTAGGGTTTCCGATTGCAATTCCGTGCCAATACCCGTTTGCAAGAGATTGGACAGGTAGGAACTATCCCAACCTAGATCGCGAGCCGAGTTTGCAAGAGATTGGGCTCGGTGTGCGATTGGACGATGATGTTGATCCTAATGCTAGATTCCCAAGGCTAGGGTTTGCAAGAGATTGGACCCAAACCTAGGATAGCTATAGACCGGCAACAGCGCGAGAGCGTGAGCTTGGTTCTACATTCAGTTGCAACTAGTTCATCCAAAATCTTATTCTAGCAATTTTGATACCGATGAACCACATTTATGAAATACGGTGAGTAGCGGGGATTCCCCATTCCCTAGACGTTCTTTATTTGATTTGATATTTCCACACTTTGTCTGACGATTGTGACAGGATCGCCAAAGGCAAATCTCTCTTCTTAAATAGCCAGGTTGATTGGAACAAGCACGGTCATTCGTCCTCCCTGTGTTCGATATCCCGCTCGCCGCTATACCGTGCGCTTGCGGTAAAACTACAACCGTTGCTCCGGGTGTGTATCCGGGGTGCGATCATCATCCACATCTTGTGCCTCTATCGCCCCCAGGTACTGTTGTACGTGGGAGAGGGGGTCGCCTCTTCCGCCGTAGGTGGCCAGATGGGGGACTTTGAACCTCACGGGTTTCGGGGCCTACGTGATCAACCATGCCAAAGGAGTTGCCTCCTCGGGGTAGGCGGGGCGTTCTGGCGTGTGTCCCCTCCGCCACTCTGGGGTTTGTCTTCGGTCCCGCATCAGTTGCTAACGGTCATCATACCCCGGGGAATAACGACGTAGTCATCGGGGAGGGCTCCCTCCGCGGGCTGGGCATTCGGCGCGCGGTAGACTGTGGTCATCCCAGTATTGTTGGCCCGTTGCCGTCGCCTCCGGGAATCCCCTTCGCTCTTGATTCTCTCGTAGTAGCCTTTCACGTTCTGCGATGAGGAAGCGGAGCCGTTCACGAACGGCCTCCTCGTCCAGACGACTTGGGGAGAAGCGCCGACGGGGTGGATTTCGCCCCCGAGGTGGGGTCCCGGTGATCGGCGTGCTACGTTCGTTCATGTATCGCTCGCCCGTCATCGAAGCTTCCGGGATCTCCCGGTTCTCCACATTCTCCCTTTGGAGCCTTTCACGCTCCGCGGCAATAAAGCGGAGCTGGCGTCGGGCCGTTTCTTCGTTGAGGAGGGCTTGTCGGGCGTCCTCGGCCACCTCGTCCAGGTGTCTCTGAGCGGCCACCGCTTCCTCCGGGCGCCTTCGCAGCCGGGCGATCTCCATTTCTTCCTTCAGGAACCTCTGCTGGGCCGCAATCTCCTCTGCGAGCCCTTTGTCCCCCATCTCTTCAACGAACTGAGGGTGAAGATTCCGCCTCACGTTTGGGGGCTTCAAGGGGCCCAGGGGTGCTTCAGTTCTAGCTATTGTGAAGCCCGACATCATCTTGGTGAAGGCCTCGAAGCTCTGCTGCACTGCGTGGGCCGAGGCCTGGACCGTTTCGACCTCCACCCCTGGGGGTGGATTAGTCGCAGGAGTCACGGGATGGGATTCTTTATCCATGGTGTCCTTTCCTTGGTCAGGGTTTTAGGTGATTGGTATGGGGTCTGACATGGGTGTGACCCTTCGTTCCCACAGACGGCGCCAATTGTTGCGGGGTAGAACTCGCGTACAATGAATTTGTATTATGGGGAACCAAGGGCACAGTGGTTATGCTAATAACGGGATTACGGTAGGCTATTTGACAGGTGATTAGAGGGGTGATGAAGCTAAGCTTGTTGTGGAAGCTGACCACGGTATCAAATCCAGTAGCAGGCAGAGAAGGGGCCGAACTGCCTAGGTTGAGGGCGAGCACGACCGGTGTGACGAGCTAACCTACGCAAGGAGCAACTCGTCAGAAAGGCCGGGTTGGGGTCCAACCCTTAGGCTCTCCGATGCCTAAGTCAGTAATGGGACCTAAAGCGGTGGCTAGGCACGCAGGTCGGACTGAAGGTGAGTCGACCGTACGTGACGAGCTATGAGTGGAAGAAAAAAGATATGGACGAACTTTGCTCTTGTGTGTGAGTAATGGGAATTGAGAGTAAATTTGCCAACCTCTTTACCGTAAGAAGTGAATGGGTATTTATACCTGTCGGAGGTGGTTAGGTGGGGCTGACCTGGCATGCTGACTCGGCGTGCTGAGCTGGCCCTGTTGTCAGCGGAAGCTTTGGACGAGGATGTCAAGAACAGGAGTGTTGACCATGCTTTTGTCAGACGGTGCAACGGCTAGTGGCGCTTTCGTCAGGGTGTCAGGGCCGAAAGTATCGAGTGTCAGGGGGCGCAGCGGCCAGGGGGTGCTTTGCCAGACGGTCGGACGGCGTTACTGTCAGTAGCGTCCTTTGTACTAGGTTGTTTGTCGCGTTCGATGTGTAGGAGAATGATGCCCTCCAGGCTATTTATCTCTGTGTGAATAGCACAAACGTCTTGTTCGAAATAATAGTAAGCTGTTTGGTAATGATTTTTCTAAGTTATATTATAATGTAGTTAACATTAGATATCAACTTAGGTAAAGTCCTGAGACTTTATGCAAGGTCAAACAGATATCGAGATGAGTATCTCGATCATGGAGAAATGTTTGACCGTCTGTAGCATAAGTCTAAAAGGGTTCGTGGTCGTAGATGTTTCAAGACAAGGATATCGAAACATATGATAGACCATTGTGTCTTAGTCTTCACCGTTAAGCGGTGGCGATGATCTCATGATCATTCGACTTGGCGAAGTCAGAGACGAGACACAGGTGCTCATTAGAGAATGAGTTCACTGAACGATCCACAAGAGTTATCATATGGTTACATTGACCAATCTGTCAATAATAACTCTTAGTGATGATAGGCTAGTTGGTCTTTTGACTTGAGGTCATTTTGACGAACCTGTGCGTGAACAGTGCCACTTAGATCAACTGACCTAGCTTCGAGACAAGGCCTGTCGAAAGGTCTTTTGATTGGGTGTCACTTGAAACGTACATGGCGAGTAATGACCAAGAGAGGATTCGTCTCTCCCGGTCAATGGGAGTTAGTGTCGTAGAGTTAGTTCGGTCTTTAGTATAATCTCTGCGCAGAGTATGTTGGAAGAATTCCAACATTAATTGACTAAAGATCGATAGAAACTAACCGGAGTCAAGTTATTGGAGTTGACAGTTTGACCGTACCCTAGACTTGACCTACACGACATAGTTTAAGACGAAGAGACTATAACTGCAAATTTCATCACGAAAACAGTCAGGTGGTCCCGACAATACTCACGTCAATGAGTCAACCACATAATGATGATTCCTGAAGCAGGGACGGTAACCACTGCTAGTGGTCACTGCCGTATAGGGCTTCGAGCCCAACCTGTTGTAAGGGTCAGGCTGTAGGGTCTCACACAGAGTGTGACCTTCGTCTAGTAATAGGTAGAAATTAGTTAGGGAGAATAATTTGCATTTGTTACAAAAGAAGAGAAAATTGCATTTGATGCAATATGATAATTTAAGCTTAGATAGGGACTATTTTGCATTTGATGCAAAAGAGATTAAATGTGTTTTAAATAGTTTAAGACAATATTTAATAATATAAACACAAGGAAAATTTCAAGGGTAAGACGGGAATGTCCCGGTCTAGACCCAGGTTCGAACGGCGTCCAAATCGGACGCCAGATTCTCAATATATGCCCAAAACAGTCCAAAGGGTAAGATCAGGCCAGACTAGGTCTGGTCTGCTGGCCAAGCCCAAGCACTGGCCTGGGCTAGCCCAGGCGCAGGCCTGGGCAAAGCCCAGGCCGCCTGGGCTAACCCAGGCACAGGCATGGGCTTTGCCCAGCGCCTGGGCAAGCCCAGGCGCGGCCTGGGCTTTGCCCCGGTAATTTTCTACGCGTGCTGAATGCGTGGGGCCCACCTGTGGGCCCTAGTTCTAGGGTTTCGAACCCCTGATTGATGTAGAAATTTGACGGATCAGTTTTTGCGAAAAACTAACCATGGGCTGATCTTTGGATGATCAATTGGACGGTCAAACGAACTCCGATTGACGAACGGTTTTTTCCTATGCGTTCACCGTTGAACACCCTTCAGATTGATAGGTTGTATCAATCATGAAGCTCAACGGTGAGTGAGTTAAAATTCATGGAAGTTTGCACTTTGTGAAGTACAAACTAACTTGATTTTAATTAACCCAATTAATAGTCACACATCGGATTTTGAGAGAAGGGAGCAGTCAGCCGCCTATATAAATAGGGGTCTGCTCTCCTCCTCAAAACTCGTCCCAAGCTCTAGATCTGAGCGGCTCTCGTAAATGTTGCAGCACGCTCGGCTCTAAGCTTAAATTAATATTTCTCCTCTCCCTATAAATTTCTGCCTTACTCTTGAGGGCTCTAGCAAAGCCGCAAATGAGTTCGGATTCAGATCCGAAATCTAGGCGGAGGTTTCACTCGCGTGAAACTTTCTTCGACGCGTGGTTGGCTCGGCGACACGGGATTGATCGCCTCGGGATATGGAGCGGTTCGAGGAGCAGTTCGGGGAGCGGTTCGAGGAGCGGCTCAGCGTGGGACGGGGAGCGGCTCGGAAGACGGTGCGGAACATCTCGTCTGCCCCAGGGTTGAGATTCCGGGTATGTATTTTATTAGCATTAGTTTAATTTAATCGCAGTAGGCTAGATCCTTCTTGGGATGGTCAGACCCATCCCAAGTCGGCATAGATCTTGGATTAGTGTCTTGGACCTTAGGGTTAAATGTTAATTAGATTAACATGTTTATTTTTCCGCTGTTTTTCTGTCTATGTTCCGTCCGACTTAGGACGGGCATAGAGTTTTTGTGCCATAAGGGTCCCAGAATTCCCTTCACGATGTGCCAGAGAGTCGTTGGTGCGCGTCCAAGATGTGGCACCATCGATGGGGTCGCCGGGTAGCCCTGGTGATGGAAGGAGTGCGGCTCAAGGCCGCCCGGTCGCCCGGTCGTCCAGTCTCCGGGTCGCCTTGATGACGTCTGAGGTACGGTGCTACCGACCCGGATCCTGGAGGAGTGCGGCTCTACCACCGACCATAGTAGGGTGCTCCCTTCCCTCAGTCGTGTCGGGCTCCGGGGTAGCCTGGCGCTCTGCCGTGGGTGAGCTAAACGCAGTCTCTGGAGTTGCGGGATTGGCACCCTAGCGCTGGGCCCGCCGGCCTTCGTGACAGAGGAGTGACGTAGGTGGGGAGCTTGGTGACAGGGGACAGAAAGTCGGGCTATCACGATCTTTAGGCCGTAAAAGTAAGTGTAGATATTATTTTCCATGTTGTTTGAATTTTTTAGATTTTTTAATAAATTTTTAGATTTTTTTAGGGTACATTAAGTTTTTTAAAAAAATTTTAAAATTTTTTTTAAAGTTTTTTTAAAATAATAGGTCGACCCGGCCCGGCCGAGCCCGGACCAGGCCGGGCCGGCCCGATGGACACCCTGACCCAAAAGAAACCTCAATCATGTGCGAAGTTGAAGGGAACTATGTACAATTATGTTCAGACAATATATAAAGGATAAATGTTTTCAAGGATTAACGATTTTTGGACTTGGAGCCTGTAAATCTCGAGTCTTGATTGGACGCATCAGTAAAAAATGATTTAAAAAAATCTCACAAACCTTGCAGCATGTCACGTCATTGCTCAATTCTAAATCCACGGGGGAAAAAGATAGAGAAGTGCTAACTGCACCGCACTCTGTGCGGTGCAGTGTCTTTTCATTTGCCTGTTTGGGAAAATAATTTCAAATCAAAATCAAGAAAAGATGAGTTGATTTTATTTTTTTCTATAAAAATTAATAAAAGGACAATGCACCGCACAGAATGAGTACGGTGCAGTTAGCAATTCACAAAAGATATCAGAGAAGAAAAAAAAAGGCAGGTCCATGTCACCAGAGAAAAATGGGAAGCATCCATTCCTCTCTCATGGGCATTGACCTGGAATTTGCTTGTGATTTTTTTCCATTCAAACGTCCTCGTTGTAGGAAGAAGAAAAGAAAGAGCACAAAAAGCAAAAAAAGCCAAAGGAAAAGGCAAGGTAGGAAAGGAAAGCAACGAAGAAAAGAATTCCGGAGGCCCATCTCATTCTTTTGACCCACCACCTCATTCTCGTTGTCCTTATTCACCTCGGTTCCATCACGTCACATCACTGTGATTCAATGATGCACTCCACTGAGATTAAATTATACATTTCGGTGAACCACCTTTGAGCTCAACGTGCTTGACTCATTCTTCTTAGATATTGACCTTCTTTTTCAATAAAACTTAGCCGACCAGAGCTTGCAGTCCACGGAGTGGGGGATGCCCGTGGGTCATCTCTCCTTCCTCTCTCTTTCTCTGAACTCTCCACGAAGCAAACTATGAGTCGCCAAAAGGTATGAATATATGACCAACTCCAACTCATACGCGGCTAAACTTGAACCGACCTTTCTTGCTTATCCACGGAATATCTTGTATTTCAGTCTTCAAATTAATCTAAAGCTAGAGTTATTTGGATGCAGATTCCGTACGTTGGGTATTATTATCAATCCAAAGGCTTGCCCGCAGCTTGAATTTAGCCTTGGGTTCAAGTTGAATAGACCAGATAACCATACAAAACTATAAAAATGGGTTCAAGTTGCCATGCCTTTCTAAGAATTTGATTCCTAAAAAAACATGCAATTCCAATTAATTCTCATTAAAAAACAAAGAATAATTGACATTCGGATCTGTGTACTTGTGATTTCGCAAAATTTTCTAACATGACCCAAGTGGGGGACAATTTGTAGACATTAAAATGTTCACAATTCAATCTTGACGTTTTTCATATTGACACCAATGTTCTATGGGATGACATATACTGTAACTCTATACCACAACCTAAACATAAGGATATATCAATATTGTGTCAACCCAATGTAAATGTATATAGTCCATCTTTACACTTTAAGTATAAGACATACCATCTCATCCTATGCAATCACAAACACAAAGGAATGTTGATGCAAGAAATCTTGCGGGGGGCGGGCCAAGCCGCCAGACGCCTGGAACTGACCACTGAGTCAAGCATTCCATCAACAGGCCCGGTCAGAATGGTTTGGCCAGACACTAGACGAAATATTCTTCGGTATTGCTCGAAATAAAACAGAGAAAATCTCGTCAGTCTCACCAGAGGGGTTGGCACTCCGATCAGACTCACATGCTATGTTTGATTCAATCAGGAAGGAGGAGGCGTGGTTGGAAGTAGCCGCCGCCTTGTGGAAAGTTTGGGTTATTTGGATGACAAGTGGACATTGTGTAAGCCCAAGATGCCATACCTTGCTGAGGAGGCTCCCTCCTACTTATATTGAGTCAAATGTTCAAAAGAGGGCCTCCAACATGGACGACTATAGACTCCTAGATGCAATAAATTTCTAGAGGCCATGTGCCTACGGCAGACGACTTTTATCAATCAAGGTTGTACGGTGGCCGACTATGTCTCTAGATCAGACAGACTTCAGGTGGCATGCTATCCCTGGAGATAGAGAAGGCTGGTGGATTGATTGAGATTATGCAATGTGTACGATCGTGGGCTCTCTAGGCTATTGTAAAACCCGTAATACCAATATACGAGAATAGTGTATGTATTTTTGAACGTATTCGTATGAATATAAATTTTGGATATTTTTATGAATTTTCTCTAATTTTTATAATGACAAAATTATTTTTAAATAATTTTGAACATCATTTGAATTATGACTCATGATGTATTAAATGAAAAACATGGTATGTCATGGGGTATTTGGTATTATATATGTATTCCTATATTTTGCACACAAAAATAACTTTTAGAAAATTCCCATGGTGATACATAAACCCCTTAATTGGCCTGAGCTCCTTAACCCTCGCCTAATCTAGGCACATACGGGACACATGGCTTAGGTAGGGAGGATGGAGATGATGATGGGGATTTATGTTTCATTTTTAGAAGAAAAAAGAAGGGAAAATAGAAAACAAAAGGTACTAAGCTAAACCAAACCAGCAAAAAGAAAACCTTAGCCAAAATATCCCAAGGCCAAAAACCCCTTCACTATCTTCCTCAATCTACACAGGCCGAATCCCCCAACAGCCCTCTTCCATTGTTTCATCTCCTCCATCAAGCCATAAATCACCACCATAACTCTCTTGTACAGCTAAAAACCAAAAGAGCCACATTTAGTATGAAAGCTTGGAAGGTGTGAGGTAGAAGAAGATCATTGGAGAAGAAGCTAGGAGGAAAGAGGAATATGAACTGATGGGCCAAAGCTCAAAAATTTCAGATGAAGGACTTACAAGGTAGGATGTCTAACTACATTAGCTAGGGCTTAATCTTAGAATTGTGTGGAGACAAAGTATGTTTTTCGTAGAAAATCAGTAGAAGCACGATCGACACGGTCGCGTCATCTCCGACGAGTTCGTTTCGATCGGCTGAAATCCTAGGAATTCAACAGCAGCAGTTCGACGCGGTCGCGTCGACTTAGGCGCTGTCGCGTCTGTTGACTGGGTAACTTGCCCTTGTTTGACACGGTCGCATTGACGAAGACGTGGTCATGATGACTAGGTTCCATAACTCTTCCATGGATTGACACAATCGTGTAGATCGTGTAAACAATTGTTTAAACGATCCGAGAATTTCTAACATGGTCGCGTCAGTTCTGAAACGACCGCTTTAAATATGATTTTACTAGAGTATGAGTTTCTTCCACTCGGTCGTGTGGCTCGCTAAACAACCGTGTGGTTTTGTTTTGATATGCTGCAAAGTGCTACACTCAACGTGACCACATGGAATGCACCAGTCGACTGCGTGGGTTAGTTTTTTCAGCATGTGTTACACGATTTAGCTTAATTCAAATGTTGTGATTCATATGTTCATCTTTGTGCTTCACGTCCATGTTACATGTGCCATTAGTATGTTACTTGCCATGCCACAAGTCGTTAATTTAAGCTTGGTACTATGGAGAATCATACTATGCTTAAAATCCATGTTGTTAATGATGGATTTTGGGGGACCCTTAGGGCAATATTCTATGCCGGTCCTACAACGGACGGACGATAGAAGCAAAAAGAGAAAACAGCAGAAAAGGAATCGTTAAACTATTTAACGAAAAACCCTACGGATTTAAGACCATAGCCAGGATCTTTGCTATCTTGAGGTGGATCTGACCACCCCAAGATAGATCTAAAGTAATGCAATATAATTAAATGAAAGCTATTTAAACTACATACCCGAACCTTTGCTTGTATCGGCAAAGTGTACCGAACCACCATCTGCTCCCAGAAGCTAGCCGCCTCTGCGCTCCCGAAGCGATCCACCCGAAACGAGCCGACACCATGCCTCGGGGCCAACCACTTGCTGAAGAAGATTTCACTTGAGTGTGATCCAACGTCTTAGACTTCGGATCGAATCCAAATCATTCTTGTCGTTTTACTAGAACGCGAGCGAAGGAAACGGAAGAAATGAGGAGAGAATAATTTTCGTCTTGAACTGAGCATGCTCAAAACTTTTTGGATCTACTCAATTCAGAGACTTGGTTTAAGTTTTTCTAAAGGGTGTCGACCCCTATTTATATAGGGAATCGGACCCCCTTGCTCGTCGCACGAGCAATGTGGGACTATTTAAGTTTATAAGAAAAAAATAAAATTAGTTTGCCTTATAGTAAGGCTTAACTTCAACTAATTTTATCTCCCTCACCGTTGAGCTTCAGAAGTGATACAACCTATCATTTCGAAGGGATATGAATGGTGAACGCATAGAAACAAACAACGATGAATTCCGACTTCGTTTGACCCCTCAAACAATTGCTCAAAGTTGAGCAAAAAGTCATAAATCAGCTGAAATTCGTAGCCGTCACTACCCTCTATGGTTTCTGGAGTAAGGGCCCCGCAGGTGTGGCCCACCGGCCAGCTAAGCACGCCCAAAGGGCACGTCCAGCCCACTTGGGGCACCCTCCCGTACCTGGGTGGGCGGGTCTGACCCGCCCGATGTGCGGGCGCGCTCGAGTCCCGCCTGCCCAGTCGGGCTTGACCCGCCCGCATAAGCGGGCTGGTCAGACCCGCCTGCTTGGCGGGCGGGTCCAGCCCGCCAGCGTGCTGGACCCCCCTTTCGGGCAGGTTCAACCTGCCTAACAGATATAGACCCGACCACCCAAGCTAGGCTTGGGCCAGAACTGGGCTTTTGCCCAGTTCTGGCCGTTGGACTGTTTCTTGAGTTCTACAACTCTGATTGAGCCGATTTCAGATTCGTTGGAAAGCATGGTTCGAATGGGACCATCCCAAAGAGCCATCTATCCATTTCTATGCGTTATATGATCTAAAATATTATCGTAAAATATTTATGATGCATTTTAAATCCGTTTGTATCAATGCATTAATCTCATACATCATTTTACTAATGCTGAATTCGTAAACACTTTGCTATATTATTAAATCTTATTTAATGTCAAAAACTTATGCGACTCTAAATCGTTTTAATATAGATCGACTTAATGTCACTAACTCTTTAGTGACTTCAATTAACCTCGTGCACCCGAGTGCACTCCTTCTGAATTCTTCCTATTACTAAGACGCAAACCGAACCTATTACTAAGATGCAAACCGAACTCGGTGTGAGACCCTACAGCCTGATCCTACTACATGTTGGGGCTCGAATCCCCTAGAAGACATTAACCATGATCAGCAGGTGTCGTCTCTATTTCAGCATCATAATTATGGGATTGATCCATCGACAAAAGTGTCGTCGGGGTCACTCTGACTGTGTCAGTGATGAATACCGCAGTTTTATTCCCGTCGTCATAACTATGTCCCTGCATGTCCTAGGTTATGGTAAACCATCAATCCTACTAGCCAGCATCAGTCAGCATGCTTTCATCTTTGTTATATACACGTTGTACACCTTACAACGTACCCCGATCGAGGTTTAGCATAAAGAACCGTACTGAGCATGTGACACTAACTTCCCTTTAACAGAAGAGACGAATCACATCTTAGTCATTTACTTACCTCATATGCTTCAGGTGTCACCCAGCCTAAGACCTTTCAGCAGGCCTGACGTGGAAGCTAGATCATAGATCTAAGTGACAATATTCACGTACATGTTCGTACAAAGACTTCATGTCTTAAGGACCAACTTGCCTATCATCGCTATAGAGTTATTTTTAGTTAAAGTTTAACCATTTAATAACTATTTATTGGGTCTTTCAGTGGACTCATTCTCAAATGAGCACATGTGCCATGACCGGCGCCCCGTTTACGGTTTGGGCGCGGTGTCGTTTTACCACAAGTGTACGGTTAGTGTAGGGTGTGGGTTTATCGAACTCAGGGAGATGGATGTCTTGAATGGCTACTAGCCTCGCCTAGGTTGTATGCTAGCTACACGGATAATATGAGTGGAAGTGTAGAAATAAAAGAAAAAAAATAAAAAAAAGACAAGAAATGAATCCCCGCTAACACGGGCTAGATCACTCATAACATTTGGCATTTGACTTGATCTAGGGTGAGACATTTCCCCTAAAGGTGGTATCTAGCGTCCATGGGCCCGATATTTCAGTCGATGCCCAGTACGCTAGATCTACACGGTTTCAGATGGTGGGCATTCCCATGTCCATTAACTTTTTCCGCAATCGGGAGCATTAAGGCCACAATGATAACTCCCAACATTTCGTCCAAGCCGTTCCCACGCGATAGGATTCAATGTCTACGCTAGGGGCGTGAGCTGTGGCTAGGGAGTCAACCGCCAAGTTTATTCCCCATTGGCCCGACGGTCAAAGGCGGTCTTTCTCCCGCCAATGACAATGAAACACCCCGCGTAACCCTAAAGGCCAAATAGGTCGAATGTGATTTCTAGCAATACATCGAAGCGGATCTTAACTGGACAAGACACCTGACCCCAATCCCCAACACAACTAGTGTGTTGCCATATGAATTGGACTCAGATTGCTAGAAATCCCCATTGACATATTCCATCGAACACATACCATGCAATCAAGTCAAATGTAGATTCCAAGCATCAATCCTACTCTAACCCATATTAGGGTTCATCAAACACTACTCAATGATGAAGAACATGATAGAAATCAATAAATCCAAACAAACATTCATCATCGAGCAAAATGAAAATAACACAAAACAATGGAAATATGAAAAGAAATACTTATCTTGCCATTGAATCTTCAATCATTTACAAGATTTATTGAAGTAGAAAACCTAATCTAACCTAACCTAAATCTTCCAAGAAATGGGGAGAAAACTGCTGAAAAAATGAGAGAAGATCCTCTCCAAGTCGTGCACATTCTCCTCTTTATAAGCCCCCACAATCCCTTCACGGTTCGGGTCCAAAAACCGAGCAAAACTGCCAAAACAGGCCTACTCGATTGGGTGGAAGTTCACCCGATCGGGTGGAAATAAACAGAGAGTAGACTGCTAAAATTTGGCTCAACCGGACGGCCACCCAGACACCCAACCGATCGGTTGAATTGAAAATCCAGACAGCACCCATTTTCAGCACATAGCTGCGCTCAGAAAATTCCAGAAAAATCTAGAAAAAACGGATTTTGTCATGCGACCTATCGTTGGAAAGCTAACGATGATGACAACGCTAAAAAAATAAGAGATCACCCAAAATCCCTTTGGAATGATAGAAGATCTTCAATGAATGCATCAGCAGTGCGCGAAAGGGGAAGAAAAGGCCACCCGATCGGTTGAAGCATCACCCGATCGGGTGAGCTGCTTGTCGCTTTGGCCGTCGGCTTCGGAAGCTTCAACCGGGCGCTGAGGCGAGCGGGTGGCATGACCGAGTCGTGAATTGTTGATCTTCAGCTTCAGATGAAACGATCGGGTGAGATATCACTGAACCGATCGTTTCATCTGTCGATCTCACCCGATCACTAAACCGATCGGGTGAGCTGCTCTTCTCTTCAGCTCCTGTCCGGATCGGATACATGTTCATCAACCGATCGGGTGGCTGTATCCACCCGATCGGTTGACGGCTGAAATGTGGATTTCTTCGTCGTTTGGCCCTCTGGATCGTGCGTGACTCTTCCCGTTGCTCCGAGGACTCATGATATCTTCATTATACGTTCCCAACGCTGGCAATCTCCTGCATTTACATAAAAACACAAAGAAGTGAAAGAAGACTAAAAATCACAAGAGAAAGGGTACGGAACTACGGAAAACAACTGAGAATCACAAAGAAGATGTGCATGAATATATAAAATATAAACGCATGTCAAAATCCCCCAAGCTGAATCCTTCCTCGTCGTCGAGGAAGACGAGTGAGAGTAAGAGCCCCGGAGGGAAAAATAGAGAGAGAAACAGAAAGAGAAATCAAAACCCTAGATCGCCCGTCAAGGCCAACAAAATCAAACATGCCACACGAGGCAAGCCTGCGATAAAACACAACACTAAACCGAGGAATATGAGTCCAAACAAGTGTCGTGGGCCCACGTGGTGAAGCGCGAGTGAGTGTGGTCGTGTGCTAGCAGACGGTTTCACTATCTACATTGTGCAATAAAGCTCCATATACACATACCCAAGGCAAGACCCAAATATCGATTCAATTCGAAATTGCGGTGAATAGTAGCTCAAGTATGCATGAGAAGAGTATAAGAATAGTAGCGTATCATGCATCGGGGACTCCACATCTAGGGATAAGGAAATCACCACATTATAGCCTATATAACCGCTAGAAAGTCCCTATGCCTAGTGTGTTCGAAAATGATGGAGATTGAGAAGGTGTGGAGCAGAACACTCGGTGCAAACTCTCGCCTTCCCTTTATTCTTAGTAGATAGGAAAAAATATTCACACGGGAATTTTTTTGGGTTTTAGGTATTTGTATTTTTTTGGATTTTTGGCTATACATATTTTTTACTTTTTCTCTTTTTTTTTCTTTTTTTGGGTTTTTCTTTTCTCTCTTTTTTTGAATTTTTGGATTTTGGGATATGTACTTGTGTACTCTCCCAAGTGGGAGAACGGTACACGACGAGGGCATTTGCACCAAGTAAAACAAAAAAGAAATCGGAATCTAAACACTTGGGCAAAGGAAATATTTCTCGCAAATCAGAGCATAAGCTAAATGGGTTTTCCTAGTCTTTGTTTGTGGAATCCCGACACATGCGAATTGAAGTGTACGATATATATATATATAGCATGCATATAGAAGCAAACAGTAGAAGCAATACCGCATATTCAGATCGAAGCATGATAATCTAGGGGTCAATCAAGGACAGGTGTATAAATCAACATCACAAAGTAGAAGCACATCACTAGCTAGTCATGACACACGACTTACATAAAAGCAAAGTGGACCCACGAAGCGTGAAATGCAATGGGACTCGGCTTCCTAGGGTTAGTGAATGTGATTATCAAAGCTATGCTAAGTGTGTGTGCAGTTTCGTGGCAATTCATCATATGGGGTCATCTCTAGGAAAGAGAGAACAAAAGATGAGAAGAAAAAGAAAAACACAAAGAAAAACGACTCAAAAAAAGAAGAAAAAGACACAAATGACGCACGAAGTGCGACTCCCCCAAGCTGAAACTTGCATTGCCCTCAATGCAATAGTAGTGAATACGGGAGGGCAACGAAAATGGGGGGTACGCACCGACAACAAAAAATGAAAAATGTGAAAAACACACAAACGAAACAAAAAAATAAAGAAAAAGAAATACACAAATAAGAATCACATAAAAACAAACACACTATAAAGACGTCATATGACAACATGCACAAAAGTCGATTCCCCCAAGCTGAACATGGCAATGCTAGCGAAACGATATGATCATGGCGATGCAGAAATAATGGGTAAGGGGGAGAATCGGAAAAGAAAAAAAGAAATCAAAATGCAGGAGAGGACGAGTTCTTGTCCTCCTCGGTAGAGGATGGGGGTGTGGGCGAGAGAAGTGATAGAAGGGCATGACATGATGGATTATTATGATGCAAAAGTAAACCCTAGATATGCTCCCCTCGCTAATGAGAGGAGACGAATTATTCTAATCTAAACTAGAAAGCTGTAAATTTCTACACTACTGGATTAGGATACACCTGAGCATAGGCAGATCCAGAATCTGGAGTGGGGCAGGTAGCTGCTCTAACTGTTCCTTCTGTGGCTCTTCCAGAAGTGATGTACCACGAGTGCCAATGGACCCAAGCAATGCACCTCCAAGCATCCTTAGTAGGTGTCCACCTGTGACCTGCAAAGGACGATGCGCATTAGTCCATGGCAAGAAATTATTTCCCAAAATAAATGTATCCCAGAGATAATCATCAACATAAGATGAAAACATAATAAACGGGTGACGAATACTCCTTGAGAATGGGTCGCTATCCTCTGTACTAGTGATGACAGAATTCATGCTCTCCATGAGAAGTGGTAGTGACGCACCGCAGCATACCTCGAGGGAAATAGATCCTGTGTCCTGCGAGAGATATGGTGTGTCAAAAACATATAAGTCTAAAGAAATAGGACGTGAAAAGCGAGACTCAAAAGTGGAGTAAGAGTGAGTATGAAAATCTCTCTGAATAGGAGCAATATGCTCAAGTAGGTGCTCAGCCGCAGAAGAAGTGGAGAGCGACGGTAGAGGTAGATGTGACTCGGGCTCCATGAAGTGGACCATCGTATCCAAACCCTCATGCACATTCCCCTCGACAATATGCTCATACTCCACCATCTGCCCGATGTCCTGAATGACATCCTCATGGTTGACCACAGACCAAGGAGGAAGCTGCGACAGAGATGGCTGTGGAGGTGGATGTGGAGCGGACCCCTCGTATGTGTTCGTGGTGTCCTCGTCCTCATGCACATCCTCCGCGTGCTCTCATAGGACTCATGTGGGGTATCCAAATCAAGACGAGAAGTCTCTCCCACAGATCCTATAGAAATCACCCCATCCTCACTTCATCATCAAAAATGCTTCGTCATCCAAGTGGCAGTGTTGGAAAAATGGGGTATCGTCTTGAGATGTGTCTGTGGTGGCCGATGAGATGGTGGTCTTAACATGAAAGCGGGTATATCCTCTCCTTCATCCCCTCTCCTTGGTGTAGGCTCGGTGATCGGTACTATCAAGTTTTGTAATATTTGGCCTTGGTTAAACATGGCACTTTCAAGGAGAGACACGAGGCTTGATTCTTCTTGCGTTGGTGGAGGGATATAAGGTTGAGAAAATGGATGGGAGGTGTTTGGGCTAAGGTTGTGGGAGAATGTTTGGCCTTGGTATAAGGGGAGGCTCTCAAGCGTTAATGGGCAATCATAATACACGTGCCCTGCCATCCCACAAGTCTCACAAACCACAAATGATTGGGATCTTGAAGTTTTCTGAATTTAAGATTGAACCCCTTGTCTCCATTTACACATCACCGCCTCACATCTTCATTGTATCCTACTCCCGTGTTAGCTTCTTACTAGTCTTCCTCGAGGACGAGTAAGAGGTAAGCTTTGGGGATTTTGATGTGTCATTATATTCCACATTTATTGATAAGATTACACGTCAAAATGATTGCTCAATTACATATTTCATACGTTTTTACGCTATTATTTGGAATAATATGATTTTCGGAGAGTTTATGTCCATTTCAGGTATTTGGGCGATATTGGAGCAATTTGGAGTCAATAAGACGATCAGCGACGTGAGAGCACCAATGAGACTCATGATGACATGCTCTAGGTGCCAAAGAAGAATACTGGAGCAAGGAAGGAGCAAGAGAGAAGGTCGCTCGATCGAACTATGATGTGGCGAATGAATCGAGCGACCCGAAGTGTTGGAAACAGGACAGCCGTGTACTATTTCTAAATCTAATATCACCTGGGATTTTTCACTATTTTTTTGATATTTTTTCCAGATAATAGACTTCAAGAAGGTTCCAACGCCACTAAGAACGTGCCAATCGGAGATCGGATGAGCCCTGGGGAATTTCTGTAAGTTGATGGTGCAGTGCTGAAATTGTTCTCAATAGCCTACTCGGTCGAGCAGTACACTACTCGGTCCGAGCCGTGCACTACTCGACCGAGTCAAGTGAAAAATGGCGCTGAAATGTGTTTTTTACGTCTACATGACCGGGCAACCTCCTACACGGACCGAGCAACCTCCTGCTCGGTCCGAGCAACCTCCTGCTCGACCGAGCAGCGCCGAATCAACCCAGGTTGGCAGAGCGACATGTTTTGGAAGATTTCGATTCCCTGTGCAACTCGACCGAGCAGCCGAACGACTCGACCGAGCAGCCGAACGACTCGACCGAGCAGCTTTGTGCTTGGACCGAGTCGCCGTAGGCCCAGGATCACATCCAGATCAGATTTTTGAGGAGTTGTTCTGTGAGGGTTTTTAGGGAAAAAGAGTTGGCAGCCGCCAGGGGAGGCCTGTAGAGAGTTTGGGGAGACGTTTTAGGGAGCGAAAATTGTAGAGAATAATTGTTAGATTTAGATTAAATTTCTGAAGACGTTTTGGATCGAATTCTATTGAAGCTTGTTGGCTATTTTCTTGCATTCTTGGAATCTGAGTTTCTCTTGAGATCTGTTATTCGCTCTGTAAGTTTCTGATCTTTATTTTACCAATTGCGATGATGTTCTCATCTATAAAAATGGTGTTTTTATCTGTTATTATCGCTATGTATGAGTAGATCTTTCTAGGGTTGATGGGTTAGCCCTAAGATCCTAGGGGGGAGACGTAGATCTGAATCTCCACGTTGAATTAGGGACTTAGGGGAGTATTTCGGTCGATCCTATTGAATTCCTAGATAACCAGTACTGAGATCATGCCCACGGTCTATGGAACTGATGTGCTTAAGGGGTATCTACGGGATCCACATAGGGAAATCGGTGGATCCAACCAAGGCTCGTGACCATGCCCGGCTCGTGCCTTGATGGGATCCATCGACGAACTATACCACTACGTTGACGGCTACCGCCATTGCGTCAACAAGAGCCACCGAAATACCTCACAATTCTAATCCACGAGAGTGGTACGAATTGGGAGATTAATCCCCTAACCCTAGTGCAACGTAAGGATCCTATTCCAACGTCGATCCCCGACGATCTTAGCGGTGATCCCTAACGCCCTAGCTATTTTTCTGCGACGTTGAGTGACACAACCTTCGTATCCATCACCATTATAACTCTCCATACTCCACATCCATTAATAAACCCGCAATTCTAAATCAATCTAGGAGTAAATAGGTAGTATATCATCGCTTCCCTTGTTCGATACCCGCTTGTCACTATACCGTGCGCTTGCGGTAGACGACATCGTTTCAGAGTTAGTTCCGGTCCGATCAGCGAACCTTTCTTCTTTTTCACCAATAGAACAGGTGCTCCCTACAGAGACACACTCGGATTGATATATCCCTTCTGCAAAAGGTCATCCAACTGTCTACGTAGCTCCCCCAACTCCGCCGGAGCCATACGATATGGTGCTTTCGAAATGGACTGTGTTCCCGGAATAAGATCAATCGAGAACTCAAGAGCTCGATCGGGCGGCAGTCCTGAAATCTCCTCGGGGAAGACATCATCAAAATCTCTCACCACAGCTGATCTACTCACCTCCATCTGTATAGCCACAAGCTCCACCACAGGCTTGGCCTGAAATCTGACAGGCCCAAGCGAATTGCTACCGCTACTGAACTTGAAAGTCGGATAACCAGGAATCTCAAACACCACCTTCTTCCATCGGCAGTCGATCGTAGAGAAGAAGCAACTAAGCCAATCCATTCCAAGAACAGCATCATAATTGGTAATGTCGTAGACGATAAAATCGGCGTAAAGCTCGAGTCCACAGACTACTAATGGACAAGATTGACAACCAATGGACACTGAGATCATATCATTCCCTGTAGCGATATCTCAACTCTTGGAAAGAGGGGACATCGTCAGAGAATGCTTGTCAACGAAACTCCGGGATAAGATGCACATGGATGCACATGAGTCGAAGAGAACCCGAGCGGGACAAGCACAAACAAGAATAACCACTAACAAATAAACTAGCAATCAAAACATATTCTAGCAAACAAGATCTAATCTAACATACAAGATCAACTAACGAAAAGTAAAGACTAGTCTGAGGGTTACCTGTAATAACTCCATCCTCAGCCTTCGCCTCTACTGCGGTCATCGTGAAAGCTTGCCTTCTAGGCTGAACGGCCTGCTGGAATGCCTGCTTCTGGGAAATGAGAGGCACTCCACGTCTAGCAGCTACTGGTGCTTTCTGCGGCTGTCTAGCAAGCGGGCAATCCTTCACTGAATGCTTAGCGTCGCCACAAAGTAAACACTGGCCCAGAATTCTCCTGCACTGTTCCTTCACATGGCCAGTCCTGCCGCAAAAATGACACATCTTCTGATTAGGCCCACCTGGCCTCTTAAACTGCACGGACTGATTAGGCCCATCACTGGCCTAACCACGGCTCCGGCCTGCTTCATAGGCCTCTTCCCAGCACCTGAATACTGCCCTCTCCTCTGATTGGCAATCAGCTCTTGCCTCTTGGCAACTATCAGCAACTTCTGGTAAGAATCTAAGTCCGAAGAGGGCATCAGACTCTGCAGCTCCAAAGATAAACCCTGCAAGAACCTCTGAGCTCGATCTTCAGCGATCCGAACCAAATTTGGTGCAAAGCTGCACAACTTGGTGAACTCCTGGTGGTACTGGTCCACCGTCAGATTCCCCTGCTTCAGATTGATAAACTGTTGCATCAGCTCCTTCCTGGCAGCTCGAGGGAAATACTCCTCATCAAATCTCGCCTTGAAAGTGGCCCGGGGGATAGGCCTCACCAGCATCTGCTCCTCAGACTCCCACCAGCTACGAGCATTATTCTTCAGTTGCTTCTTCACCAAGTCAACCCATCCAGCCGGGTTAACCTTCGAGAGAAGCAGATTATCCTCCGTATTCTTCATCCATTCATCCACAGATAATGGTCCTTCTGATCCAGTGAAATATGTCGAGCCCAGCTCCGAAAATTCTTTGCTCACGGCTCGAAGCGAGGGGCATTCTGAAGCATGCCCTGCTGAACCTGCATCATTTGATGCACCATCCTCATCATCTCAGCCGTGGTAGGTTCTCTATCAGCTCCAGCACCATCAGCTGATCCACCACCAGCTCCAAATCCACTACCAGTGCGGGTGAAGCGTCTTCTCGCCGTCTAAGACAAGAAAACGTTCCGATTAGACTCAATTTTGACTCGGGTGTTCCGAATATTTAAATGGATGTTTTTATCTTTATTGTTGTTCCGATATTTCGCAGAAGCAAGAGGGGACCTGCATGGGCCACCAACAAAACCTGTCACACCATGTTCCCAAGTATGGAAGACGAAACGTGAGGGGGTCCGCTCATACTTGGAGCTGTAAAGCTGCAGTCTGATAAGCGTCGGTATATTAACCAAATAGCAGGTCCTTGCATTGCGACATAACAATAATAATAATAAAAGGAAAGTAGACATAAAGAAAACATCCACCAACAACATCCAGAAATTATTCCAACATCACAGAGAAGTCACAAAAGTACAAGTCTGAACAAAAGGCCTAAAGCATGGCCGAAGCAAAAGAAAAGAGATAGGTGCTACTCACCGAAACCTAACAGCAACTAACGAAAGCAACAACAAAAAGGAGACACCAAGTGAGTCTAGGACTGGTTACCAGTGTCCTCGAACTCAGTCTCTGCAGGAACCTCGAACTCAACGTCTGTGAACTGCTTGTCCTCTGCAGCCAACTCCGACTCAGAACCTGACATGTGACACCCAAAGAGAAGAGGGCACATGTCAGCAAAAGCCTTCCAAAAGAAAACAGAGAACTTTTGTGCAAAGATACAAATAAAAGTAAAGCGACTAGCAGTTCTAATATAATGAAATGACATGACATTAGAAGTATGCATCAGTTAAAATTACATGATGAACAAGCATGTACGTCGCAGCAGAAACTGCAAAAAACACTATTTCACGAATCACGAACACTATCTTTTCACATTGTGCACAGGGTTTACTCATTATAGCTGAAGGTGCAGATCAGACTTCCTTCTACGCTGCGTGATATCTTAACCTCACCCCTCCACGTGTATCGAGCTTTGGTTTTCCAACAACATTGTGCTCGCTTCTGGATCACGAGCCAGGAAGTGTTTTCAATATGGCATAGGGTTGTGCCTGCAAAGCAGGTGCCTAGCCTCGATAATTACAATTATTGTAGCGTGTGCTACGTAATCACGATGAAACATTTTGATGCATGACATGACATGGCAATGAGCAGTTAAAGTGTGTACCATTATTTGAAATTAAACGTGACATGGCAGCATGAATGAAAGCATGGTAGAAGTGTCGGATCTAGCTTCGTTGTCAAACTAGATCTAGTAAGGGCGTCTAGGCGACTATCATTTTATCGCCTAGTCTCTTTTACTCTACTACACAAATTGGCCTAAAATGTGGCCTAAACAATTACTGGCAAGTATCACTTGCCTGAACAATTACACTGCAAACACGATCAACCAGAGTCCAAGAACTACCGATGTGCTCACAACACAGTCCAGCCTACAGTCCCAATTATTAATCTTGATTAGTGAATTACAAAAACAATTAGAAGCTATGATTTTTAGTTTGATTAACAGGCAATGTGGGGATTCCTACGGAGCGGGATTTACCTCAATACGATGCGAGAGTTACTCTGACGTCGGGTAGCGACGTCAGGGGGTTAGATTCCGATAGCGCGAACGGTACGGAACGTCTGGTTCTATGTTCGATCAAACACGTGTTCGAATTAGGTTCATATGATGGAATTAGATTATTCAGCAATCCTGAAGACGTCTAATGGCCAATTTTATTAGGTTCTCTATCATGGGGCGGGGTTCACATCATAAAATTTATGTTACTAACTTGCTAAATAAATTAAGTTCACTGTTCAACTATTAGCAACTGATATTATAGTATTCTAATGAACGTTTACTAACCGTTGGAGGGAGAGATCCCCTACGTTGCTACCGGGGGTTGTCGCGTAACGTCAGCGACGGAAAGAGGCTGAATGTGGTCGAAGCGGCACGAGGGATGGTCGACAAAGCCCTGGGGGTTACCGTGACAGCCGTCGCGCGAGGGGACGGCAGCTGTGCATCGCTGCGCCAAGGGAGGCGCTGTGACAGTGCCTGGCACTGCTGCTGGCGGTTTCCGACGGGGAAGGGCCGGAGTGGGGCTGACGGGGGTCAGGTCGACGCGGGGGAGGTTCTGCGACGGGTGGAGGTCGGAGATACGGCGGATTCTGCGCAAAGATCGATGGACAGACGCTGTCAGCGCATGGGAGCACAGGCCAGTGGTTGCTACTGTGCCCAGGCGGTCTCCGACGAGGTCAGGTTGATGGGGGAGGCTAGATGGCGGGGGAAAGGCCGCCAGGGCTGGAGGGTCGGAAAGAAAGCGTGAGGGAGGGCTGTTGCGCGATGACGACGCGAGGGAGAGAAACATGATGAGAAATAAACCCTAGGGCTGATCGGTTGAACTAGGATGTCAATTGCTAAGTAGGGTTGGTTTGGGGAGTGCAATTAAGGGGTTAGAAGAGGGAGAAGAAGGACTGAGTGGACTTAAGGGTGGTGAATAGCTAAAATCAGATTTTGGGTTGATACGTAAGGATGAGATTCCTATTGCTATATAACTTGGGGTTTGGGTAGTTTGAGGGTAAGGGAAGAGAGAGAGTGTGTGTGAGCAGGGTACAGATAAGGGAAAAATGGAGTGAGCCTAACTTAGGGATTATGTCATATGAAACGTAGGATATAATATAGTTTGATTAGGGAAATTAGTGTAAATGTGGGTCATGGAACCCGATAATTATGAGAAAAATACCGGACGACCGTGTCGACGAGAGAATCGAGACTAAGAAGATTGGTCACTGGCTAGGGCGACGAAGAATGGAACTTAAAATAGAAAGGTCTAACGACAAAAGTGAAAACTACGACACCTCTTCAAACAAAGTTAATATGTCGGAGAACGACCCGTGAAATGACGTTCCAAAATAATTCCATAAATAAATACTCTTCCAGAGGGTCACAACGGCATATCATATCATAAGGTTTGAATACAAGAAGAGATCAAAATAAATATGTGTATGAACAAAAGTACAAACACGAAAAACGTACGATCGAAAATCCACCGTGACAGTTGCGCTACTTAAAGATCTTTCTTCACCTTCTTCCAATACCTAGACACAAAGATTTGGAGTTATGTTCAGGCTCATGATGAACTCATGTCACGCCATACTTCCCATTATACATGGGTGTGAGGACGCGAACGGGTCCATGGTGTGCTTAAAACAAGGAGTATTTTTTCTTCCTTCCTCATTGGTTTTAACACACTAAGCATCTGTGATTAAAAACTACATGTTATTTCATGTGTAATTAAGAAACAACATAAATAACATTATTACAAACAAAAGTGTCAAGAAATAAGATATAGCCATAGGCTTGGCTTGGCCAAAACAACAGTACACAAAAAGTACACTAAAACGATTTAAAAGAGCTGACGCGAAGGTAATAATTGCTTTAATCTTCATCAAGCTTAAACTCAACATACTCCTTGTGCACTGGCTCGACCTCTGCAACAGGATCCTTAGTAAACTCGCTCTCAAGACCTTACACACATTTCATAATACAAAACAAAATGAAATGCCCGTAAGCGAGGGTTACTCGACAAATATTTCTATATAATAGTAAGGGATATTCATACATATAAAAGAGACATAGAGACAAGCATAATACGAGCATGATGTGAACATAATATGAGTATGATGTAAGCATAATAGGAGCATTGTATGATCATAATATAAGCATGGTATGAGCATGGTATGAGCATATTATAAGCATGGTATGAGCATCGTATATGCATGGTATGAACATTATGTATGAACATAGTATACACATGGTATGAACATAGTATATGCATGGTATGAGCATGGTATGAGCATAGTATACGCATGACAAGTATGAAAATTAATTAGTACATTTAATATCAATGGAAACATGTGATGAAAAGCCTACAAGAGATATTAAATATATATTTGATAACAATCAGTTCTATGGCCAAGTCCAAGGCCAAGAGATAAATATGTGACTAAAATGCACCCACACCATCGGGAGCTACCCCGTGCCGCTTCTTATCAACCCTATACTTTGGGTGACGGTCAAGTTGCTTGCCTCCCATTTTGTGTGTTGGAGATAGCCATTGAGCGGATCCAGACACTCCCGTATCATCTGTGACCATAGACTACCCCAATACCAACTAGTCAAGTTAAGTGCCTGGTCAATAATACCTGTTATATCGATTGATAGTATGTATCACCATATAGTTACATCAGTCATATGATCATTTCTATACAGATGCATCATTACATATGCATCCATCTTGTTCATAGTGTCTCATGAGTTCATGCATCAGTTTAGTATAATTTCATGGCGAGTGACAAGTCGCCAACTCGTAATATAAACATTTTACGATTATTAAATCATGCATTTATAATATAAAACGATTTCAAAACATTAAAAATTAAGCACATGAGTAAATTTAGACATGAAATAAATTTTTGAGTGTAATATGCATTTTTCATAATTTTTAAACATTTTATAAGCAATTTTCCTAATTTTTAATGACCAAACCCTAATTTTTGAATTAAAAAAATTAATTACTAAAGTTGGTCTACAATAGATTCAGAGAAAACTACACGTCAGAATATTGTGCAAAATATTTCAAAATATTTGTCGTAACTAGTAAAATCATGGGCTGTTTTATTGCATATAAGTTTACGTGAAATTTGGAGGCAGTAATTTATTTAGCTAAATTAGCATAAATAACAATAAACTTCAAAAATATATTACGTAAGAACTACTTGCCAGATAGTTACAAGACATGCGCCTACACGTTCGCGACAATGCGCTGGATTTTCTGGTGGTCGTAGTTTATTTTTCGGGTGTCTATTTTATTTATTATAAATATAATATGATTTTTCTATTGTAATAATATTATATATATATAATCTATCTTTCTATCTTTCTATCTTTCTCTCTTCTCCTCGCGCGCACGCAGGGGCTGACGTCGGGGGCTGCGAGGCACTGCGGGGGCAGTGCACAGCAGTCGGCGGGGACGGTGATGACTCGCAATGGGGATAGTAGCGACAAGCGCAGGCGACGGCGGTGGCACATGCGACGTGGGTGCTCGGTTGGGGGTTCTCGGCGTGCTCGGAGTGGGGCAGCCGTTGGGCACGGTGGCAGGAGGCTCTCGGTGTTCCTTCGACGACGGCTCAGTGTGGCGGTCGTCGGGTGGTGGCGAGACGATTCTCACAACGAGTTGGCAGAGCCGTGACATGCACAACGCGTGGCCGAGGGTGGGTGCGGGGGCTGAGGGTCGTTGCGTTGGTTCAGGGGACCGATGATGCTCGCCGGTGGAGCTATGTCTAGGAGGGGATGTGATCGAGTGGCGAAGGAGGGTGGCAGCAGAGGGGGCGTTGGCCGGAGATGGGTGGCCACATGGCTTGCAATGGTTCTGCAACAGCTTCGCTGACGCTGAGGAAGGCCGGCGCGGCTTGCTGGGGCTGTGGGGAATGAGAAGAAGAAGAGGAGGATGGAGAAATGGTTGTTGGCGTGAGTCGGAAAGGGGGTTTGTCGTGGGGAGTTGGGTGTGAGTTATGCTGTTTGTATGAGTTGAGGGATGAGATGGAGGGGTTTCCACGGTATAAGCAGATGTGTATTTGGGAGAAGGATGCTTAAGGGATATTTGTAGGGTTTATTATATAACATTATACTAATATATGATTAATATAAGTAATTAATGATGGTAGATGGTTAGTGTTAATTAACCATGGAAGATGGTGTAGGCGAGTTTCTCGTGGGCTGCTACGGTTTAGGGTTCAGTTAATTAACATAGGTAATTAATTTCGTTAATAACGTAATTAGTAAAAATTAATTAAATATGTGAAATTACGATTTTACCTCTGAAACTGAAAGTCTCCGAAAAATTCCAGAAAAATTATCACGGATTCGTAACTTTGTGAGAATCATGAAAATAATATTCGTTTAAAATTTTGAGCTATATAATTTTGATTTTTTTAGGCAAAACGTGTTTATCGATCATGGGTTGCAGGTTTGCGGGTTTCGAGTCAATTTGACCTCAGAAAAATACATAAAATTACAGAGGACACTTAAGATCATAGAATTTTAGTTATAATGATTTAAAACTATTTTATAACATTTATATAAAAAATATTTAATAAAACTTTTAAATGATATTTATAAAGAAAAATATTTAAAATTTTTATAAACTATTTATAACCATTTTAAAGATACTGAAAATTACAAAAATATATTTAGAAACTAATTTTGATAATATATACCTAATAATTGTATATGCATTTATATAAATATTTAAAAATATATCATAAAATCATATGTCAATTCGTTCAAACGCATTTTGAAATCATTTTAATAATAAGAATACAGAAATACGTGTAGTGACAGATATGGACCGTCACAGCTCGTGGATCATGACGGGGTTGTCATCAATGTGCGACATCCATAGCACTATGGTGGATGAGCGACGGTCGTTTGGTGTTCACCGAAGGTGATTTGGATTTGCAGATATCAGGTAAGAATATTCTCGTGAAGGTATGACCTTTTAATTGTCATTAATTTTTAGTGTTGCAGTAGATCTTTATAATATGCTAGTTGTAGAAATTTTTTGATTTTTCAGTCTTCTGATGCATCGCGAAATAGTTTATCATATCTATCATATTTCCTTACATGATATGCAATTTTCAAGGTCGTATGATTGATCTGGTTATATTCTATACAGTGTCAAATTAAGCTTTGACATGATTAATTTGCTAAAAGAGTTCACATTTACCGTAGCATGCATGCATGCTTAATTTAACTTGTGGCCACCAATTGTGACAGTGAATAATTCCATGCTTCGCTACCATGTACGTCGTTATTGAAAGAACCCTTGGTCACACTTAACAGTGTTTGAAAGGTTCATTTCAAAGCAAGATACTTTGATTATTACCAAATATACTAAGACTGATTAGGCAAGGGAAAATCTATTAATAAGACGGCTGAAAGGACATGCAAATAAAGAGTAAAGTCGCCATATATCCTAGAAGTCTATGATCTGCATGCATAACTTCAATGTGTTATACAATGATGCTATGTGGATATTACCTTAACAAGCTAGCAGTTAACTATGCTTCCTACATTATTTCATAATGAGAGATCAGAACGTAATGCGACGTCCATAAAGAACATTAGCATATTACTCGATGGTCCATGCCAAAATTGTACCTAGAACGGTAAACGGGGTTAGCTGTAATGTGAGGAATGGAGTAAGGCGGCCCCCCTCCATAATGTTTGTGCACGGGCTAGCTGTGATGTCTTGTATTGTGAAAGCCTATTAATGGCGGTGGCCATGGCCCAAGCGGTGGCCAGTATGTGCACCGAGTCAGAGAGCACAGCAAAGTAACATGCGTGGCCCCCATGTAATGATCCTCATCTGTTGTGGTCAATGATCGCTGCATCGGGCTTTCGCGTGCAAGTGAGATAACAAGGGAGAGAGAGTTGGAGGGTTGGAGCAGGACACTGGGGTTTGGGGTTGTCCTTGTTTCTTGTGCGGGGGCCGAGCAAGGTGCCCTTTGCGTGTTGGCAAATGGCACCGGTCTCTTCTCTTTTCCTTCGTCCAGAGCTTCCCTTTGGATCACAAGAAGGTGTGATAACGTAGTCGTCTTCTTTTTTTTTTTTTCCTCTTTTATTTGATTCCTTGATCTCTGAAAGTATTATTTTTTTAATAAAAAAAGGCAAAACCGCAATCAACATCCTCCTCTGACGCAAATGTATGCTCCAAAAGAGGACACGGGAGGCCAACTCCACCATAGCTCCCAATCGGGCCCGCTCATGCTGTAATCCCCACATGATACTGGCATTCAAGTCACGCACGAGTTCCATCAATTGATTCCAGTCCGATCGCCTATGCCTTATGTTGGCTGTGACTAGCTGTGGAAACCGAACATCCACATATGGATGGTAATTGGCGTGTCCAAAGCCCGATTGAACATGCCACATCGTCATCCCTACTAATTCTTAATTAGTTCTTTCCTAGAACTGTTTTATGAAAGAATAGTAGAGATGTCGATGTGGAAAGCCTCATTGGAAGCCTAATTGGGCTTTGGGCATTCCGATTACCATTCCTACAGATACACCACCACCATCACACACACACCCTGGGGGCCATGGTGTCAAAAAAGCCTTCCGCCCCGGCCCGGCCTGGGCCTAGGGCTGGGCTGGACTAGGTACCCCGGCCCGGGTTTTAGCCCGGGGCCCGCCCAATCCCAGGCCGGCCCGTGTGCCCAAGGGCAAAATTTTGAACGTTGGCAAAATATCTGCCTTTGGGCAAAAATATTTTTTTAAAAATATTTTTTTACTTTTTTAAAATTTTTTAAACACCTAAAACCCCCGGCCCAGCCCGACCGGGCCGGGCTGGGTGGGGGGTGCTCCCTGCCCGAGCCGGGCCGGGCCGGGCCGGGTTTGGATGCAGCCCGGGTCAACCAGGATGGGCCGTTTTGACACCATGACCCCAGGGGAAGGGGAGATGGGTAAGGGGATGTTTGTTTTCATGAACGTCGTCTGGGAATCAGGTTGAGAATATGCATTTGGCATTGTTAATGTGCTCAGAATTGGGGGGTTTACGACTTTTTATCTGATTTGTGTTTGTTTGCAAGAAAATTAGAAGTGAGAATTTTTTTGATATGGCACCGGCGTGGGGCTTGGTTTGGGTCCTTTGGCCATTGGACCAGTTGATCGTCCAACAGCTTCTCAGCTGCTCGATCAATTGATTTCTTATCCCTTAAATAATTTTGATTAACACCATTAAATAATTTTGGTTATCATCATTAACCCTTCAATCAAAACTCCCTGCCGTTCTAAAAAACCTCTTGTCCATCGTCGCAAACTGCTCGAAACCAAAGATCATCTTCCCCTTCTTCACTTCGTACGCCGCATCGTGGCCCTCCACGATTAGATCCCACTTTGCCCTCCCCCACTGCAGCTGAATCGAGGGGGGGAGGGGGGGGGGGGGGGGGGGGGGTCAATCCGTAGCACTTCGTACACCACAAACCGCCGGAAGGGGTGGAGGTGGGGTGGGGCGGAGATGGAGAGCACCGAAAGTAGAGGAATTAGAAGGCTTGTTGATGTGAGGCGTAGGTGGGGTGGGGCGTGGCGTGGCGTAGGCGGAAGGAGCACAGAGAAGGGCGGAGGTGTGGGTTGGGTGGAGCTGTGAGGGGAGAAGTTGCAATTAAACAGAAAACTGTTTAATTGAATATGACTGTTAGCACTGGACATGTCCATTAATTGACTACCTCGACAAAAGCTACATTTGATTCTATGCAAGATGGTGAGTGGGTGTATCGAGCTATTGCGGCGGGAAAGACACTATCATTTGGGGGTTTTGTCTAGTAATTAGCGTTGGATATTGGATCGCTTCAATATATGTTTTGATGATGAACAAATAATATGCTTGTACTAACATGCATTATAAAGCTATAGAAAAATATATGGTGATGCTCAATACTCAATAATGGACTCAACATCTTTGACAAAGTCATGGACATTACTAGATACGTCATTCGGGCTTATATTGTTGCATTTTATATTAATGCTGTATTTTTTTTCCATGTCTTAGATTTGATGCTATAGCATTGAAGACGCACTTACACACACATCTTCTATTTGGTTCAAGACATAGAATATTTGTGCTCTTATATCTTAATCATAATACATTGATTCTAAGTTTTATTAGTGTTTCTAAATGTTAGTTAGTTGACCAATAACACTTGTAGTCGATTAACATATATCTTATACTTATTGTTTCAGACTTACGAGAAAGGCACAAATATATGGTGGATATCCGACCTTGAGTATTGAAGGTGAGTATATGATGTCAACTAACCACCTCCTTGGTGGCTAGATGGGGTATTTATAGTGTTGAGATTCGGTTGATCGCTGTTTAATCATCTAGCGCTTCTGCTTAGCTGGAGCATTAATGAGGATGCAATAGGTCCGCGATGGCGTCAGATATATTTATCGAACCACATCAACCTCTGGCATTAATTTGATGTTAAAGTGTGTCAAGGATATTTGTGTATTAATAGGAGATGTGATGTGCGACCAACAGTTCTCGTTCTTAACCTCTTGTATTAATTGGAGGCGTAGGTGTCCCTACGTCACCGTGTCAGAGATATTTGTGCCTGGTAAGTCGCCCTCAGTGTGAGCCAAGCTCGACGTCCGAGCTTGACATCTCGAGTCCTTCTCTGAATGTGCTTCTTATATGGAGAGTAGGCAATCTTCTTGTTCGCTAGGCTGGCAAGCCTCCCGCGCGATCAGCTGGTGAGCTCTTCTCTTGACTCTATAGGCGAGCCCGCCGATCAGCAAGGCGAGCTTCCCAGTGTCGGGGTGAGCTTCCTGTTCGGGCTAGTTCTCATTCCGGATGGTTGGAAAGCTGTTTGCTTGGGCTTCAAATATACTGGCCTTTATTCTCTGTGCCGGACGCAATAACAATTTTTCTCGTCATTCGAGTTCGAAACGGCAAGCCCAGATCAGCTCGGATGACGCGTCGTACTTCCATTGGATGTGTAACGATCTGTATTTTTAGTCATGCTAGAGTCAAGCTTTACTATTGTCATGTCTATTATTATTATTATTATTATTATTATTATTATTATTATTATTATTATTATTATTATTATTATTATTATTATTATTATAAGCTAATAAGTTTTAACATCAGAAATTATTTTGTTAATTCAAAATTTTAAAAGTTTAAATTAAACTTTAAAAAGAAAACCATTCTTAGTAAATGTTGAAAACCCACGATTTCCTCCATGATTTGTGTTACCATTTTCGAATACTTTCCTTTTATTGTCAGCATTATCACCTACCATTTAAAAACCTTCCAAGTTTCCTTAGAATTAATCTCTATAAAAAATAGTCAAAAGAATAAAACCAAATCTTAACAATCCACGTTCTCTCTCTCCTTTAATTTCCATGCACAATCTCCATCTCTCCACGTTCTAAGCCAGGCGCAGCAACCCCTCCTCTAAAACCCCCATGTAGGGAAACCCCCTTCTTTACAAAATAAAACCATAAGCAAACCCTACCCTATTACTCAGCCGCCACTTCTCCTCACCCTCTTCAAAACTCCAACACACTTTCTCCATCTCTCAGTACGACCACCATCGGTACCACCCCGCATTCCCGATGAACCCCCTTCCCCTCAGTCTTCCGATCTTCTCCCGACCTCCTTCCCTTGTCCCACGTGCGTCATCCCTCCATCATCTCCCTCCGATCAACGCTAACGTCCACACCCTCTCTCCTTAACCACCAGCCACTACCACGGCCACCAACATCCCTGAACCACCCTCTCACCGGCAGCAACTCCGCCCAGCGACACCTCCACCGCCCTTGCAACATCAACTCGAGTCACTGGCTTCCCTCCTGTTGGTGGCACCACAAGCCTGCAACCTCCCTCCGACTTCCTCCTCCCCTGCAAACCATTGACCAAGCCTCTCCCTCCCAGTCGCCAGCCCGCACATCCCTCAAATATGTCGCAACCTCCTCCCGCAGTAGCCCACCATATTCCTCCCCTCTTCCGCCTGCAACAGCCTGGACCTCGTTCTCCTCCTTTTGCAACCCTCCGACAGCCCGCGCCCCCCTCCCTTCCACCTGCAGACCTCCCGCAACCCTACAAACTGCCACCTACGATCCTCCTTCCATCGGACACAGCCCCGCAGCAACCACACCCGACTCCGACAACCCGCGACCAACCCAGACTTTCCCTACACGATGATAGACACTGTAGCCTTTCCCTCCTCATCTCCGGTGCCTCCAACACCTCTACGTGCCAACCCAACTCCTTCGACCACCCTCTCCCTCCGACAGTCCGAATCCATACCACCACAACCGTCGCCTGCGCCGATCACCGTCGGCGTCGCCCAACCGCCAACCACCAGCCCAGTCGCCGCCGCAAGTTCCCATCTGACCTATTCCCCTGCAAGCGAACAAGGAAAAACTACAAACAGTAAGTTTTAATATATGAACTGTTCACAGTTAGCTTTTATAATAGTATTGTTAGTTTTAAATTATAACTTAATATACTTAGTTTTATATTAGGAGTGTACTTGTTGTATATAATTGCTTATATATGTTACAATATATGTAAGTTAGTTAAAAACAATATATTATTATATAAAAACAGAACATTATTTTATAATAAACAATATGTTTTATTAACAATATGTTTTTATTAACAATATGTTATTTTATAGTAACGTACTACTTTATAAAAACAGTATGTTACTAATATTAATTGTTTTTATATTACCTTTATATAACAGTATGTTATTATTTTAAATGTTATATACTTTGGTTTATATTAGAATAGCATAATATATAAGTATTCTATTAAGTATGATATATAATATATAAGTGTGTATAATAGTTAATTCATTATTTAATATCTTAAAACCTAATAATATGGATCTAATGACGCAGATACATCCGCGACTTTCCTACAAACTCAACGACACCCAAATCACCAAACATGCAAGTGTGTACTTTCTACATGTTTTAAATACAGTTTCATTTAATGTGACACAAAACTTCATATGTTTACTTTTGTGTATTGCAAGATAAAAACCCGTGTGTGTGTGTGTGTGTGTGTGTGTTGATATTTTATTAAGTCAATTGATAATGCATTGTAAAGATATGAAATGCAAAACACTGTTGGACGTATATGAATTGCTTGAACTACTTTAAAATCATAGATACGCAGGCCGGTTTGGCTAATCATAGATATTGTAGGCCAAGGTTTGGCTATCTTGGGGGTTGGTTTGGATAGTCTGGCGCGTGTTCATGTATTACAAATCATGATGGCTGGTTTGGCAGATTCTGGCTCGTGGTCTAGAAAGTACATTTGGGTGGGGTTGGGTTCGCGGACACTAGTCGGAAGTAAAAGGGTCACCTTTGAGGGCACGAGAAGGTCGATTCACTTGCTATCCACCTAAAGACATGGACCATAGTCACGAGTTAGAAACACTCAAGAATAGCTTGAAAACTGCCATCTTAAAATGTATTACATGTAAAATTGTTACTGCTTTTTACTTAAATTTGAACTGCCATGCTAAAACGATTCTTGATCACACTGCTTTTAATTTATAACTCATTTTTGTAATGTTTTAACTGCCATGCCAACTATTTCGAAAACCTTTCCAAGGGTCTCTCTCTCACTTTTGCTTGCCAAAGACCCTTGCTGACATACATTTTCATGTTGTTTGAAATGTATGTCAGGTTACGAGACAGGTTATTTAGAAGACAAACTGTTGAAGGAGACCGAACCACTGGACCAGGAGTACGCTGATCCAGAAGTCCTCCCTACTGAGGACTAGCTGCCGAGCTTCACCTGCTACCGATTAGATTATTCCTTTTACTGTATTTCTGTAGGGTGTGTACCCATTCTCTTTGTAGAACTCTAATATTGTTGGCCATGTTTGGGGCCTAGTTAATTTGTGTACTTTCTTCTGGATGTTGGCTTAAATTAAAAGTTATTTCTATTGCTTCTGAATGCATGCAAGTTCATGCGATTGGTTTTATTCACAGATACTTATTGGGTTTGAGCTTCACCGCTTCAGCCCATATGGATCTGCTCCTGTCATCGCTCCAAAGTATAAGGGGAAGCGAGGCGTGACATGTTTTTGTGGTGGCACATATAGGTCGTGCATTATGCAAAACTTCAAAACAATAGAAATACTATCATTAGCCAAAGTGTCTAGAGTTATCTTGTACACAAAATTTACCAGAGTTTCTTGTCTCAGTATGGCAGGGAAACCCAACCCCAGGATTGTAGGAAGAATTATTTAGACACCCATGCTTGTTAGTTAGACACCATTGTTAAGATTTAGTTATTATCACCTTAGGTGTCATCTTAGTGGCTCCCACCCAGCCCTGACCTTATTTGATTTCGGAGCTTCATTGTGTATCTTATCCTAAAAGTTTGTAACGACTGGGTTTCATGTATCTGGATTATTTATATTATATGTATGTTTTGGTGGATTTTCTCCTCATGTGTGGTTTTCGTCTCCGTAGCTTTCATTTTCGATCGTTTCGTCGTGATTTTCTAGCTTCTTCCTTAGAATCGTCGATTTTGGAGTAAGTCATTCGTGATGGGCTTCATATCGGTCATATCTTATTGTTAGATCAAGCCTAGGAGTCTTAGGAATCGATCTCGGAGCTTCGCGCTCCATTTCGGAACTTTCTGTGCACGTTAGCCGGTATAAGAAGGGGAACCGACCGACTAGATGACGATTTAGTCGGTCGGCAAACCTTCATGGACCGACTAGTTGGCTTTGTTAATTACTCAGGAGTTACTGTTTATCGTTAGTCGGTCTAAGAACATTTGTCGACCGACTAGGTTGTAAACTAGTCGGTCAGCAATCGTTCTTTAACCGACTAGCTCTATGATCATTTTGATACCAAGTACTATTCATTCTTAGTCGGTCTAAGAACGTTCGTCGACCGACTAGATGACAAACTAGTCGGTCAGTAGTTGTTCTTTGACCGACTAAATCTAAATCCTATTTTTGTACAGGAGTTACTGTTTGGACTTAGTCGGTCTGCATTGGTCAACCGACCGACTAGTTCCCAAACTAGTCGGTCAGTGGTTGCTCTTTGACCGACTAATCAGTGTCGAAACCCTAATTTCTGGGCAGCCGCCAGCACTTCCTATTTAAACCCCCAAACGTTTTTCTTTTCTTCTTTCCTTTCTCCTGAGCCTCCTTCTTCCCCAAATCATCATCCATCTAACCCTAGCCCTCCTCCTTCATCAAGAGCCTCTCCCCCTCTCCATTTTGGCCGGCCACCACCTCTAGATCGCCGAAAAACCCCCAAAAATCCCCAAAACCCCATTTCTCCAGATTTTCCCCATCCATTCCAGATCTGAACCCTAGGTTTCCCGGATCGTTTCTTCCGTTGCCATGCTTGCTCGGCATCGTTCTTCCGCTTCCGATACGGTAATAAATCGATCTCTTAATGTTTTCATAACCCATTGTGTTTTTGTGAAACCCTAATAAAACTAGGTTGGATGTTGTTCTAATATTGTTTTACCATGGCAGCGATCTCATCTCCGTAGTTAGCATTTGTGTGACGGCCTCGTTGATCGTCATCCTCGGTGCTAGGCAAGTGAAACTTGCCACCTAGGGTTTTGGGCCATGTCTTAGGCCATTTGCTTGTTGTAGGCGTAAAAGAGACTAGGCAACGAAATGATACTCGCATAAGCGCAAATTTAGGAACTAGCTTGACAACGAAGCTAGATCCGACATTTATCATGTTGCACAACTACCATGTCATGTTTAATTTCCATTAACGGTACGCGAATTAATTGTCATGTCATTGCATTCTTTAAGTGTTCCTGTGATTTCGTAGCTCCGCTACACCTTGTGAAATGATTGAAGCTAGGTGCACCCCTATGCCAAATGAAATACGCTCCTGGTTTGTGATCAAGGAAACGAGCTCTTGTGCGGGGAAACCCTGGCTCATTTACTGAGCTCGTGTACAGGGACCTTGGCTCGTCTACACATGGGTTTTGGGGTAAGAGTTAAGCGGCCATTCAACTGGGAGTCTGCCCGATCAGCAACTGCAGTTGTAAGGCGTAAACTCTGGGTTCTGGGATAGTGTTAAGTGGCCAATCAGTGTGAATGTCCAACAGTTCAGCTGTAAGGCGTAAACATCTACAAACAACGTGAAACGTGACTAGTGAAAAGATTGAGATTGTTAGTAGCTTGGCTACTCTTGACATGCCCAGATAAATTGTTCTCTTGTACTTATTGTTTCACCATGTCTTACTTGTGCACTCATACCATAACTGCCATGCCATGCATACTATAACTGCTAGGTTGCTAGTTTGCCTTCCTTTTCAGTTTCATTGCCCAAGTCTTTTAGACTTGCTGACATGTGCCCCTTTACTCTTTTGGGTGACACATGTTAGATCCTGAGCCTGAGTTCATTGTTGAGGACGAGGTGTTTGCAGACGCCGAGCCCGAGCCTGTGTTTGACGAGGACTTCGTGGACACGGGCGATCAGTCGTAGAGACTGTTTGTGTTGTTGTTTAGATTGTTTGTTGTCGGTGCGTGGCACCAATACTTTGTTATGTTGTCCCTTTTGTTGGCCTTGTTCTGGGCCTTTAGACTCTTTCTTTTAGCCTGGTGGCTTTTCTGGATGTTGAACTTAATTTTCATGTTGGACAAATTCTGAGATTTGAGATTTTATTTCTGTCTCTCCTTGTGTTATTATTGTTGTTCCGTTTGTGGTTACAGGGACCTGCTTATGTTTTACTGACGCTTATCGGGTTTGGGGCTTCACAGCTCCACTCCCGTGCGGACCTTTTCACGTCTCGCCTCCATTTTAGGGAAGCGGGGCGTGACAGGTTTTGTTGGTGGCCCATGCAGGTCCCTTCTGTAACTACGATTATCAGAATGACGATAATAATATTAGAATGTCCAATAAACTAAGTTCGACATCCGAGTCATAAGCTATGAGTCTAATCTGCTTCGTTTTCTGTGTCATTAGATGGCAGGAAGGCGATTCACCCGTGGTGGAGGTAGTGGTGCGCCTCCTCATGACGAGGAGCCTGAGCGGGAGCCCACCAATGGAGAGATGATGCGGGTGATGATTCTGATGATGCAGGTGCAGCAAGGCGTGCTCCTGCAAGTCCAGAATGCTCCAGTTGTTCGAGCTGGTCGGGGCAATCCAGGATGCCCCTCGCTCCGAGCCTGGAGCGAAGCAATTTCGGGAGCTGGGTCCTGTTGGAAACAGCATCCTAACCTATGTTTGATGATAACAAACCCTACTGAACTGTTCTAATATGTTTGTTGAGTGTGTCACAGGTCCCTATAGTCATGATTGCTCAGGTTACACATGAACGTACTCAAGTACGTTGAAATACGGAGCTGAAACTTCATTTGGAATTACACAAGCTGATCAAACAATGGAGTATAGCTATGAAACTCTACTCTAGAGTTAATCATAGGCTATAAATAGCATGGGATTTTTCCCAGGATTTATGGAGATTGTTTGAAGTCCAAATACGGAGAAATACGAGCAAATACTGAGTATACAAAGAAGAAACTTTTTCTACAAGTGGTAAAAAGAGGTGAAACAATTCTCACATATCAATATGAAGCTCTGGGATTTTTGAGAATTATTTCAGAATTTTTGGGATTTATTTGATGCCCAAATACGCAAGAATACACTGAAAATACTCAGCAAATACGACATACGGCACTGTTCCCATATACGCTTCATCGCAGAATTTAAATCGGCCGACGTGGCATCATCCTGGTCGTTCATTTCGCATCCGACGATCGATCGAAGCGAGGCGATGTGGCCGCTTGTCAGCCGTTCGATCCAGATCCAACGGCCACCAACCACGCCCACGATTCGCAAATGGCGGGCGCCGCTGACTCAGCCGCGGGCGACGTGGCTTAATCTCTGCCGTTGGATCTCCATCCAATGGTTCAGGCGCTGCCCACTTCGAGTCAGCGCTGGCGGGCGGCTCACGTGGGTCCGGGTCGTGAAAGCGGGCGCGGCTGCAGCGACGTGGGCGAATCTCGAGCGTCGATCTGAGAATGGACGGCTGCCGACAGGCCGTAAATTGCGGGTGCGGGTCCCAGCGCAATTAAACCCGCTAAGCCGCCTCATGGCGGATCCCCTCGCACAGTAACGAGACCCGTTAACTCAGTTCTATAAATACCAATGTACATCTCTTCACATTTTCATCAATAAGTGGAGTTCTAGAGATCCAAATTGAGTTCTGTAAGAAGCGTTGCGACCGTGACTTCATCCCCGACGCAGTGACAGCAAGTTGAGCAGCTAGTTCCTCCTGTGCAGCAAATGAGATCACTTTGAGTGAGGAACTTCTACCGACTACTTCCACGGGGACATCGACTACTTCTTCTACAGACATTCGATCATCATTCCGTAAGAAGTGTTGCGAAGCTACTGATGTGCTGAAAGACGACAACCAGAGAGATCTTCACAAATGAGCTTTCTAAACTCTTGATCTTTGTTATTTGTGAAGTTATTAATGTTTTGATCAGCATTTTTGTAATATAATTTCTTCCGTTATTTGGGACTCTGGGAACCAAACTTGTTGGGGCAAGTTGGGTTGGGGAGTGATACTTGTATGTTTCTTTTTGGGTTTGGTGAGCTTGAGTTGGTCTGACAGGTTGGTGTTGGGGCACCAATCTAAGGGAGATTGTAACTTCTTAAAGAAACAGTATAAGTGATTGCTCATTGGGGTGGACGTAGGTCATGGGGACCGAACCACGTTAAATTCTGTGTCTTCTGTGAATGCTTTGATTGTTTGATTCCTAAACTGCATGCTGTAAACTAGGCTTAATTTTTATCTTGCGATAATTTGGTCAAAGGCCTATTCACCCCCCCTCTAGGCCTTATTTAGATCCTACAAGTGGTATCAGAGCACCAGGCCTGGCCATTTGAGTCTAGTTCATAATGAACACATATGATTCAGCATTTGCTGAAGGACAGTCTACAGTTAGACCACCCAAATTTAATGGGACTGATTTTGCTTACTGGAAAGCTAGGATGAAAATTTTCCTAGTCTCTTCAGATCTTGAAATTTGGAAAATTGTTGCTAAAGGCTATCACCCACCTACAATCAAAATTGAAGATATTGAAATACCAAAACCAGAAGATAAATGGGATGATAACGATAACAAACTTTATGCTCTGAATGGTAAAGCTATGAATGCAATTATCTGTGCACTTGACAGAACTGAGTTTAACCGTATATCTCATTGTCTTACTGCGCAGGAAATCTGGAACACTCTCGAAGTCACTCACGAAGGAACCTCTCAGGTGAAGGAGTCCAGATTAGCGCTGCTGAGCTCAGAGTACGATGGTTTCCACATGCTACCAGGAGAATCCATCAAGGATATGTACACTCGCTTCACCGACATCGTATACAACTCAAAAGCCTTGGGAAAGTCTTACGACAGCATCGACCTCATTCGGAAAATCCTAAGAGCGCTTCCTAGTTCCTTCCGGCCTAAAGTGACGGCCATCCAAGAAGCGAGAGATCTCACTAAGCTGAAGCTGGATGATCTGATTGGGAATCTGTTATCCCATGAGCTGGAACTCAAAACCGTCGAGACAAGAGAGAAAGGTGAGGCTAAACCTTTAAAGACCATCGCTCTCAAAGCCGAAGAAAGTGACAAAGAAGATCTCGACGAGGAACATGCACTGATGGTCAGAGGATTCCGACGCTTCATCAGAACTCCTGCCGGAAAATCTGAAATGGCAAAAAGGTTCAATCGTTTTAATAAGTTTAATCCTTTGAATTCCTCGTCTGAACAGAATACTACTAAAAGTGTTCAATGTTTCAACTGTAAGAAATTTGGACATTTCATGAAAAACTGTCCAACAAAGAACGCGTCATCCGAAGCCAAAGGGAAATCATTTGCGGTCACATGGGACGATGACGACGAAGATGAACCACAAGACGAGGTAGCGCAATCATCACTTTGCCTAATAGGTGAAAGCGACACGAACAAGGTAAGAGATGAATTTTCTTTACCAGAATTAATGAATATTTGTGAAAACATGAATTCAGAAATTATTTCTCTTGAATCCTCTATAGAAAATTATAAAGAAATGAATTTCCAACTACAGCAGGAAAATTATAATGTTTTGCAAAATGAAATAAAATTGAAAAATGAAATTGCATCGATCAAAATTACCATTGAAAAACTCAAAGGAAAATCTAGTATTACTGAAGCTATACCTTGTCAGACTTGTGCTTCATTAAAGCTAGAAATTAAGAATGGTAATGAAAAGATTGTTGGCCTAAATAAAAGAATAGAAACTCTCGCTAAAAATGAAGATAATGTTAGAAAGAGTTTTATAAATAAAAGTGTCATGCTTGTAAATGAAAACATCTTTTTGAAATCCAAAGTCTCTGATTTAGAACTGAGTATCAAAAAATTTGGTGTAGGAAGAAAATCACTAGACATCATTCTTGGATACCAGTCAATCAAAAACGATAAACAAGGACTAGGATTTGGAAATGTTTATAATGAAAACATGATAAAGAAAAATCATTACATCAAGAAAAAGAAACGGAACGCCAAATGTTATACCTGTGGTTCTTTTGAGCATTTATATAGAAATTGTCGTTATAAGAACCAAAACATGAAGTTCAAACAAGTATGGGTTCTGAAAGGTACTATGACTAACCATTGTGGACCTATTTGGCTACCCAGGTCACACATACCTTGTTCTTCTTATGTGTAGGGACTCAGCATGGCTAAGGAACAACTGTGTGAGTGGTATTTGGATTCAGGCTGCTCAAGACACATGACAGGAAACAGCGACAAGTTCCTTAGCCTCGTGAAGCAAGAAGGAGGAAGTGTTACATTAGGGGACAACGGCAAGTGCAAGGTAATGGGTAAAGGTATTGTTGGCAACAATACTTTTAAAATTTCTGACGTCCTCTGGGTTGAAAATCTCAAACACAACCTCATCTCCATAAGCCAACTCTGTGACAAAGGTATGAAAGTACTTTTTGATGAGAAAATTTGTAAAATTTATGACTCGGTCACAGGTAATACCCTCTTCATAGCCAATAGGAAAAATAATGTTTATACAATAATGATTGAAGAAATGACAATTGCTAAATGTTTGATTGGCAGGGAGGAGGAGGCTATACTATGGCACCGGAGACTATCACATGCCAGCATGAAGTTGCTACATAAGCTGGAGAATAAAAACCTGGTCCGAGGCTTGCCACATCAACAGTACGAGAATGGTAAGTTGTGTGTTGCATGCACAAAAGGTAAGTAAACTAGATCCACTTTTACGGGAATTCGGGAAGTTACCACTTCACGAATCCTAGAATTGATTCATATGGATTTGTTTGGGCCTACCGATGTTGCTAGCCTAAATGGGAAGAGATTTTGTTTTGTTTTGATCGATGATTTTTCTAGATATACATGGGTTTACTTCTTAGCCAAGAAATCGGATTCCTTTGAAAATTTCCAAAATTTTTGTAATCAAGTTTCAAATGAGAAAAATCTTTCAATTATGAAAATTAGAAGTGATCACGGTGGTGAATTTGAAAACTCTGTTTTTGAAAACTTCTGTTTGGAAAAAGGGATCTTACATGAATTTTCTTCTCCTAGAACACCTCAACAAAACGGGGTGGTCGAAAGAAAGAATCGAACTTTAAAAGAGATGGCAAGAAGCATGCTTAATGATTATTCTCTTCCTATGTATTTTTGGGCCGAAGCAGTGAATACAGCCTGCTATGTCTGCAACAGGGTTATGCTTAGACCTTTAATGAACAAAACATCCTATGAACTGTGGCATGGCAAGACTCCTAACATTTCATATTTCAGAGTATTTGGATGCATGTGTTTTATTTTAAACACAGGAGATCAGCTGGGAACATTTGAATCCAAATCAGACGAAGGAGTGTTCGTAGGGTATTCATCAAGGAGCAAAGCATACAGGATCTACAATAAACGAACTTTAACTGTTGTTGAGTCAATTAATGTGAAATTTGATGAAGCTGAAATAGATCCTTTAAATTGCAGGGACACTGAAGATGCAGACAAGGAAACTACAGAGCCTGAAAACATAGCTAAACCATCTGAAGGCCAAAAGGAAGCTGAACTCGAAGCACCACAAGGAAATAGACTGGAAAGAGGAGAGCTCAGGTTCAATCCACATCATCCACCTGAGCTGATCATGGGGACTCCTACGGAAGGTATACGCACTCGATCCACTTTCAATAACTTGTGTGCCTTATGCATTCATGGTGACCTCATTTCTGAAATTGAACCTAAGAACGTTGAAATTGCTTTAACAGATGAAAGTTGGGTTATGGCCATGCATGATGAGATTAATCAGTTTGATAGAAATAATGTTTGGACATTAGTGCCCCGACCTAATAATTACCCAATTGTTGGCACTAAATGGATTTTCAAAAACAAACTTGATGAATCTGGAAATGTAATCAGAAATAAGGCAAGATTAGTAGCCAAAGGATATAACCAGATTGAGGGAATTGATTGTGATGAAACTTTTGCACCCGTTGCTAGATTAGAAGCCATTAGAATATTGCTGGCTTTTGCAAGTTTTAAAGGTTTTAAATTGAAGCAAATGGATGTGAAAAGTGCATTTTTAAATGGTTATTTGAAAGAAGATGTTTTTGTTGAACAACCCCCTGGTTTTGAAAGTCATAGTTTTCCAAATCACGTTTACAAGTTGCAAAAGGCTTTGTATGGTCTGAAGCAAGCTCCCAGAGCTTGGTACGACCGTCTCAGTTCATATCTTTTGGAAAATAACTTTAAAAAGGGTAGTGCAGACAACACTTTGTTTATCTTGCATGAACAGGATCATTTTCTTATTGTTCAGATTTATGTGGACGATATTATTTACGGTGCTACTAATGATCTTTTATGCCAAAAGTTTGAAAAGGTTATGCAGGATCAATTTCAGATGAGTCTGGTCGGAGAGTTGAAATACTTTTTGGGCTTTCAAGTAAGACAAATTGGAGATGGCATATATGTTTCCCAAACCAAGTACATAAAAGAACTGTTGAAGAAATTTGGGATGGAAAATGCAAAGCCAATGCGAACTCCAATGAGTCCGACGACGAAGCTTGAAAAGGATGACAAAGGTATAGATGTGGACCAAAAACTTTATCGAGGTATGATTGGGTCCTTACTCTATTTAACTGCATCTAGACCAGACATCATGTTTTCTGTCTGTTTGTGTGCACGATTTCAAGCCTGTCCAAAAGAATCACATTTGATAGCCATTAAGAGGATTTTTCGATATCTTATTCACACTCCTACACTTGGACTATGGTATCCCTCTTGTGGTAATCTTAATTTGGTTGGCTATGCTGATGCTGATTATGCTGGTAGTATGCTTGATAGAAAGAGCACTAGTGGAACATGTTTTATGCTAGGACATTCATTGGTTTCTTGGTCTAGTCGTAAGCAGAACAGTGTTGCTTTGTCCACTACTGAAGCTGAGTATATTGCCCTTGGCAGTTGATGTGCCCAAGTACTTTGGATGATGCAAACCCTGTCTGACTACGGCTTGGATCTTAGAAAAGTTCCATTACGATGTGATAGTAAGAGTGCTATAGATCTTTCTAACAATCCTGTTCATCACTCTCGGACAAAACACATAGATGTAAGACATCATTTTCTTAGAGATCATTTGGCAAAAGAGGATGTATCCATTGAATATATTTCTACTGATTCTCAGTTGGCAGATATCTTTACAAAACCTTTGCCAGAAGATCGTTTTTGTCGTCTACGTCTAGAACTGGGCATTATTGATTATATTTAGAGTGAAAATATTATTTGGTGTGTTTTTATTGTTTTTGTGTGGTGTGCTACAAAAAGAAAAATAAAAAAAAAATTGAAAAAGAAAAATAAAAAAAATTAAAAAGGAAAAATATACACAGAAAAGGAAAGTGAATTGTCTATCTCCTCCTTTTGCATTTTTTCATCAGAAACAGCTTTAAATGCAAAACATATGTCTTATGGATTTTGAATATTATATTCTTAACAATGCTTGCATTCAAAGACTACATGCTTAATTAGGTCATATTCATTAATGACTAACTAACGTTTTTCATCATCCAATCACACTTACACAGATCAAAATGTTTTGCTATGGAATTGTAATCTTGAATAAGAAAAGTGGTTGTTGGTGGACTAATTTATGTTTTAATGGGATATGATGTTTCAAGGCATGGGTAAAAAGAAAAGCTCTCTTCAAAATATACGTGTATAAAAAGAATAGCAAGACGAGTGTCTTCAAAATATATACACAGAGCTTCGTATGAAAAATGGATACGATCCATGTCCTTGATACTACCCTTGGACATCCAACTTATGCTATAAATGTCATTTTTTAGCGTTGGTGTTAAGTCCGTCAAGCAATGCCATTTCACATTTAAAAATCCTTCTCGGTCATGTTTGGAATTGGTAACTTGAACTCATATTACATGAGAAGGGGAAAGTCAATCTTTGATGTTCATATATTCAGTTGAAAAGATGGTTATGACAGGCTGTATTCCTTATTACCTCTCCATATGTACTAAACATTTGATCATCACACTTGAGCACGGAGATGAATTATGGTAGTTATGACTTAGTGATTATTGCTTATTTATTCATTGTGGTCAAACGCTGTATTGCCTTTTGTTTTGGTTTATAATGTTCAATTTTCCATTCCTCATATACTATTTCATGCATTTTTTGATGAAAACAAAGGGGGAGAGAAATATTAAGATTGTGCATGTCAGAGATAGGGGGAGCATGTCAATAGGGGGAGCATGTAAATAGGGGGAGCATGTCAATAGGGGGAGCATATCATTTTGCCATTCATGCTCATATTCATGCTTCACACACTCACACACTTCACACATTTTTGATGTAATCTTAATGTCTGGTTTGTTCTCATCAAAAGGGGGAGATTGTTGGAAACAGCATCCTAACCTATGTTTGATGATAACAAACCCTACTGAACTGTTCTAATATGTTTGTTGAGTGTGTCACAGGTCCCTATAGTCATGATTGCTCAGGTTACACATGAACGTACTCAAGTACGTTGAAATACGGAGCTGAAACTTCATTTGGAATTACACAAGCTGATCAAACAATGGAGTATAGCTATGAAACTCTACTCTAGAGTTAATCATAGGCTATAAATAGCATGGGATTTTTCCCAGGATTTATGGAGATTGTTTGAAGTCCAAATACGGAGAAATACGAGCAAATACTGAGTATACAAAGAAGAAACTTTTTCTACAAGTGGTAAAATGAGGTGAAACAATTCTCACATATCAATATGAAGCTCTGGGATTTTTGAGAATTATTTCAGAATTTTTGGGATTTATTTGATGCCCAAATACGCAAGAATACATTGAAAATACTCAGCAAATACGACATACGGCACTGTTCCCATATACGCTTCATCGCAGAATTTAAATCGGCCGACGTGGCATCATCCTGGCCGTTCATTTCGCATCCGACGATCGATCGAAGCGAGGCGACGTGGCCGCTTGTCAGCCGTTCGATCCAGATCCAACGGCCACCAACCACGCCCACGATTCGCAAATGGCGGGCGCCGCTGACTCAGCCGCGGGCGACGTGGCTTAATCTCTGCCGTTGGATCTCCATCCAACGGTTCAGGCGCTGCCGACTTCGAGTCAGCGCTGGCGGACGGCTCACGTGGGTCCGGGTCGTGAAAGCGGGCGCGGCTGCAGCGACGTGGGCGAATCTCGAGCGTCAATCTGAGAATGGACGGCTGCCGACAGGCCGTAAATTGCGGGTGCGGGTCCCAGCGCAATTAAACCCGCTAAGCCGCCTCGTGGCGGATCCCCTCGCACAGTAACGAGACCCGTTAACTCAATTCTATAAATACCAATGTACATCTCTTCACATTTTCATCAATAAGTGGAGTTCTAGAGATCAAAATTGAGTTCTGTAAGAAGCGTTGCGACCGTGACTTCATCCCCGACGCAGTGACAGCAAGTTGAGCAGCTAGTTCCTCCTGTGCAGCAAATGAGATCACTTTGAGTGAGGAACTTCTACCGACTACTTCCACGGGGACATCGACTACTTCTTCTACAGACATTCGATCATCATTCCGTAAGAAGTGTTGCGAAGCTACTGATGTGCTGAAAGACGACAACCAGAGAGATCTTCACAAATGAGCTTTCTAAACTCTTGATCTTTGTTATTTGTGAAGTTATTAATGTTTTGATCAGCATTTTTGTAATATAATTTCTTCCGTTATTTGGGACTCTGGGAACCAAACTTGTTGGGGCAAGTTGGGTTGGGGAGTGATACTTGTATGTTTCTTTTTGGCTTTGGTGAGCTTGAGTTGGTCTGACAGGTTGGTGTTGGGGCACCAATCTAAGGGAGATTGTAACTTCTTAAAGAAACAGTATAAGTGATTGCTCATTGGGGTGGACGTAGGTCATGGGGACCGAACCACGTTAAATTCTGTGTCTTCTGTGAATGCTTTGATTGTTTGATTCCTAAACTGCATGCTGTAAACTAGGCTTAATTTTTATCTTGCGATAATTTGGTCAAAGGCCTATTCACCCCCCCTCTAGGCCTTATTTAGATCCTACAGGTCCTGCTTATTTTGATGGGTCTGAGGGTCCTCTGGTTGCCTATGAGTGGATTCGGAACATTGAGGATAACTTGAAGATGGCCAAGATCACCCCGGCTGGATGGGTTGATTTGGCGAAGAGGCAACTCAAGGATAATGCTCGGAACTGGTGGGATGCGGAAGAGAAGATGCTGGTGGAGCCGATAGCTTGGGCTACCTTTAAGTCCAGGTTTGATGAGCAGTTCTTTCCGAAGGCTGCTAAGAAGGAGATGCTGCAGCGCTTTATTGATCTGAAGTAAGGGAGCTTGACGGTGGACCTGTACCACCAAGAGTTCACTAGGATGAGTCGGTTCGCACCGAAGATGGTGCAGGATGCTGATGAGAGGGCTTAGAGGTTCCTGCAGGGACTTGCTTTGAAGCTTCATAGTTTTGTGTCTTCCTCCGATCTGGACTCTTATCAGAAGGTTCTGGTCGCTGCGAGGAGGCAGGAGCTGAACCTGAGTCAGAGGAGAGGACATGTTTCTGGTGCTGGGAAGAGGCCTATGGAGCAGGCCAGGGCGGTGGTTAGGCCTGGTTTCAAGCCTAATCAGCCAGCTCAGTTCAAGAGGCCAGGAGGGCCTAATCAGAAGACTTGCCATTTCTGCGGCAAGCCTGGCCACATCAAGGATCAGTGTAGGAAGTTTCTGGGCCAGTGTTTGGTTTGTGGTGATGCTTCTCATGTCGCGAAGGATTGTCGGCATGCGAATCAGCTGCGGAGGGCACCTGTTGCAGCACAACAGTTACAGCAGAGAGTGCATGTTCCTGCTGGTCGTGGAGCAGCTCTTGTCCCTCAGAGGCAGGCCTTTCAGCAGGCTTTTCCGTCGAGGAGGCAGGCTTTTCTGATGACCGCTGTGGAGAGCGAGGCTGTGGATGAGGTTATCACAGGTAACTCTCCTTCTAGCTGTTCCTTTCTTATTTGGCTTTGTTTGTTGGATTATGTTGTTTGCTTGAACATGATTGGTTGCTAGACTAGGGCTTGATTGTTAGACTGTTTATAGGTGTGCAAATTTCCTGCACGAGTCCTCTTTGACTCTGGTGCATCGATGTGCATTATTTCTTGGAGCTTCGTGGAGAAGCATTCCTTGTCGACGTCCCCTCTTTCCAAGAGTTGGAATATCGTTACAGGGAATGGCGTGGTCTCGGTGCCTCTTGGTTGCAATTCTTGCCCGTTGGTGGTCTGTGGACATGAGCTTTACGCTGATTTCATTGTCTACGACATCATCAACTATGATGCAGTTCTTGGGATGGACTGGCTTGCGAGCTTCTATGCTACGATCGACTGTCGGAGGAAGAAGGTCGTGTTCGAGATTCCCGGACACCCAGTGTTTGAGTTCAGTCGAGGTATCAGCTCGCTTGGTCCTGTCAGGTTTCGGGCCAGGCCGGTGGAGATTGTGGCTATGCAGTTGGAGTTGGAGAGGCCAGCTGTGGTGCGAGATTTTGATGACGTCTTCCCCGAGGTGATGTCTGGATTGCCACCTGATCGAGCTCTAGAATTTTTTATTGATCTTGTTTCGGGAGCGCAACCCATTTCGAAGGAGACTTATCGTATGGCACCCGCTGAGTTGGAGGAATTGCGGAAGCAGCTGGATGAGATTTTACAGAAGGGTTATATCAACCCTAGTGTGTCTCTGTGGGGAGCACCGGTCTTGCTGGTGAAGAAGAAGGATGGTTCGCGTCGTATGTGCGTGGACTATTGGGAGTTGAATGCGGTGACCATCAAGAATAAATACCCATTGCCTCGCATTGATGATATTTTTGATCAGCTTGGAGGTTCGAGGGTGTTTTCTAAATTGGATTTGAGGACTGGTTATCATCAGCTGAAGGTGAAGAAGGGAGATGTTCCGAAGACAGCATTCATGACGAAGTATGGACACTACGAGTTTGTGGTTATGCCTTTCAGTGTAACCAATGCACCCGCAGTTTTCATGAATCTGATGAACCTGATTTTCTACGACTTTTTGGATAAGTTTGTCGTTATCTTTATTGACGACATTCTGATCTATTCAAAGTTGGAGGAGGAGCATGCATCGCACTTGAGGACAGTGTTGGAGATTTTGAGGAAGCATCGTTTGTATGCTAAGTTTTCGAAGTGCGAGTTTTGGCTGGACAGAGTTGCTTTTCTCGGGCATGTGGTTCCTGATGCGCTGAGTAGGCTTCCAGTGGTGATGATTTTGACTTCGCAGTGGAGTTTGCAGCAGGATTTTTACGAGTTCGGTGTGGAGATTGTTCTTCCTGGGGAGGCTTCTTCGTTGATGTGTATGCAGATTCAGTCAACGATCGTGGATCGGATCAAGGCTGGCCAGGCCGAGGATCCGAAGCTGGTGAAGATTCGGGAGCAGGTGGAAGCCGGTCTACGGACAGACTTTTTGATTCATGAGGATGGCTCGCTGAGGTTTGGAGCCAGGTTGTGTGTGCCAGCTGGGGATATTAGAGAGGAGTAGATGGTGGATGCACACAGTTCGCCGTATTTTGTGCATCCTGTGTTGGATATGGACGACATGAATACACCCATGAGGGGATGTATGAGGGTATACGGACCTCAGATGTCGCGTGCACGAAAGCGTGCACGAAGGGAACCTTTTCTCGTGTGAAAAGGACCACTCGATAAGTGGAAAAAGCCACTCGATAAGTGGAAAAAGTCACTTTATAAGTGCATAAAGGCACTTGATAAGTGAATGAAGAAGAGGATAAATGAATGTGCTAATATAGGCTAATAAGCTTATAATTGGTTATTTCCTTCAATAACCACCACTAAAGCCTATAAATAGGACCCAAGGGTAAGGCATTCATTCACACTTTCCATGTCATAAGTTTGCATAAGGCATCCTTATGTTCTTCTTCTCCCTTCCATTAAAATCCTCTTCTAGTTAGAGATTTAGGCGGTGAAACTCTGCTTCGATCCTCCGTGACGAAGTATCGACCGTTGTGGCGAATCCGAGGGCAAAGTTTAGAGACTACCGTGCCGCATACGTAAACGTAAGTCTCTACTTTATTTCGATCCTAACAACGCTTTTTTGACAGGATCCAACATCCTGGTGGCACCAAGATGTACAAGGATCTTCATCTGAACTATTGGTGGCATGGTATGAAGAGGAGTGTGGCTCGGAGTGTAGCCAAGTGCTTGGTTTGCCAGCAAGTGAAGGCGGAGCATCAGCGTACGGCAGGGTTGCTACAACCGCTTCCGATTCCGGAGTGGAAATGGCAACACATCACTATGGATTTCGTGACTGGACTACCTCGGAGTCCGAAGCAGAATGACGCGATTTGGGTGATCGTAGATCGGTTGACCAAATCCGTACACTTTATTCCATTCCGAGTATGACAGTCCACTGAGGCGCTAGCGAGGAGATATATGGAGGTAAATTCTTTTACTCTCCGTTTTTATTTCCTTTTCCTAGTTTAGATAGTGATGTAACGTGAATCGTGCAGGAGGTCGTACGACTTCACGAAGTCCCCGTGAGTACCGTGTCAGACAGAGACACGAGGTTCACATCTCAGTTCTGGCAGAGTTTGCAGAAGAGTTTGGGTACGCGTCTGAGTTTCAGCACGGCGTACCACCCGCAGATGGATGGCCAGTCCGAGAGGACGATTCAGATCTTGGAGGACATGCTGAGGGCGTGCATGTTGGATTTCAAGGGTTAGTGGGAGGACCAACTATATCTCGTAGAGTTTTGCTTACAACAACAGCTTCCAGGCGAGTATTGGCATGGCGCCTTTCGCCGCTCTTTATGGGAGGAAATGTCGATCGCCATTGAGTTGGGATGACGTTGGCGATAGGGAACTGTTGGGACCTGAGATGATTGTGGAGGCTGTGGATGTTGTCAGGAACATTCGGGAGAGGTTGAGGATTGCTCAGGACCGTTTTAAGCATTGGGCAGATGCTGAACACAGTCCTTTGGAGTTTCAGCCGGGCGACCATGTGTTCTTGAAGATTTCTCCGAATCGTGGTGTGATTCGCTTTGGGAAGCGAGGGAAGTTGAGCCCGCGATACATTGGACTGTTTGACATTCTAGAGAGAGTTGGCAAGGTAGCCTACCGATTAGCCTTGCCGCCATATTTGGAAGGAGTTCACAATGTTTTCTATGTGTCGCAGATTTGTTGATACATTAGCGATCCATCTCATGCAGTGGATTTCTCGAAGATTATCGTTCGCCCTGATATGACGTATGACCAGCAGCCAGTGCTGATTCTGGACAGGCGTCAGAAGTCACTTCGGAACAAGGTTGTAATCTTGTGAGGGTGATGTGGCGACACGGCTCGCCTGGAGAGTCTACTTGGGAGAAAGAGGATGAGATGCGAGAGCGTTTCCCACTTTTGTTTCCGGACACGTGAGCGTTGGAAAATTCCGAGGACGGAATTTTTCTTAAGTTGGGGAGGATGTAACGACTGGTTTTCATGTATCTGGATTATTTATATTATATATATGTTTTGGTGGATTTTCTCCTCATGTGTGGTTTTCGTCTCCGTAGCTTTCATTTTTGATCGTTTCGTCGTGATTTTCTAGCTTCTTCCTTAGAATCGTCGATTTTGGAGTAAGTCATTCGTGACGGGCTTCATATCGGTCATATCTTATTGTTAGATCAAGCATAGGAGTCTTAGGAATCGATCCCAGAGCTTCGCGCTCCATTTCGGAACTTTCTGTGCACGTTAGCCGGTATAAGAAGGGGAACCGACCGGCTAGATGACGATTTAGTCGGTCGGCAAACCTTCATGGACCGACTAGTTGGCTTTGTTAATTACTCAGGAGTTACTGTTTATCGTTAGTCGGTCTAAGAACATTTGTCGACCGACTAGGTTGCAAACTAGTCGGTCAGCAATCGTTCTTTAACCGACTAGCTCTATGATCATTTTGATACCAAGTACTATCCATTCTTAGTCGGTCTAAGAACGTTCGTCGACCGACTAGATGACAAACTAGTCGGTCAGTAGTTGTTCTTTGACCGACTAAATCTAAATCCTATTTTTGTACAGGAGTTATTGTTTGGACTTATTCGGTCTGCGTTGGTCAACCGACTGACTAGTTCCCAAACTAGTCGGTCAGTGGTTGCTCTTTGACCGACTAATCAGTGTCGAAACCTTAATTCCTGGGCAGCCGCCAGCACTTCCTATTTAAACCCCCAAACGTTTTTCTTTTCTTCTTTCCTTTCTCCTGAGCCTCCTTCTTCCCCAAATCATCATCCATCTAACCCTAGCCCTCCTCCTTCATCCAGAGCCTCTCCCCCTCTCCATTTTGGCCGGCCACCACCTCTAGATCGCCGGAAAACCCCCAAAAATCCCCAAAACCCCATTTCTCCAGATTTTCCCCATCCATTCCAGATCTGAACCCTAGGTTCCATGGATCGTTTCTTCCGTTGTCGTGCTTGCTCGGCATCATTCTTCCGCTTCTGATACGGTAATAAATCGATCTCTTAATGTTTTCATAACCCATTGTGTTTTTGTGAAACCCTTATAAAACTAGGTTGGATGTTGTTCTAATATTGTTTTACCATGGCAGCGATCTCATCTCCGTAGTTAGCATTTGTGTGATGACCTCGTTGAGCGTCATCCTCGGTGCTAGGCAAGTGAAACTTGCCACCTAGGGTTTTGGGCCATGTCTTAGGCCATTTGCTTGTTTTAGGCGTAAAAGAGACTAGGCGACGAAATGATACTCGCCTAGGCGCAAATTTAGGAACTAGCTTGACAACGAAGCTAGATCCGACATTTATCATGTTGCACAACTACCATGTCATGTTTAATTTCCATTAACGGTACGCGAATTAATTGTCATGTCATTGCATTCTTTAAGTGTTCCCGTGATTGCGTAGCTCCGCTACACTTTGTGAAATGATTGAGGCTAGGTGCACCCCTATGCCAAATGAAATACGCTCCTGGTTTGTGATCCAGGAAACGAGCTCTTGTGCGGGGAAACCCTGGCTCATTTACTGAGCTCGTGTATAGGGATCCTGGCTACACGTGGGTTTTGGGGTAAGAGTTAAGCTGTCATTCAACTGGGATTCTGCCCGATCAGCAACTGTAGTTGTAAGGCGTAAACTCTTGGTTCTGGGGTAGTGTTAAGCGGCCAATCAGTGTGAATGTCCAACAATTCAGCTGTAAGGCGTAAACATCTACAAACAACGTGAAACGTGACTAGTGAAAAGATTGAGATTGTTAGTAGCTTGGCTACTCTTGACATGCCCTGATAAATTGTTCTCTTGTACTTATTGTTTCACCATGTCTTACTTGTGCACTCATACCATAACTGCCATGTCATGCATACTATAACTGCTAGGTTGCTAGTTTGCCTTCCTTTTCAGTTTCCTTGCCCAAGTCTTTTAGACTTGCTGACATGTGCCCCTTTACTCTTTTGGGTGACACATGTTAGATCATGAGCCTGAGTTCATTGTTGAGGACGAGGTGTTTGTAGACGACGAGCCCGAGCCTGTGTTTGACGAGGACTTCGTGGACACGGGCGATCAGTCGTAGAGACTGTTTGTGTTGTTGTTTAGATTGTTTGTTGTCGGTGCGTGGCACCAATACTTTGTTATGTTGTCCCTTTTGTTGGCCTTGTTCTGGGCCTTTAGACTCTTTCTTTTAGCCTGGTGGCTTTTCTGGATGTTGAACTTAATTTTCATGTTGGACAAATTCTGAGATTTGAGATTTTATTTCTGTCTCTCCTTGTGTTATTATTGTTGTTCCGTTTGTGGTTACAGGGACCTGCTTATATTTTACTGACGCTTATCGGGTTTGGGGCTTCACAGCTCCACTCCCGTGCGGACCTTTTCACGTCTCGCCTCCATTTTAGGGAAGCGGGGCGTGACAAAGTTCGTGGTCAAACACTCGATTCTCACCTATCCACTTCCCAAAAGATGGAATATCGCTTCTGGGAGTAGCGTGGTGAGTGTTACCTTGGGATGCAATTCAAGTCCTTTGGTGATTTGCGGACATCAGCTCTATGCAGACTTCATGGTCCTGGACATGCCCAACTTTTATGCTATTCTCGGCATGGACTGGTTGAAAACCTTCTATGCTACTATCGACTGTCACAAGAAGAAAGTAGTATTTGATATTTCCAACCATCTGGTTTTCAAATTCATTAGTGGTAGTCGTTTGCTCGGCCCTATCTAATTTTGAGCCCAGCCGAACGAAGTGATCGTCACATCTATGCAAGTGAACCTGAGAAGCCTGCAGTGGTTTGAGACTTCGAAGATGTATTTTCGGAGGATATTTCTGGACTGTCGCCTGACTGAGCTCTGGAATTCAGCATTGACCCTATGTCAAATACTCAACCAATCTCTAAGGCACATTACAGTTTGACTACGACAGCACTTGAAGAGAGATACAGAAGCAATTGGACGACCTGCTGCAGAAGGGATTCATCCATCCCAGCATATCTCCCTAGGGTGTACCTGTTCTGTTGGTCAAGAAGAGGGACGGATCGAGAAGAATGTGCGTGGATTATCGAAAGATGAACAAAGTCACTGTGAAGAGTAAGTACCCATTACCTCGCATCGATGACATCTTCGATTAACTTGGTAGATCACAAGTTTTCTCAAAGCTGGATCTCGGGAGTGGATATCATCAGGTGAAGGTCAAGAATAAAGATATCTACAAGATAGCTTTTCAGACCAAGTATGGACAATACGAGTTTATTTTCATGCCGTTTGGTGAGTTCAACGCCCTGGCAGTATTCATGAATCTCATGAATCTTACATTCTACGAGTTTCTGGATAAATTCGTAGTGATATTCATTGAGATATATTGGTCTATCGAAGAGCGATGAGGAGCACACCGAGCATCTGCAGATTATGTTGGAGACGCTTTGTCGTCATCAGTTATATGCCAAGTACAGCAAGTACAAATTCTGGCTGGACCGTATTGCATTTCTTGGACATGTGGTATCAGGCGATGGTATCTCTGTCGACCCAGAGAAATTTGCCTCAGTCAGTAATTGGCCTACCCCTTGGTCGGCATCAGACATCAAGAGTTCCTAGGATTGGCGGGTTACTATTGTCGATTCATCTAGGAATTCTTTGAAGATCGTCAAGCCCATGACTCGATTGACGAAGAAGGGCGTCAAGTTTATATGGTCTGACTCTTGCGAGCTGGCATTTGAGATATTGAAAGTAAGGCAAACGTCTGCGCCAGTCCTGGCTATACCTAGTATGATTGGAGGACTTAAGACCTTCTGTGATGCATCAAGCAAATGCCTTGAATGTGTCCTGCACCAGCATGGTCATGTAGTCGCATATGCTTATCGGCAATTGAAGGTTCATGAGAAGAATTATCTGAATTACGACTTGGAGCTAGCCACCGTCTTCTTTACCCTGAAGATTTGGAGACATTTCTAACTGAGTGAGCAAGTGAAAATATTCACTGATTACAAAAGTTTGAAATATATTTTCACCCAGGAGGAGTTGACTATGAGGTAGAACCATGCTTATGGTATATGTAGATCTACTTGTATTATTCGAGATGTGTGTTTTGTGTGTGTGTAGCGTGTATGGGCGTGTGCCCATACATGGGTAGGTATGTGCTTATTTATATGTATCTATTTTAGAATATGTGTGTTTTGAGTATAGAAGTAGGGTAATGATATTGTACTGTATTACTTGCCCCTACGGGATGATGTATGTGCATGTATTTAGATGTATACTGGGAGGTATACATGATTGTATGTTTGTACCTATGTATGGATGTGTATATGTAGTAGTATGCTAACTTTAAGTAAATTATTATGGTTGTGTATACTTGTGCGAACATATAGTATGCATGAATATGTTTTGTGTAGATATGAGGTAGTGTGTAATAGTGTAAGTATGGATATGTGTATAATCGTAAGCATATGAATGAGCGCTACTTTTGTTATAATGTATGTATGCCTGGGGTAGAGTGACCTTAACGTCTAGGTCAGGACATCCTTAAGTTGGCCTTACTCAAGGAAGTCAGAAGACGGACTTGGTTTTAATGTGGGTAGATTGTAGTGGCCTAGTGCCATATAAGTAGGACATGTCTATTTTTATGTATTGTGTAGTATATTGTGTGCATATACATGTGTGGTGATACGTATTATGTGGTGTGCATACTGTATTATGTAGTGTGTAAAGTGATTGTACTATTGAGGTGTTATTTGACAGAATATGATTATATGTATGTATTAGTATTGAATAATGTGTTTATACGACATGTAGTACTATATGAATATGGATTATGATTGTATATATATGGTAGTGTATGGTGCATTAGTAGTAATGTGGGTGTAATTTTGTATTATGATATAGTATATGTGTGTGTGTGTGTGTGTGTATGAATGTTGGATATGTGGCATTAATGTATTTAATTAGTGATGTATATGTAAGTATTAATATTATTATTAGTATGGTTATTAACTAGTAGTAATATTATTATTACTATTGTTATTATTATTAGTGTTAATAATATTAATTGAGTGTTTATGTATGATGGCATGGTTATTATTTACTAGTGGTGTGTGTACAAAGTAGAGAGTGTAGTGTGCGTATATCGGAGGAAGGAATACATGAGTGCAATCCTTACATATTCCTTGCACCTTAGCTGATAGAAATTTTGAGGGTGGAATTTTTTTATGATGGATAGAATGTAACGACCTGTATTTTTAGTCAGGTTAGAGTCAATCTTTACTATTGTCATGTCTATTATTATTATTATTATTATTATTATTATTATTATTATTATTATTATTATTATTATTATTTTAAGTAAGTTTTAACATCAGAAATTATTTTGTTAATTAAAAATTTCAAAATTTTAAATTCAACTTTAAAAAGAAAACCATTCTTAGAAAATGTTGAAACCCCACGATTTCCTCCATGATTTGTGTTACCCTTTTCGAATACTTTCCTTTTATTCTCAACATTATCACCTACCATTTCAAAATCTTCCATTTTTCCTTAGCATTAGTCTCTACAAAACAATAGTCAAAAGAATAAAACCAAACCTTAACAATCCACGTTCTCTCTCCCCTTTAATTTCCACGCACAATCTCCATCTCTCCACGTTCTCAGCCACGCGCACCAACCCCTCCTCTAAAAACCCCAAAAGGAAAACCCCTTCTTTTACAAAAATAAAACCCTAAGCAAACCCTACCCTATTACTCAGCCACCACTTCTCCTCACCCTCTTCAAAACTCCAACACCCTCTCTCCATCTCTCAGCCCAACCACCACTGGACGACCATGCAACCCCGATGAACCCACTTCCCCACAGTCCTCCGATCTCCTCCAGACCTTATTCCCTCGTCCCTCGTGCGAAAACCCCTATCATCTCCCTCTGATCAACGCTAATGTCCACACCCTCTCCACTTAAGCTCTAGCCACTACCGCAGCCACCAACATCCTCGAACCACCCTCTCACCAGCAGCAACTCTGCACAGCGACACCTCCACCGCCCTTGCAACCGCTCCTCGAGTCGCCGCATCTCCTCCTGCCGGCGGCACCACAAGCTGTAACCTCCATCCGACTTCCTCATCCCCTACAAACCGCCGACCAAGCATCCCCCTCCCCATCGCCAACCTGCGTCTCCCTCAAACTTGTCGTAACCTCCGCCCATAGCAGCCCACCATATTCCTCCCCTCTTTCGCCTGCAACAGCCTGCACCCTGTTCTCCTCCTTGCACAACCATGTGATGGCCCGTGCCCCCTCCCTTCCACCTACAGACCTCCTACAACCCTACACATCGCCACCTCCGATCCTCCTTCCACCAGACACAGCCCCACAGCAACCACCCCCGACTTCGACACCCCGCGACCAACCCAGACCTCCCCTCCATGACGACAGCCCCCATAGCCCTTCCCTCCTCATCTCCGACGCCTCCCACACCTCTCTGTGCAAACCCAACTCCTCCGACCACCCTCTCCATCTGACAGTCCGACTCCACACCAACACAACCGCCACCTGCGTCGATCACCGCCGGCGTCGCCCAACTGCCAACCTCCAGCCCGGTTGCCGTCGCAAGTTCCCGTCCGACCTATTCCCGTACAAGCGAACATGGAAAAACTACAAACAGTAAGTTTTAATACATGAACTGTTCATAGTTAGCTTTTATAATGGTATGTTAGTTTTAAATTATAACTTAATATACTTAGTTTTATGTTAGGAATGTATTGTTATATATAACAGCTTATATATATTAAAATATATGTAAGTTAGTTTTAAAAAGTATATTATTATATAAAAAAAGAATACTATTTTATAAAAAATAGTATGTTTCTGTATGTTTTTATGAACAATATTTTATTTTATAATAACATACTATTTTATAAAAACAGTATGTTATTAATATTAATATTTTTTTTATTACCTTAATATAACAGCATGTTGTTGTTATTTTAAAAGTTATATACTTAATATATGTATTCTTTTAAGTATGATATATAATATATAAGTGTGTATGGTAGTTACATCTTTATTTAATAGCTCAATAGACTTTTAGCCTAATAATATGTATCTAATGACGCAGATACATCCGTGTCTTCCCTACAAAATCAACGACACCAAAATCACCATACAGGCAAGTGTGCACTTTCTACATGATTTAAATATTGTTTCATTTAATGTGACACCAAACTTCATATGTTTACTTTTGTGTATTGCAAGATTAAAACCCATGTGTGTGGACATTTTATTAAGCCAATTGATAACGCCTTGTAACGATATGAATGCAAAAACTGCTGAACATATATGAATTGCTTGAACTACTTGAAAATCATAGATATTGTAGGCCGGTTTGGCTAATCATAGATATTGCAGGCTAAGATTTGGATATCTTGTGAGCCAGTTTGGCTAGTGTGGCTCATGTTCCAGTATTACAAATCATGATGGCCGATTTGGCTGATTCTGGCTATCTAGAAAGTACACCTGGGTGGTGTTGGGTTTGCAGGCACTAGTCGGAAGTAAACGGGTCACCTTCAAGGGCATGAGAAGGTCGATTCACTTGCTATCCGCCTAACGACGTGGACCTTAGTCACTAGTTAGTAACACTTAAGAATAGCTTGAAAACTGCCATCTTAAAATGTATAACATGTAAAATTGTTACTGCTTTTACTTAGATTAGAACTGCCATGCTAATATGATTCTTGTTCACACTGCTTATAATTCATAACTGCTCATTTTTGTAATGTTTTAACTGCCATGCCAACTATTTCAAAAACCTTTCCAATGGTATCTCTTTCACTTTTCCTTACCAAAGACCCTTACTGACATACATTTCCATGTTGTTTGAAATGTATGTCAGGTTACGAGACATGTTATCTAGAAGACAAACTACTGGAGGAGACCGAACCACTGGACCAGGAGTACCCTGATCCAGAAGTCCTCCCCACTGAGGACTAATTGCTGAGCTTCACCTACTGCTGATTAGCTTATTCCTTTTACTGTATTTCTATAGGGTGTGTACCCATTCTATTTGTAGAACTCTGTTATTGTTGGCCATGTTTGAGGCCTAGTTAATTTGTGTACTTTCCTCTGTATGTTGATTTAAATTAAAATTTATTTCTACTGCTTCTGAATGCATGCAAATTCTTGTGATTGGTTTTATTCACAGACGCTTATTGGGTTTGAGCTTCACTGCTTCAGCCCATGCAGACTCACTCGCGTCCTTGCTCCCAAGAATAATGGGAAGCAGTGCATGACAGGATGTGGACTGGTAGGTGACATTTAATTCTAATTGACCGCCAAATCTCTTAGGTCATCATGTTGATTCGGCGACGGGGGAGGATCGAGGCGTCCGACCATTCAAAACATGACGCTTGGCTAATGTGATTGTGAGGGGAAGTTAAGGCACTAGACTCACCCAGGTATTGCCACATGGCCTGCCTCCGACAGCTGAGATCGACCAATACCCCAATAAATAGTGATGGGGGTTAGCGAGTGGGAGTTTTCTACACTCATTTTCAAACTTTCATTTCCCTTTGTCGTTGCTGAGAGCTCTTGCCATTGTCACCACACCGTTAGAGCTCCGTTCATCCTTTAGATTTCTAGGTATTCTCTCAATCCATCCCATGGCTTCATCTCCTTCTTCTCCTTCCAATTCCTATGTCGAGGGGTGGTTCGACGAGTTTGAGGGTGGCATCGCCGTAATATCGGAGGAGCCGGAGGTGTCTTGGCCAGATGAGCGGTAGGAAAACCTAGTCGTCAAGCTCGTCGTTGCCTCGATGTTGGTGGTTAGTAGGGACCCTAAGAAAAAAAAGGGCCTAGGTCGGTCGTCAGGGTTCCGGGGGGAGGCGAAGTTACAGCTGCAGTCCCCGTAGAGATTCCAGCCATAATGTCCCAAACGCCGACCTCCTACATCCCCCTTGTTCACTTCAACTATATCAGGCCATCTTACAATGTTCGCCTTCCCGAATACAACGAGCGGGTTTGCTCCCAAAGGGACAACGAGGTCGGCATCTACTACCCGACCTTCGCCATTGGGCTCCGGTTCCCACTCCATCCCTTCCTCTTCCTCGTCCTACACTTCCTCGAACTCCCCCTCTTCCAACTGATGTTGAACTCCATTAGCTCCATGGTCTTCTTTCTCGTCCTTTACTCCGGTAGTGGCATAAGTCCGACCCTGCCACTGTTCCAGTACTTCTTTTAAGCATAGCGGAAAGGGGCATACTACTACGTCTGTGCGAGGAGGGGTTGGCCTCTCGTCATCAATCTACCGGGCAAAGTAATAGACTGGAAGGAGAGGTTTGTCTTCATCTCGGCACCAGCAGACTTGGTTCTGAGCTTGAACTAGGGGACATTGAATCCCTCAGTGAACAATGAAGTAGACCTTGAGGGGGACGACATGGAGAATGCCAAGATCCTGGATGAAATCCCCAAGGAAAGCAGGGACTTTCAGGACCTAATTGCGGATGAGCAGATCACCCAGCAGTCTGGCTTGAAGGTACTCTGAGCTTTGTGATCCACTTCTAATATGCTCACCCTGATCTATCGCCTTTTTGCAGGTGCATCATGAGTCAAGGGAAGAGAAGATGAAGATGGATAGGGAGGCGATGGCCAAGGAGCAACCTGACAAGGGCAAGAAGCAGGAGACCAAGGGCTCGATGAAGGTCAGGCAGAAGTAGAGCATGGATGGGGCGACCATCGCTCGGACCGAGAGGGAGGAGCAGAATAAGAAGGCGAGGAATGAGCCCGTGCCTACCACTCCTGTCTACTATACGAGCAAAGCAGCGTTGGGTGGCCCAATCGACCTCGACCCGATTAATGAGCCGGTGGTCGACCTTACGGTCGCCATGTCCTAGGGTCCACCGGTCGACGTGATCTCCAGGATCCCCATCTGTTTGGCTGGCCCTCCAAAATCTCTGGCAGGGTTGGCCCAGGCCTGCTGGGCTACGACTGTTGAGCGCTGGACCTTCGGGTGTTTGCTGTCTGGGTTGGGGACGCTGGATCATCGAAGCTGCGAGGCGACGATTGCCACCTTCAAGTCGAAAAAGGCCAAGATCCTCTCCCTTCTAGCAGGGGATATTGTTGTGCCCTTCTATCCGGTGGGAGCCAAGGAGTCAGTCTTCGATAAGACCGGGGTAGCGGCCCGCATAACGGAGAACAACACATTGCCAAGGGATTGATAGTCCTTGGCCAATGTTGATGCCAAGCGGCTCTGCGATACGGCCGTCTGGCACGTATACAGGTTCGTCTCTTCCTCTATTCAAAATGTTGGTCTACTCTTCTTTTATATGCGCTCATGCCTTTGGTTCATTCTGTAGACAATTGCAGCGTTGGTGTCCCTATAACGTCACAAGTCAGTGACATACAAGGCCGAGGCGGCCCTCGGGAGGAGGGTGGCGGAGCTCAAGGCCGTAAAGAAGGAAGCCAAGGTGAAGCTGAATGTCGAAGACAACAAGTTGACGAAACTCCAAAGATGCTATGCGACCCAGAAGGTGACTATCATCGAGCTGGAGAAAATAAGGGCAGAGGCATAGCAGAAGGCCCGGGATGAAGAGGCCCAGAGGGTCGCTACTGAGAATGTACTGGCCCAGGAGAGGGAGGCCGGCACGAAGAGGACCACCAACCTTAAGTGGCAAGTGGCGGAGCTGGAGAAGATCGACCTGGAAGAGATCAAGATGGAGGTCGTCTGCCAGTATCAGCTCCAAGAGTTGATCCCCACTTTGACGGAGATGAGGGTCGATGGCTTCAATGAGGGCCTTGATGATGGCCTTAAGAGAGTCAGGAAGGGTTTTGGGAAACTTTACCCCAACTTGGGTGTTGACTTCTCCAGTTTGTCGGTGGTCTCCGATGACATAGGGGACGCTTCCCTCCTAGCTGATGCTGAAGGGACGGAGGCTCTAGCCACCGGAGATCAGGTGGGTGACCAGTCAGATGCTCAGGCCTGGGAAGGTTGCAACCGAGTGGAGGCTCCGTAGTTAGGGGGCACCAATGTATGGCCGACCTTGAGGCAGGACTTAACTCTTTTGTAAAGTTTAGTGTAAATATTGTGATCAATGAATTTGAAAGAAAAATTTCTTTTGCTTGTTGTTCAAGCGCCTTGTCGATCATTGTGTGTGTATGCCCCCAAATTTCCACATGGACAAGCTTAAAGTCGAGGAAAGGCGGAATGTTGAGCAGATAGCTTCTGTCGAAACTGGACCAAGGATTGGTCCGACCCTTGGGCGATATGTCGGGGGCGCATCGTGTAGCCTGCCCAGGATCTTTGATCATCCCTGGTTCAGGTGGCAAGGTTCGACCTGCTACGGATAGCTAGGCCTCAATCTGTCCCGAATGTTTGACAGGGAAGGGTCGTCAAGGCACGTAGACTGTCCTAGTCCCTTAACGACCTTTTGGGGCACAGTGCGTAGCCTACCCCGAATCTTTGTGGGGCAGGTCGGGGCCATAGCCCGTCCCGTGCGCTTGGAGACTTTCGGGGGCGCAGCGCATAGCCTGCCCCGGATCTTTGTGGGAAAGGTCAGGGCCGTAGCCCGTCCTGTGCCCTTGGAGCCTTTCGGGGGCGCAGCGCATAGCCTGCCCTGGATCTTTGTGCGGCCGGTCGGGGCGGTAGCCCGTCCTGTGACCTTGGAGCCTTTCGGGGGCGCATCGCGTTCCTATCCCGGATCTTTGTAAGGAAGGTTGGGGTTGTAGCGCGTCTCGCGCCCTTGGAGCCTTTCAGGGGCGTAGCGCGTAGCCTGCCCTGGATCTTTCCCGGTTTGGGTAGCGAGGTCCGACCTGCTACGGATATCTAGGTCGTGAACTGCCCCAGAGGTTTGCTAGGAAAGGGCCGTTGAGGCACCTAGCCTGTCCCAGTCCCTTGGCGACCTTTTGGGGGCACAGTGCATAGCCTGTCCCGGATCTTTGTGGGGCAGGTCAGGGCCGTAACCCGTCACGTGCCCTTGGAGCCTTTCGGGGGCGCAGCTCGTAGCGTAACCCGGATCTTTGTGGGCAGGTCGGGGCTGTAGCCCGTCCCCTGCCCTTGGAGCCTTTCGAGGGCACATCACATAGGCTTCCCTAGATCATCCCCAGTTTGAGAAGTAAGGTTTGACCATCTACATATAGATAGGCCGCGAACTACCTCGGAGGTTTGATAGGGAAGGGTTGTCAAGGTGCGTAGCCAGTTCCAGTCCCTTGGCGACCTTTTGGGGGCACTGCGCGTAGCCTGCCCCAGATCTTTGTGGGGCGGGTCGGGGCTATAGTCCGTCCCGTGTCCTTGGAGCCTTTTGGGGGCCCAACTCGTAGCCTGCCCCGTATCATTGTGGGGTAGGTCGAGGCCGTAGCCCGTACCGCTCCCTTGGAGCCTTTCGAGGGCGCAGCGCGTAGCCTGCCCCAGATCTCTGGTTGCGGCGAGGTAGCTTGCTACCATTGATTAAGTCATCATGTTCTTAGATTCTCTCGAACGCAAGAAAAATGCAAAGAATGTTTAATTCAAAACATTACGACATGTCAGAGATAGAGCAGAGACATGCGAATTTATATTCTAGGTCGTTTTGTGAGAGCTTGAGCTTTGGAATGTTTAGCTGACCCTCGTGGAGGTGTTCTAATTTCGGGGATGAGCTGAAATTTAAATTGAGATAACACATTGAGTGTACAAACACAAAAAAATTTATTGATAATATTTGAGCAAATGCTCGGCATTCCATGGATGGTCTAATTCATCACCCTCCATTTTTGCCAAAATATAGGTCGTCGGTCCCACAATGTCTGTTATTGTATAAGGGCCTTCCCATTTGGCGGAGAGCATCCCTCGATGGTCGATCTCAAGTCTTAAGGTCGCATCTCTGAGGACGAGGTTACCGAATCTGAAGATTTGCTTCCTTATGCGGTAGTTTTAATATCTGGCCATCCTTTAGCTGTGCTTGATAAGCCTTGTCAGAGCTCGGTCCCTTACCTCGTCGATGAGCTCGATGTTTATGTCGATGCATTCTTCATTTGCTTCTTTGTTGAAGTACTGGAGTCAGATGGATTCCTCACTGACCTCTACTGGGACGACGGCCTATCCCCCTAGGCAAGCATGAAGGGGATCTCTCCGGTTGAAGCTTTGTATGTGGTGTGGTAGGACTAAAGGATACCGGGTAGCTCGTCGGGCCAAGATCTATGGGCGATGCCGACCTTCTTCTTCAGGGGCTCTAAAATGTATTTGCTTGCCGCTTCTGCCATCCCATTGCAGTATGGATGCACCACGGAGGCGAAGTGGAGGTTGACGCCCCAATCTTAACAGAACCTCCTTAAGTCTGCACAATCGAACTGCTTCCCGTTGTCCATCACTATAGAGCTGGGTACCCCCAAATTGGCATATAATGGACTTCCAGTCGAAGTTCTTCATTTCCTTCTAGGTGATGCATGCCAGTGGCTCTGCCTCGATCCATTTGGTGAAGTTGTCAATGGCAACGACGAGGAACTTCCTTCCTCCTGACGCCATGTGGAATGATCCGAGGATTCGAGGCCCCATTTGGCGAACGTGACTAGGCTGAGGATTGGAAACAGGTCGACGGGCGGGGCGGTTGTATGTTTATAGAATCTTTGGCACTGTTGGCACTGCTTAACGTAATTGATTGTGTCCTTTAGCATGGTCGGCCAATAATAACCCTGACGGATTACCTTCTATGCTAGGGTGCGACCACCGTAATGATCCCCATAGAGTCCCTCGTGTATCTCACGGACGACCTGCTCGGCTCTTTTGTGCCCAAGGCATTTCAAATCAGGCATGACGTCGTATCTTGTGCGAATCTTTCGATAAAGCAAGTCGCCGAATATCACGAACTTCAAGGCCCGTCTTTTAATCTTCTGCGCTTCCGGCCTATCTTTAGGTAGGCTCAGGTCTTAAGGTAGGCAACGATTAGGCTCATCCACGACGGCACTTGGTCGACGCACAGCAGTTCGCCCTTCCATATGCTTGGCGTCACCGGGTTCTCGATGTAGATAGCTTTTCCAATATCGATCGGAGAAGAGGACGTCAACTTTGAGAGGGCGTCGGCCCAGAGGTTATTTGACCTGGGCAGATGCTGGATCATTGCTTTTCTGAACTTGAGGAGCTCGGTCCTGGCACACTTCAGATACTGCTTCATCAGGTCCTTACTTGCTTTAAAGATCCTTGAATTTGTTGGACGACGATCCTTGAGTCGCTAATCAACAACACATTCATCGTCCCAAGTGCCCGACAGAGCTTCGGCCCATTGAGAGCATCTTCGTCCTCTGCGACATTGTTGGTCGCCAAAAAATTGAAGCAGAGAGCATATTCAAGATGGCTTCCCTCAGGGGTCTCTATTACGATGCCAGCTCTGCTTCCCGACCCTGTGGCCGATTCATCAACGTAGACAACCCATAGCTCGCCTTCATATTGGGTGGATGTTGAGGGGGATTCTCTTCGGTGCGCTGTTGTTGTTCTGTGTCCGACCGAGCGTCCGGCGAAGCTTCACTAGTCTCTTCGACAGTACACTCTACCACAAAGTCTACCAGCTCCTGACCCTTGATCGTTGCCCTGGGCTTGTAGATGATGTCGAACTCGCTAAGATCGACGCTCCAATTCAACATTCGGCCCGATCTCTCCAGGATCTTCAGATTCTTTTCAAGCGACGAGTTGGTGTAGACCACAATGGTGTGTGCCTGGAATTAGGGACGGAGCTTCCTTGTCGTCAGATGGGAAGCAGTTGTAGCAATCCGACTGTACGATGGTGCTCAGCCTTCACCTGCTGGTATACCAAACACTTGGCAACGCTTCGTGCCATACTCCTCTTCATGCCAATCCACCAATAATTCAGACGGAGGTCCTTGTACATCTTGGTGCGTCCATGATGTATAGAGTAAGGCGAGTTATGAGCCTCGCTCAACAGCTCCTCTCGAATATCACCTGCAGGTATACAGAGCCTACTGCCGTACCCAGCAAACCATCCTCATAATCACGAACTCCGTCCGAAGTCCAGCTTCAACCTGCCTCTTGATCCTCTGCAGCTTTGGATCTCCTACCTATGCTGCCTTGATACGATCCACGATCGTGGACTGAATCTGCAAATTCATGAGTGAAAGAACCACACAGGTTGGATGACCTCAATATCCATCTCTCTCAGCTCCTGATGTATCCTCCAGTCGACAGTATGCATCTTCACGGCGGGGAGTCTACTCAAAGCATCTGGTACAACATTCACCTTCCCTGGATGATACTGCAGATCTATCTCATAGTCTGCTATAAGCTCCAGCCATCGTCTCTGACGCATGTTGAGCTCCTTCTGTGTAAAGATGTACTTCAAGCTTTTGTGATCGATGAAGATCTTCACGCTCTCACTCAGCAGGAAGTGCCTCCAGATCTTCAGCGCAAAAATCACTGCTGCCAACTCTAGATCGTGCGTCGAATAATTTTTCTCATAAGTCCTCAACTGACGAGAAGAGTACGCGACCACGTGACCATGCTGATGCGAAACGCATCCTAGGCCCTTCCCTGATGCATCACAATATACCTCAAAGCCTCCGCTCCGATCCGATATCGCCAATACCGGTGCTGAAGTCAACCCCGCCTTCAAGATAATGAAGGCCTTCTCACAAGCTTCTGACCAATGGAACTTCATGTCCTTCCTCGTCAGCTTTGTCATCGGCTCTGCAATCCTCGAGAAATCCTTGATGAACCGTCGATAATAGCCGGGTAAACCAAGGAAACTCCTGATATCTGAGGCTGACTGCGGAGTCGGCCAATCTTTGACTGCTCTGACCTTCTCCGGATCCATAGATATGCCATCTCTAGACACTACGTGTCCCAAGAATGCAACTCTGTCCAACCAGAACTCGCACTTACTATATTTGGCATATAACTTACGTCTCATCGTCTCCAGCACTGTCCCCAGATGACAGCTGTGATCTTCCTCAGACTTCGAGTAAATAAGGATATCGTCAATAAAGATGACGACAAACTTATCCAGGAAGTCATAGAAAATTAAGTTCATCAAATTAATGAACACTGCTGGAGCGTTGGTTACGTCGAATGGCATGACCACAAACTCATAATGTCTGTACTTCGTCTGAAAAGCAGTCTTCTGAATATCATCCTTCTTCACCTTCAGCTGATGGTATCTGCTCCTCAAATCCAATTTTAAGAAGACTCTCGAACCTCCATGCTGGTCGAAAATATCGTTGATACGTGACAACGAATACTTATTCTTCACCGTCACAGCATTCAGCCCACGATAGTCCATGCACATCTGGTGGGACTCATCCTTCTTATTCACGAGCAAAACCGGTGCACCCCGCGGTGACACACTAGGGCGGATAAAACCCTTCTATAGCAACTTATCCAATTGCTTCCGCAGCTCCTTAAGCTCAGCGGGAGCCATCCGATACGGCGTCTTCGATATAGGTTGCGCTCCTGGCATAAGATCTATACCGAACTCTAGAGTTCTGTCGGGTGGCAAACCTGTGATATCCTCCGGGAAGACGTCGTCGAAATCTCTGACGACTGCTGGTCGGCTGATCTCCATCTACATAGCTACAAAAATCGGCACCTCAAGCTTGGCCCGAAATCTGATGGGCCCAAGCGACTCATCTCTGCTACGGAACTCGAACTCTGGATGGCCCGGAATCCTGAATACCACCTTCTTGTCACGGCACTCGATCGAGGCATGGAAGTCTCCCGCCAATCGATGCCAAGGACGACATCGAAATGCGACAGATCATGGACAATGAAATCTGTAAATAGTTTGTGTCCACTGACCACCAATGGGATCGATCGACAACCCAGATTTACCGTCACCACTCCGTTCCCTGTGGTGATGTCCCAATACTTGGGAAGTGTATGGGTGGGAATGGAGTGCCTTGTTACAAATCTCCGGGATATGATGCACATAGATGCATCGGAGTCGAACAAGGCCAAGGCCGGGTGAGATGACACTAGAATGGTACCTAAGATATAAAGGAACTAAGGTCAAACAAAACTACTAACTAACAAGGCAACAAACAATGCTAAACAAAAGATGTAAACTATGAACTAAAAGACTAGGTCTTGAAGAAATACCTGCAATAACTCCATCCAAGTCCTTAGCCTCGACGGATGTCATGGTGTAACCCGGGCTCTGGGGTTGCGCTGCCCGCTGAAACATCTGCTTCTGTGGTGCCAAGGGTGGTCCACGGATAGCAACTCCTCTCTGAACTGGGGCAAGCGCTCTACTCTACAGCGGGACTGTCACTCCGACAACAGCATCACGCGCTCTCGGACAATCTTTAGCAGCATGCGAGGCATCTCCACACACCAATCAAAATCCCATTTTCATCCTGTAATTGGCCTGAACATGCCCTGGCTTGCCGTAGAAGTGGCATGGGCCCTTGCTCTGACCCTGCACAGGTGCTCCAGGCCTATTGAAAGGCACTGTCTGAACAGGTCTCATCGCTGGCCTAGCAGATGGCTGGTAAGGCTCCATGGGACGCTTTCCTCCACCAGCTGGAGGGTCAGGTAGACGCGATATGCTCTCATGATTCCTGGTGGCATTCAGCACAACTCCCATGTCGAAAAGTCTGCCGATGACATGGAAGCCTGAATCTTCGGACACAGTCCCTGATGAAACTGATCAGCTCGGTTCTCTTCCTTCTACACCATATGAGAGGCAAATCGACTGAGCATCTTAAACTCTGCCTCGTACTCATCAACCGTCATGTCCCCCTTCTTCAGATTCACAAATCGTCTCAACAGCTCCCTCTTAGCAGCCGTGGGGAAATACATCTCTCGGAACATGGACTTGAAAGTCTTCCACTCCACTGGCTTCTGCAGACGCCTCTCCTCAATGCACCACCAGTTCCTAGCATTCTCAGCCAGCTGCATCTTCGCTATCTCAACTCTGGTATCCTCAGGGATCTTTGCAGCTACCATCTTCTTTTCTGCGATCTGGATCCACTCATCAGCACCTAACGGTCCTTCCTTCCAAGAAAATATTTTCGGCTGAAGCTCATTGAACTGCTTCACTTCAGGAGCAACTCGAGGTGCAGGCAGAGGCGGCGGTGGTGCAGCCGGAGAGGCCTGGGCAGCACGGTGGGATTGCTGAACCAACTAATGCTGCACGTCCAGCATCTCCCTCATCATGCCCAGAAACTGACAGAATTCACTGCCCTGGTCTTCCTGTATTCCATCGCAAGAGCTCCCGGATCGGGTGTTGCGTCGTCCTGCCATCCTATTGACAAGAAGAACACAATTTAGACTCACACATAAAATTGGATAATAAAAATGAAAGCTAATACTTTTATCGTTCCGAACTTGCAGAAAGGGGACCTGCATGGGTCACCACTAAAACCTGTCATGCCCCGCTCCCAAAACTACGGAGGCGAAGCGTGACTAATGCCCGCTTGGGCCGGAGCTGTGAGGCTCGGACCCAATAAGCATCTGTGTGGTACTCCAAGACGAAGAAACAGGTCACTGCAGAAAAGTACGAAACAATAAAAGTACTAAAAAGGAAATGCATTCATTTTATTCCAACAGATATCCAGAAAAGTACGGAAGTCTAAAACCAAAAGCCCAACACAGCTACAATCAGCTGAAAGTAAACTAATGGTGCAAGCACCCAACCTAGACAGAAAAGTAAACGGTGCTATGCACCCAGCTAAAAAGCAATAACTCTCTGAAAATAGCAACGTGAAGAACTTCTAGCGCTGGTCCTCCTCAGGCACGTACTCCGGATCGATGTCCTCTGGCTCCACGTACTCTGGTATCTCCGGCTCGTCCACGTACTCCGGCTCAACACCTGACGTACAGCACCCAAGAGAAAAGGAACTGTACATCAGGTAAAGTCTACAACGAAGGGTTAGACTCTACTGCAAGAGTACTGTAATTTAAAGCAACATTTTACTGGTTGATTAACATGCTGGGGTTATAACATGGCAGATATAGAAAGTAAAACGGTGCAGAAAAAGTAAACACGACAACCAGTAGCCGTAGCGTGTGTTACCGACTACGGGACTAACCTAGATGGGACAAGATAAGACAAGACGTACCATGTGTGTCACGAAGGGTTCACGCCTTACGGTTCGAAGGGGATCAAACCCTCTCCCCGTGCAACTGCTCAACCCTACCCCAAACCCAAGTGCTCAAGATAGGACCACTCGCTCTAGCTTGGTGAATGCCTCTATCCCCACGCTCAGTAGCGTATTCCCCACTCACTTGGTGGGCGACGAACGTTCCGTAGGTGAAACTGTAACATAGGTCCACTCGCTCTAGCTTGACGAGTGCCTCTATCACCATGGTCCGTAGCGTATCGCTCACTCCCTTGGTGAGCGACAAACATTCCGTTGGTGAAACTGTAACAGAGATCACTCCCTCTAGCTTGGGAAGCATCTGAAACGCCCGAAGGTTTTTGTAACAGGACATGACCTGACAAGTATAAGGAAAGTTCTTCTAGGGGGTCCACACGCACGCACACACAGGAAACCCCTAAGGTGTCAGTTGTTGTTGTTGCGCTTAGACTTCGTCGTCAAGTCTAAACTATCAAGGGGGTCTCAGACGCTATCATTTCACATCCGGTTCTCTTTAAATGTGCTCTAAAATTCTAAGAAGAAGATGGCCTAAACGTGGCCGTAAGGGTACAAGTGTAAACACTTGCCTGCGGAGGCGAGTGAGTCATCGGTCCAGATCGTCTTGTCGAGGTATCGCGTCAGCGATGGTCCGTCTGAAACAGGACAAAGACGATGTGTAACGGTACGTTTTCGTTGTACTTTGTTTGTGCACGTGCTTTTGGCCGTGCACGTGTTTATTTTAGACTTTATTTGATTGTGAACACTTTTGTGTGATATGCCGTTGTGAACGTCTCTGAGAGTATTAAATAGTGGCACTATCTTGGAACGACACTTCTCGAGTCGTTTTTCCACAATTTAATCTCACTCGATGAGACGTGACGATTCTCACTCTTGACGGGAGGCGTTTCTATTTTTAGCTTCGTCGTCCGACGTCGAAATTGAGATCTGTCTTCTTAGTTAGCTCACATTCGTCATCACGATCACCCCGATATTTATTTTATAATTTTTGGAGTTTATTTGACCACTTTTATATTTTTAACAAGTTTTATAATATTTTTAAATTATTTTCAGCCAAATAAAATTTATTTGAGTTTTAAACGTTTTAAAGAATTTTTGAGCCAATTTCCAGCTCATTTGGACCAAGTCAAACCCTTGGGTGAGTTGGAGAAGTTGAATTTCAAATTTCAAATTATTTTAAACTTCTAATCCTATTAGATTTAGCCCTAGACCAAGTCAACCCATCTACACTATATAAACAACCCCTAGGAGGACCCATTTTCGCAAGAAATTAACCCTAGCCTCTTCCAAAACCAAATTTGACGTTGCGACGATTCGTCGCAACGTTGCGACGTTCAGCTGCCGCACCGACCGAGAAAACCATCGCAAATTCCCCACTCCGACCGCTAGCCGCCCCCGCATCCATCCCCGCTCGTATCGCAGCGCATCGCCCCGCTCCGTTCCCTCGGTCTGACCGAGGGCTTGGCCCGCACCCCGCTCCGCATCGACCCCCGCTCCTTTCGCTTGCCTCCGCTCGCGCCTGACCGAACGGGTCGCCCGCACCGACCGACGATTGCAACGCTGCAACGTTGCAACGTCGCAGCCCTCGCATCCAAGCGCCTGACCGAGCCGCCCTACCGCTCCGACCGAAGGAGGCCCCCGACCCCGCTGCTGCGACCGACCCAAACGCTGTGCAGCACCGTTCCTAGCGTCTGACCGAGAGGATCTCCCGCATTGGCCGTGTACGACCGAGAGCCACTCGTCGCAACCACGCATCTGTCGCACCACTTGCCTCCGTGGGCCCCCCAAGTTCTCCAGAGGTATTGTGGGTCCCCCAAAGGTCCCTAGGACTACTGTGGGCCCCACCTAGACTCGTTCTCTTCGACGATTCGCCGCGTACGACGTCGTCGCACGTCGTAGCCCGTCGTCGCACGTGTTAGCTTTGGAATCTGGAATCGTCGCCCCGATTGATTGCTCTGAAATTTCCAGCGAGGAATCTAATTGGAATCTGGACTTGGAGCACGATCTTTTATTCCAACCCCCGGTGTCGCTACCCGACGCCGGTGTAGCTTTCGCGTCGTGTTGAGGTAACGCTTTGCACCCCTAGGACCCCCAACCCAATTGCATGCTAATCAAGACTAAAAATCAGTATTTTAAAGTATTTTAAATGTTTTAGAATTCACTAATCAAGATTAATAAAACGGATGTAGGCCGGTGGACTTGTGCACGTAGGAATTGTGACTTTGGACTCGTTGGACGGTGTTTCGCTGACGTGATAATTGCAGGCAAGTGAAACTTGCCAAATCTTGCTTAGGGCCATGTTTTTAGGCAACTTCCTTGTTTTTAGCGTAAAAGAGACTAGTCAGTGAAATGATAGCTGGCTAGACGCCTACTTGATCTAGTTTGACAACGAAACTAGATCCGTCACCTAATTGATCTAGCTTGACAACGAAGCTAGATCCAACCCTTTAAACATGTTGTTCATGCATACTAAACTGTCACGTTTACTTTCCTTACCTGTACGCTTTACTACTTTGCCATGTCATGTCATCCATGCATTGAATGTCGCATTCGTAGCACACGCTACACTACTTGTACTTCCTTGTCCGGCTAGGTGCACCCCTACGCCATACTTGTTTAAAACACTTCCTGGCTCGTGGTCCAGAAGCGGGCCTCATGTGTTGGCTAAAAACCAATGCCCGATACACGTGGAGGGGTAGGGATAAACGGTCACTTGAGCTTAGGAGTTGGCCCGCGCAGCCACTCTAGCTAAAAGACGGAATCTCTGTGCACGAGGTGCTTACTTTACTTGTCTTGTACTTTTCTTGTGAATGCCATGCCATGCTCGTACTTTACTTTACTTTACTTTACCTGTTGCACTCATTAATTTAACTGCCATGTCATCGCATCATGTTAGAACTGCTAGGTTGCTTTACTTTTACCTACCTTCAGTTTCCTTGCACAAGTCTTCCAGACTTGCTGACATGTGCCCCTTGCTCTTTTGGGTGTCACATGTTAGACCCTGAGCCAGAGACGGTTGCTGAGGACGAGGTGTTTGCCGACGCTGAGCCCGAGCCTACGTTCGTCGAGGAGTTCGAGGACACCGGAGACCAGTCTTAGTGACTGATTTTACTTGCTTTTGCTTTAGGTTGCTGTTAGTTGTCGGTGCTTGCACCATTTCTTTGTTTTCGTACTTTGTACTTTCGTTGGCCATGCTGGGCCTCTTTTAGACTCTTCTATTTTAGCCTGGTGGCTTTTTCTGCGATGTTGAGATTTATTATTATGGATATTCTGAGATGTTTCTTTGTCTCTTTTCGTTATTATTATCTTTGCTTCGTTTCGCGTTGCAAGGACCTGCAGTTTAAATTTGATTGACGCTTATCGGACTTGCAGCTTTGTAGCTTCAAGTCTGAGCGGACATTCTCACGTTTCGCCTCCACGTTTTTGGGAAGCGGTGCGTGACACAATGTCAGATCGAACTTTTCGTCAATCCTATTACGGTTTGTTTCTAAATTTGGCGGGACTACCGTAACAGTCAAAAAGTCACGTCTTTTGATGATTTGTTCGGTCTAGATCGACGTCTATCCTGTATGCGCAGAAAATTAGATCGTTCGTCGATTTTCTACGGTGGACAATGTTTTAAAGGTGAAAAAATTAACTTTAGTTTACGTTGACAAATTTTAGATTAGGTTTTACGTTTTGCTACGTGTGGGTTCTTACTACATGTTAGGGGGACCAACCTCTTTGGCGTTTGATATAGAATGGACGTAGAGTCTGAACGGCGGAAGCTCCTCGTTGTCTACAGCGTCTCAGCCATGGTTAACGCAGCGAGACACGTCCTGGCAGCAAACGGAAGGTGAGGATAGCGAGCATGGGCTGGATAGCGAGCACAGGATAGATCGACATCGAAACAGTAAGCAATGAACAGATTGATGTCGAAATAGCGAGCACCATAAAAATCGCGCTCGAGGAGCAACGTGCGAGCTGTTGGGGTCTCTGGGGCGCTGGTCGGCGACGGCTGCGAGTGCAGGCAGTGCAGGGGGTCTGTAGGTGGTCAGGGCGGTCCTTGGCTGGCTGGGTGACGGCCGGACAGAGCAGCAGCAGCCAAGCTGCTGCTGTTTTCGCATGAAGAGGCAGCCCATCGGCTGTCTTTGCCGGCGACAGGAGCAGGCCAGGGGAGGGGTTGCGCGAGTGGCCGGCGACGGGGGTGGCGGCGCCTGGAAGGGAGGAGACAGCGAGGAAGAAGAAGGAGAAGAATTGGGGTCGGCGGCGGCTGGGTTTCGTGACCTAGGGTTATCGGGAGTTTGGTTTTTAAGATGAAAACTTTTGCTAAAAACTTATAGGATATAGGTTAATTGGCAGATAGAGATAGAGATAGAGGGAGTAGAGTTTGGGGAGAGTGAAGATGATAGTAGAGGGAGAAAATAAAACATGGTATGTAAGAGGGATATGGGGGATTTGATTAGGATTCTAATTAAATTTTAATTTTGAAAAGGTCAAAGGCTAATTAAGGGTTGAAATTTGATTAAGGGATAAGTCCCACTACGGGCATCGAAAAAATATTCCGAAAATACCGGGACGATTGCAGAGACGAGAAGTACGGGGCTACGGGGTCTGGCCGCGTGCTACACCTACCGAGAAAGATCCTAAAATCGAGGACTGAGCATTGAAGCCAAAAGACCAAAACGCCCTTCCATTCAAAGCTGTTCTGCGAAAGAACGAGCTGTGAAAAGATGTTTCCAAAAATTACTATAAAAATCTATACATCCATACGATCACAACAAGATATCACATCGTATAGTCGAAATCCAAGAAAGAGTCGAATAAAATACGTGTACGAAAAACTTACGTACACGTAGAAATTCATAAGGTCGGAAAGCAACTGTTACAATAAAGCCCTAATCTCCATCATATCCTCTTCTTCTACCCTTGTAAGCCCTAAATTTGACCCCAAATCCCAATTAACCCTCTTAATCTCCATATTTTCTCGATTTTCCCCAATTAATCCAAAATTTTCAACGCTAGTTCAAATTTTTTGTGCAACATGCAAGCTTGAGGGAGATCCGTTGTGACAATTGCTGAGAAATCACTTGGAGAATCGTTTCACACATGGCGTAGTGCTTAGGAGTCGCATCGATCGCTCGATACATTCATTCCATTTCATTATTTGTGTTCGTCTAAATACATTTTATTTTTGGTGTGGAGTGCTTGTTTGTCATGGAATTACCCTATGCCTCCACAGGGTGGGGGTAGAGGCAGGCAGCCCCCTGCTAAGAAGCAGAAGATCGTTGACCCCGGTGCTTCTTCTTCTGCGGCAGCACCACCACCACCTCCACCACAACTCCCTACACCACCCACATAACCACCACCCCATATTGAGACATACTGGATCACTTTTAGAAATGACGCACATCGTGCCAGATTTGAGAGGATCTCTACACGTCTGATCATACCCACAAGGTTCGCTCACATTCCCACACTCGAGCCCCTTTGGCTATACCAGGGTTTGCACCAGCTATACGATAATGTTGGTTGGTTCGGGTGATTTTCTGTCGATGTTGATGAACACCTATGTTCGGCTGATACTAAAGGTCTTGAGTTCTATCCGTATGACTCCTAGGGGTTATTCGTTCAGGCTCATGGACCATGACTGTGAGATTACATACGACATAGTCCATGTTTATTTTCATTGGCCCCCAGTTCCAGACCATGACACGGTATACGGCACATGTCATCACACCCCGCCACATTTTCTGCTGATGCATTCTGGGAGTAGATCACAGGAATCCCATCCTTTGACCCTAATAGGTCGAAGGCTTCTTCAATAGTTCACCCCTGCCTACGTCTTACACAACACCTTTTGGCGACTACTTTATTTAGGAGGACAGAGGTAGGGACTATCTACACGCCTGAGCTTTTCATCTTGTCGGCTATGACACCGGAGCGACTGTTCGAGGCTGGCGGGGATGTCTTAGCTCCTCATGTGTTCATAAATGTCGCTAGTTGATTTTTCGACCGCATTCTTACCTCGATCGCCTCCACCAAGGCGATATGTTCTGGCAGTCTGATCACCCATCTTGCACCCATGTTCGATATCCATTTGCCTGCTAAGTTGATCCTTGCTATGGGACCTACATCTATTAACAACCAGGTCATGTCTCGTATGCATATGATCCAATCATATGGAAAGATCAATTGGGCTTGGCTCCATGGTCCCCTCCACGCTGATTATATCGTGCTTTTGAATCTTGATCGGACTCACGTGGGACCAGCATGTGCTGAGTGGATGTTCTCTATGGTACTCTACATTAATTCCATATATTTACGTGCTGAGCCTGATGACGGTAAGCAGCCTCCCGTCGAGCCACAGCCAGCTGAGATTCCTGTTGTTCAGTCTGTTTCTGAGCCTTTGCATGTACCCAGCACATCTATCTCCACATCTGTTCGTGCTGAGGGTTCCACATTTGCTTCTGTTACTGAGAGTTCCACATCTGCTGCTATTCCTAAAAGTTCTGTGTCTAGTGCCATTCCTAATATTCCTGAGTCTGCTGAGCCCTCCATCCCTTTAAGCGATGAGTTATATATTCATTTGTCCATTAAGATTTCGGCACCTCTTTAGATTCCGAAGTTGGGTGGGATCCTACCTTCTGCACCTACATCCACCCCACCCATCGATGTTCATATCGATGCTGCTATTGTATTCTCTGAGAGTGTCATGGTGTCTCTCACCACATATGTTTCCACGACCTCTATACCCCCATCTACCTCTTGCGAGAGTCCTGTCATTTCATCTGTTGCACATGTGTCTGAGAGCATACTTGTGTCTCAGCCTCTCAGGAGGCTGAGCATCGTCCTGTGAGTCCTGCTCCATATTCACCCCATATCATAGCTCCACATATTTTTAAAGGTCGAGGGAGATATGTCGATGCACATCCCTCTTCTTCCACTACTGATGACACTTCTTTGCACTTAAGCACGATCGAGTCCACAGAAGCTGGGATGAGAGGAGATTTTCGATCTCTTGCCCAAATTGTTGCTGCCATGCAGCCCCATATTGCTGCCATTCCATGTATTCAGCAGACGCTGAACCAGATCTTGGGTCTTTTGCTGATGATCCTGCTGCTGCTGCACGCACAACCCCCATACCCACCATAGTGAGGTGATGGTTCTGAGTCGAAGTCAGAGTCTAATTCTGATGCATGATGTGTTTTGCTCCCATCACTTCACATATTATTGTTTTTCCACTGTCTTCACCTTTTCAGGGCACCATATATTCCAACTTAAGGGGAAAGTATTTTTTTGACTGTTATGGCATACATATCATCATTTTACATACTTGACTTGCATTTAGTTATTAGTTATCATATAGATGCATTAGGATTTTATTTTATTATTTTTCTTTTATTTTGCATCACTTAAGCATCCATACCCACCCACACATATCTTATATGTCCATGTGCCACACTTTGCACATTGGGGACAATGTGATGATTAGCTTGGGGGAATGAGTGTACTCACGCACTTTTATTTTTATTTTAATTTTATTTTCTTTATTTTCCACTTATTTTCACATCTTTTTCACTTTTTTATTTTCTTTTTACCATGCATCATATTTCCTTTACTTTTGGAGTCATTGCATTGTATATAGTTAGTTTTTAATTTATCCTTATTTCTTTTACTTTCTTTCCTAGAAGTGAATTCTCTTTGATGAATTAAGCTTGAATATCATTTTACCTGGGCACAAATTCTTTCGCCACACTGTTGTCTTTATTTCTAATGTCATTTACAATATATTTGTGTCCACTTGAGAAAAAGAACTTCCAATGTGATCTTGAGTGTTTCTAACTGAATTTTAAAGTTGACACGTCTAGGAAGTACTTATTGTATGATATTTATAGAAAACACACCAAGCCTCACGCATTGAATGTGTTTTATCTGGAGTATAGCTTTCATGTCTATATCACTTCTTATTTGCATGAATTGTGTGTGAAATCTTCGGGTTGAATTAAATAAATGTCATTTGATATGCGTAGGTTAGTCTGCTTTTAGAAATTAAACTGAGTAGAAGACATTTCCCTGCCGAAGCAGTTATGCACATACAAAGAGTGAACCGAGTGCTATCATTTATTCTGTCTCCACTTATCTTGATAATAAATATTTACATAAAATCATTGTAAATTTTCCTCTAGAGTGATTCTTATTTCAGCATATTTACCCATTCAAAAATGTCAAAAAATCTCCAAAATATTTAAAATTTCAAAAATCACAAAAACACAAAAAAAATTGCAAAGCAATGAGTCTTGTGTATAGATGGATTAGAAAAAAAAGAAAAAATACAAAAGAAAAACAAAATATGTATATAAATAAAGATATGCATATATACATTAGCTCATATCTTTTAAATACCTTTCTTCTCTTTTCTTTCATTTTTTCTGGAATTACAATATTTGTGAAAAGTCGTTTTCTTGAGAAAAAAACACCAGAGGTGATATTTGATGCCATTACACCTATAGATAAGCTTGGGTGGAGAAAATTCAATGATGAGTGAGAGAGTGATTACTTATATGTGCATGACTACCAAAACTAGGTAATATCTAGTAATTAAAGAGATGCCTTTGAGTATGATGACACCTATAAGTTGAAAAATTGACATTAAATTCATAAAACCATATCTTTCTATTTTTATTGTATGAATTGTGTGGTAGAAGCAGTCAATTGAATAGTATGTTGCCTACGAGTATGCTTACCGTTTTCGATGCCTTACATGATGCTTAATGTTAAATGCTTTCGTATTTCACAAAATTCACATTGTTCTCAGTTTTAATATCAAGTTTGCCAAATATGAAATGATGTTGAAATAAAAATGATAGTGTGGTTAAATTCTTTTTTGGTGCACTCTGGTGAGTGAATTCAATTTCTGAGTGGATTATCTAGCTATTCCATTCATTTTCTTTCTTTTCTATTTTTAGGTTTCTTTATTTTTATCTACCGGGTTCGCTTTTTTACTTATCTTCATCGAGGATGAGTAAGAAGTAGCTTGGGGGATTTGATATGCTCATATTGTACACTTTATTTTTGCATATTTCTATGTCATATTGATTACCCATATTGCATATTTGAAGCTTAAACGATGATTTCGGGATAAATTTCACTATTTCTATGTTTTATTGGATTTTTAGGAAATATGTAGCAATCGGGAGCAAATTGGAGCTATGAGCAAATTGATGCATGGCGGAGCATCAGTGGATATGATACTGAGGAGCTTATGGTGCTAGAAGGGAAGAAGAAGAAAGAATAAGAGATGAGAAGAAGAAAGAAATGAAGAATGAGAAGAAAAACAATGCAAAGTTCATTTATCAGCTCACTTGACCGAGTGGAGTAATTCACTCGATCGAGTGAAGTTGATACCAGCCCAGACTAAGCAGCCAAAATATATCAAAGTCCCTTGATCGAGTGAGAAAACTCACTCGATCGAGTGAATTGGCTACTCGACCAAGTGAAGAGAAGAACCGAGTGATGATTTTTGGAGCTACTGCAGGAAATTCTACTCGAACGAGTAAACAGTCTCACTCGACCGAGTGAGATTGCAGCCGGATTTTGGAAATTAAGTTGTACCTCGGTTTTTGGGTATAAGGTTTGACTTTTTCTTGGGGTTTTAGACTTGTATAAATAAGAAACATGGCAGCCGTCGTGAAGGGCCGCAAAGTTTATTTCTTTTTTCTTTTGCTTTGGAGGCTATTGCTTGGAGAAGCCCTAGTTCTTAATTTTCTCTTGGAATTTTGAAGAATTTGAGAATATTGGTTTGTCAAAACTCTTGATCTAATTACTTTATTGAATATTTCTTGTTTAAATCTCTTTGCAGTGATAAATCTTATTATTCCAATGAATCTTATTGCCATGATCGTGTTTATTAGTAAGCAGTCTTTTTGCTCTAGGGCAAAGGGATGAACCCTATAGATATAGGGTTTGATATGTGAAATTTCTTGAAACCCTTGTTGTTGAACTTGTTTTAGGGTTAAATTAAGGTTGATTGACTACAAATAGCTAGGGATTACTACTTAGGTCTTGAGAGCTCGAGAGAGTATCTTGATCTATATGAAGCACTAGATATTTGATTTAGATCTATAATTTGGATATCCTAGATTTGGTGCACGAGAGTGACCAAACCTAGCATTTTTATTATATTTTTATAATTATAATAATATGTACGACGGTTAGATGAATACAAACCATCATAATCTAAATTCGAACACATGCCATACACAGTGGACTTGAATGAGAATTAAATATTATTGTCGATCGTAATGCTAATAATTCAACTAGGCTTGCACGAGAGTGAGGCACTAGCTTTAGTTATTTTAGGCTTGTGTAGTGCGAGAACGTGCACAGGTTCATAATATAGTTGCAACAATTTCACCCTAAACTAAGAGTTAGTAATTAGGAGTTCATATTCACATTGAAACTCGAAAATCTATAGTGTAGATTCCATAGTCCTAGACTTCTTTATTAATTGAATTACACCCGACACTATTACACATTCGTAACAAACTTTCTACACTATTATTCACAATCTCTGTTACATCTAGACAACTGAGATAATACCAACCGCCTCCCCGTGATTCGATACCCGCTCACCACTTAACTGTGCACTTGCTGTAAAACTACATAGTTTTCTGCGTACATCCCGAAATGCATTAGTGGATTATTAGATTAGTCGCTAACGAAAGTTAGGGCTGATCTAGGCTCTTCAATCGCTATGTCGATTGCTACTATATATGTCACCACTGATAGTTAGGCATAGATTAGAGTCCTCTCAACATTGACCTACCTCATATTCAAGATAATGGCATGGAGGAAGGCCGTGGACATTTGTCGACCATCATGATATTATCGTATGCCGATGACCAACGATAGTTGGCTTGGGCGTTTGGGAGATAGTCATATCATAACGTCATAAGAGTAGGGATTGGGGATAACATTTGGTTCGATAACCTCACCCTGAGGCATAATTCGATATCCAATCGATTTAGATAATTCAAGCCTAATCACGATAGCGGGGATACTTGGCCCTAGAGCTCTTCCTGCATAGATATTTTTGCTTATTATTCCTCGCATAGCTAAACCAAACCTAGAAATAAACTAGTACTTAGAATCTTCCTCCAAATGGTTGACCCGTAAGTACACAACTACACCGTGCACTTGTGGTACAAATATTGATACTTCTAGACACACAATAATAAGGTTAAGCCCGGACGACATGCTACAAGTAATAGAACACCTTAATTTAGCATGCATTCATAATTTTTAAATATAAGTAGATTGATTTTTATCTAACTATATCCTCCCACTATTTTAGCGTTCATCTCAATCCATAAAGATTGAAAGAATATTGATATTTAGTGGGAGAGGGACACAACCATATTGAGTTTCACAACCTTAAGTGTTCCCAACAAGTTGCTTGACTCCATGATCGATAGATGACTCTTCATCAATCACATCATATATGATTCCCTATAGGTTTTTACACATAGTCACTTATGATCTTGAGTGTGCCCAACAAATCATAATGACTAGTCTAATCAGACCTTTGTTTTCTTGTCCAGTCTGAACTTACCTCGATGCTCTGTTATGTTCACGATGCAATGGTTTTTATGCTGAATTACATCATATGTATAATGGAATTGGTTTCCAAAAGATAACCATGATATAGCTTGGGTGTGCCCAATAACTATACTAGGAATCCTTGGTTGCCAAATCTCAAAAATAAGGATGGCTATGATTATTCCTGGAATGGATTTTTCAAGTAATTGACTAGAATATAATCAATGTCAGCATTATTAATATTTGGAATTCTATGTTGATCCAAGTGAACAAGGCCAATCAAGTTTGGCCACGTAAGATGCACACTTATCCCTAGCTAGGCAAGCCATACTAGGCTGTCCAGCCTAAACACCAAGAATTCCCAGACACTAGCTCAAGGATACATTAAAAACACGTATTATCAAAATTATGCACCATTGATATGTTATGGGTTCATCGAATTAGTTAATCCTAATTAACTAGACTATTCCTAAAACTAACATTTTAAGAGTCTAAATCTCATCACTTCAAATGCATCCCACGTAGTTATCATATAACAGGAAAGAAGCCTATTTTTCAAAATCAATTTTCAAAAACACAAAAGCACATATAAATATTGCAAAAGGCCGCGGGACCACGTCATCACAATAGTGTAGATAACCATGGCACATCGACGGTAGGACCCTTGCAATATAAATTTACATGTCATGTCGTGAAAAGAAAAATAGACGTAATTCATCCATCGCACGAAAATAAATTAAAATCAACCTAGATTCATGTAAGCTCTCTTTTAACGCCTTGATTCACTAAGAAAACTCCATGGATCAAGCAGGATGTCCATCACCTAGAAACACCTTGCAAAGTGCCTCATTGGCCCCTCTTAACTCCATGAATCTCCAATCATTAGCAACTCAAGGGAGCTTCACCTCCTAAATTTAGTATACAATGAAAAAGGACATTCCCTTTGAAAGAATAATAAATTACTTAAATGTGGCAAAGCCTTAAAATTAATTACATAAAATTGAGTGCACGCATGCACTATCAAATTACATAATTAAAAAAATAAAACCTAGAGAGCCTAACATGACACAACAATACACGCATCTTCTGCACACATGATATATTTATAGCAGAAAAAACAGATCAAGGTAAACCTGGCTCTGATATCATAAAAGGGTTTTGATGAGGATTTCAAAGGGCTTTTTCCCATCGTTTAGCCCAAGGCTTAGCAGATGTGGGAAGTAGAAAAAGAAAAACAAAACCATAAAATCACATTTTATGATAACTATATGGAAAAAATTAAAACTCTTTGAAGTATCTACACTATCATTGGGATGGGCGAACCAAGCTCGCAAGGATAGATCTAAAATTTACTTTTATAAATAAAAAGGCACACATTATATTTTTGCCGTCGCATAAATAATTCATTATGGCGATGTCCCAAAGGGATACAGCGCCACATTTCGAAGTGACCACTTGCCTAGAAGATTTCACCTCACAGTTGGAACCCCTGCCTTAGGCTTCGGATTAGACCCGAACTCCCTCCAAGTTTTGCTAGAACTTAAGAATGGAATAAAGTGGAAAAAGAGGAACTAATGTTTTGTTCACCTTCAGATCTACGTTTGTTCAATTGATTAGGAAGATCTCCCTTGATCAAGGCTAAGTGTAAGCTTGGCTAATTGGGATGGACCCTATTTATAGGGTGATCTGAGCCTTCATATTAGTAACACATCCGATGTGGTACTAAAAAGAAATGCCAATTTAACCCAAGTTTTCTGCCTTTAAGGGCTTAACTTTGAGCAAATGTTTCTCTATCTTCGTTAACCTTTATAAGCCAAAATAAATAACATTTCAAAGGACTACATATGGGGAACACATAGAAACTGACGTCACTTATTTTTGAGATTATTTGACCCTCGAAATTTGATGTCGAAGTTGACCCAAAGACCATGCCCCGAAATGGACTGAGGACACCATCGGGTTGCACCCGAGACCGTGCTCGAGTCGCACTCAAGATGGCTGGTGTGCAGCCTAAGCCGTGCTCGGGCTTCAGCCTGCCTCTGGCTCTAGGTGCTGCATCCTATGCTTAGCTGCAACTAGGCACTACAACTAGGCGTTGCAACATGTAGGCGGCAATGCTTGCATCTAGGCGATGCAGTAGCCCATGATACATTCGAGCATGCCTAAGTTGCATCTCTGGTGCACTCGAGCCGCAATAGCCCAGGGTGCACCCAAGTCACTCGGGCTTACCCCGAGCCATAAGCTCGGGCTAGCCCGAATCTATGCTCTGGCTAAAGCAACTAGGTCTGGGGCATTCTGGACCCCAGTTTGGGCTTTCTATGCTCTTTAGAGTGTCTCCTCATTTGCATTACATCCTATGTGACCGAAGTCCCCTTTGTAACTAGTTTTTGACAATTTTAGTTTCCATGCATCATATTCATGTTCCTGTTATTTCATGGATGAGGATCTCAGTCTATGTGAAAACCTACAGCCTAACCCTACTACACGTGGGACTCAAAGCCCCTGATGACAGCCGCATGAAACAGGTATCGTACCTGGTTCGGTACATCATTATGTGGCTTGCCCCTTGATATAAGTGTTGTCGGGATCACCCTGTCTATGCCAGTGATTAAAATATGTAGTTTAATCCATTCATCATCACTATGCAGGAACGAAGACTATAATATGGTTAACTATTAACCCTTAATAGCTTTGTGATTGGATCAGTTTCATTTGGTCCTAGCTTGTCTTTATTGGATCATATCCAGCACACATCAGCCAAGGTTTTTGCTAAGGACCTTACTGACTATGCGACACTAACTCCCCACAATGGAAGAGATGAATCCTATCTTGACCACTACTACACTCGTACATTTCAAGTGCCACCTAATCAAAGACCTTATGACAGGCTCTGCATCGAAGCTAGGTCAGTGATTAAAGTGACACCATTCACACACAAGTTCGTACACTGACCTCAAGTCAAAGGACCAGCTTGCCAATCATCACTGAGAGCTACCAATGATAGTTTGGTATGTGCATCCATGTAGCAGCTCTTGTTAGGTTATTTAGTGAACTCATTCTCTACTAAGCACTTGTGTCTCGGCTCCGATTTTATCAAACCAAATGATCATGGGATCATTACCAACAACACTTTGTGCAGACAGAAAACACAACAGTTTATCTGATGCATCGACGTCCTTTCTCGATGCACTTGTCCATTCGCGATGCATCTACGACTACGAACGGTTTTAGACTTACGCTACAAACGGTCGAAACTCTTCTCCATGATCATGATCCTCATCTTGATATATGTTTGACATTGCATTAAATCTCAGGAATTTATCTAAGTATTAATGAGTACAAAACATTTATTAACATACTCAGATAAATGGTACCAAATAGCATACTATTATTTTGAACTAGATGTCCCAATTACAAATAATTGGCCTCGACGGCATACATTTCCCAACATATCCTAATGGGTTGTATGACTTAAACCCATTTTGAGAACTAATCTCTGCACTCCAATTCACATCTTATGGATTGAATTAGTTTCTTTTATAATAGAACCCTAGATCAATTTCATTTGCACCATCTTCGTCCAACTTAAGTGAAAACCCCATTCCTTCAAACCCTAGCTTCCTCAACATATTTCCTTGGGATTTTTTAGAGGAATCCCAGGATTCATGCTCAAAAATCTCAATTTTTAGGTTTATCACTTGACTTCTTTTGTTTTCTAGAATTAGTTTGCAAATTTCATTTTGTTTGAATAATCATTTAATTATATCATATAAATTCTTGTGTTGCATTTATACACACACTTTTTCATCATGGATAAGAGAAGTAGGGACCCTACCAAGAAGAGAAGACCACCTTCTCAGCCATCTTCTTCTCAACCAACAAAACATAGTGCATCACAATTATACTTTTTGAAAAATCCATAATTAGAACCATTGTTTCTTAAGAACTCACACCTTGAAATATTACATGGATGGTTTATAAAATTGGAGGATTTTGATGGCTATGGTATAAGACAAATGTTTGAGGACCAAATGACTAGTTAATTTACTCGGTTCAAAACTCTTGTTGTTGTTACCTAAGATTAGTGATACAAAAATATGACTGCAAACATTTATGATTTTTTAACCATAGTTAAAATTGTGCATTAGTATAGCACATAATTTAATAGGTAGCATTCTAGTCATCCCTTATTTGGGAGTAACCATTCGGGAGATTGAAATGAATGCCAAAACAATTCGTGAAAACATGTTCTTAGGAGAAAAACCATTTGGGCACGGCATGACAACAAACGACTTTTTTCCAAATTCAAGTATCTTAACTAGAATCTTTTCCTACAATATTATTCAAATATCAAGCAGTTTTACCTACTTATTTGAGAGTTTAACTAAGTGTGTTTATGCTCTCGTAGGCCAGATTAAAGTGTGTTGGGCCGAAATTATTTATGCCAATTTCGCCCATCTATCTTTATCATTACTTCATTATGGACACTTTCGCACACGTATATTCATGCATTATAAGGTTGAATTGGCAACTGAGTCCTAGTAGAACCTCCTTAAGTTCCATTGAACAAAGCTACTTTGTCCAGGATGCATATCTTGTTGAATATTGGATACCCTAATTATGGTTTTGATGATAAACAAATATAATAAATTATGAAAAATCCCGTGTTTTATAGAGCATCATCATTATGGACAAAGTCACATCAGGTGAAGATGATGACTTAAAGCATTGATGCTTGGACATCAATCAATGAAGCATGAGAATCAAGAGATGATCAAACGAAATCAAAACGTTGAACTTAACAAGCTCAAATAGCTATCAAGGAGTTATATCAAGGAAGTCAAAGCAATTAGACTTCACAAGCTTAATGGAAGTCTTCAAGAAATTCAATTGGAAATGAAGGGGATTAATGTGTAAATCTTTCTTACTTTACTTCTTAGGTGAATTAGCATGTTAAGCCTTGAATGGACTCATTAGAATATCACTCATAACACTCACGAATCATGTTAGATCATATATCATTGAGTGTCAGAGGGTTAAAACGTGCAAAAACACGAAGAAGAGTTTTTCAGCCTTCAACAAGCGCCTAGTGCTTGGTCTCCAGACGCCTTGTGCTCATATGAATATAGTTTCGCAAAACCATATTTGAAATAGATACCTGAAGTTCTAATTCCAGAATTCTGAACAATTCGTCAGACGCATGGATGATGAACATCAGACGTCTGTTTAATTCTAGCCGTAGAAATAGTAATTCGGCCTTCCACGATTGACAGAAAACAGACTCTGGATGATATACATCAGACGTTTGGGAAATTCACTCGCAAATTTCCAGTAGCTCATTTCTGTGATCAGTCAGTTCTAGGCGTCTGAAGTTGTATTACCAGACGTCTAAATAGTTGACCAGATATCTGATGATGAACATCATACGCCTGGATGATCGGACAATATTTATTCCAGTAACGATGTTACTCACTGTCTGTATGATCAAAGTCTGATGGCGTGGTGCTAGGCGATTGAACAGTGGACCAGACATCTGGGAAGTCTTCTTCAGATGTCTGGCAAATGTCTATTAGACTGCATTTATTGCCCACTAAGAACAGTACCACAGCCGACTGGTGGTTCTTCATAAAGTGACAGGTGACTAGGATTTCTGCCCATTAATAGCCGTTTGAAGCAATAATTGCATGGTCTCTTTAGCTGATTTTGAGCAGATTTCCATGGCTTATAAATAGGGCCTTAATGTCTTAACTTGAGAGGCTAGCTAAGAATTTAAAGACTTCATTCATCACACTCTCGAGTGATCAAAAGTCATTAACTTCTCATTGTCTAAAGTTCAAATTGTCTCCTAAGCTTTCAAGATTAGCTTCAAAGATTCATTGCTATACATATTGAGACAAGTTAGTAAGTGCTCTCACTCTCATCATTTAGAGCACATCTCACACACCTTTATTGCCTCATTCTTAAGAGTATTATTTGTTGGAAACATAAAGTTTTCTTCTCATAAAGTTTTTGATGATACAATTATTTTTCTATATATGTGTGTATATACTAACTCGTTGGATGCAAATTCTAAAGCTCAACTTTTTCAAATTAGACATCATCAAGTCAACTTATACATTGCAAGACAAAGCAACAAAAAGTAAGTTGAAGCTAAAGCGATGAATTATTATATCTTGTGAAATATGATGTAAATTTTCTTTTAATTATTGCAACTCTTTAGAATGCCAAAGCCTTGATAATGCTCTATCTTAGTTCTTTAGGGTTCATCCTCTAAAAACCAAGTCAGCGAAAAATTAGTGTAGCAACACTTTCCTCTAGTCGACCAATAAAATTTTCCTTATTTTATTTAGAAAAATAAAGTATTTTTTTAGTCAAAATATAAGTTCTAAATATAAGATTCTCTTTCATAAATTTCTCAAATTTTTGACTCGACCAATAGGTTTCCCTGGTCTACCAGACAGTTTTTTAATAGTTATATTAATAGTTATTTTAATTGGTTTTATTGATTAATTTTTTAAATTAATTAAAGGAAGTTATAACTCCTTCCAACGGATAGATTTAGACAGTTTATTGTTGTTTGTGTTAGTTTTTGACAGTTTTTATAACTATTTTCGTTAAAATACACTTAAACAGTCATATTTTAGTCTGGCAGCATAATTAGTCGACCATCACTTTTTACTAGTTGACTAATTTTTGGAAAAACTACTCGGAATTTTTTGAAATTTTAGACAATTGTTAAACATTCGAAAACTAACTTTTGGGGCTATAAATTGAGCCTCAGACCTCGTCTAAAATCGACAAAAATTCGCTCACTCTCTATTTTCTTACGTTTTCTCTCTCTCTCTAGAAAATGTGTGATTTTCAGATTTCCAGAGTGGCACCTATAAAGAAATTTTGCCCCTTTAGAAAGTCCAATTTCAAAGAGTGTTCTAACCACAATTTATATTAAGAACCTTGGAGATTCCATCACCAACCTTGTGCTATAATTCCTACATTATCAAGGCTATTGGTGATATTGTTTCATACCCTTTCTTTTACTTTATTTGGTGAATCTCTTGTTGAAGAGATTACGGGGTAGAGGACTGGACGTAGGATCACAAGGATCCGAACTAGGATAAATCTCTGTGTTTGCATTTGTTATTCTCTGGATTGTGTTCATTTATTTTCGCACTCTTATTGCAATTTTTTAATTACTTTTAATTTTGCAATCATCGCGATATACACTATTCACCTCCCTTCTAGTGTAATTGGTGTGACAGGAGCTCCAACATTTGGTAACAGAGCATGGTTAAGATGGCTTACACCTATCCGATGAACAATTCAACGTCTTCATCACAATTTCCAGAAGGGCACTTTACTACAAAGCCTCCACTATTCAACGGTTCCAACTACTCCAATATGAAGACAAGGATGACGATCAATCTTCGAAGTATCGACTACGAACTTTTGAACATGTTGGAAACTCAATACGAGAAGCCTACAACTTCTTATGCCCAATGGACCACTGCTAACAAATCCACTGCAACCCACAACTCAAAAGTGACGAGTGCACTATTCTGCGCCATGGACAAGAATAAGTTCAATCGTTTCTCTCAGGCCAAATCAGCATATGACATTTGGCATACACTTGAGGTAACACACGAAGGAACTAGTAAAAGTAAGAAAACTAAAATTTCTGTTCGTTTTCACATGTTTGAACTATTTAGAATGAAGGACAACGAGAATTGGAGAGATGATTACTAGATTCAATAACATCACAAACTTTATAATTGCTCTTAGTAAGACATATACTCAAACAGAACAAGTCAGGAAGATTCTTCGTGCCTTCACATCAGAATGGCAGAAGAAGACCACAGTTATAAAAGAAGCCAATGACTTTTTAACTCTCACCGTTGAAAGTCTCGTTGGAAACTTGATGGCCTACAAAGATCAACTCCAGGATCTCAAGGAACAATCAGACTCAAAGAAGAAAGTGCTTGCCTTCAACGCATCATCAGACACCGATGATTCAGAAATGGACGATGATGATGTAGCATTAATCACTAGAAACTTCAAAAAGTTTCTACGAAGAGGTAAGTTCAATAATTTGAAATCTAAGAATACGGATGCTTCTCTATGTTTTCAGTGTAACATGTCTGGACACATGAAAAAGGATTATCCACTCCATAAGCCAAAAGAGAGAACATCTAACAATTTCAGGAAAGATAATAAGTTTGACAAAAGGAAGAAGGCATTGGCAGCCACTTGGGATTCTTCATCTTCTGATGAAGATGAAGAAACCAACGAACACACTAATGAGGAGAATACTCATATGTGCTTTATGGCACAAAGTGAAGATGATGCAAGTAAGTTAGATAATGAACAATTGTGAGATGCCTTTAATGAACTATTCATTAGATTTAAAAAGCTTAATACACAACACAAGGCTCTAATAATTTCTAATCAAGAATTAGTTTCTTCATCCTAATTAGATAATATTAAAATTGAGAAAGAATCTTTAACTTCTCAAAATGATAAGTTACTACATGAAAATGAGATTCTCAAATCTGAGAATCACAATATGTTGTCTCGTATTTCTCTATTAGATAAAAATATGTCTTCATTAAAATAAAAATATGATAATATGTCTTCTAATATTAATAAGTTTAATAAAGGAAAGAATAATCTTGATGATTTACTTAAAGTACAACATCCCGCCGATCATCGACAGGATTAGGCTAGAAGCATTCTTCCAAATCCAATGTTTTAGTAATGATATTAATTTGGAAAAGAAGAAGCATGTTTTTGTTAATGCAAAGAATATTGATTCTTCTAAGATTTTGCAAAAGAATACTATTCATTTTCAAAAGAAGACCAATTTTGTTACATCTTCTGAGAAATCCTATATGCATACTATTTGGGTACCTAAAGGTATTTGTTTATATGATAAGGATTTATATGTTACTAATTTTATAAAAAAATGTTATTCTTTCTTCTAATCTTTTGAAGAAACCAAATTCCACTTGGGTTTGGTTTCCTAAGGACTAATCCTAAGGACCCATATAAAAAGGGTACCAATATTCATTTCAGGTACCCATAAAATAAAGATGGATACTAGATAGTGGATGTTCCAAACACTTGACTGTGAATATCAAACTTCTATCAACCGTTCAATTCAAAGATGGTGGTACTGTTACTTTTGGGGATAACAACAAAGGTAAATTTATTGGCATTGGAATAGTTGGTGATCCAACTAAGCCAAACATCGAAAACGTGCTTCTCGTTGATGGTTTGAAACACAATCTCTTATCCATTTCTCAATCATGATTTTAAAATTGTTTTCGAAATGAATGTCTGCATTATATATGATGTTAATATGTCTAATATATTATTTCAAGGTAGTCGTAAGAATAATATATACATACTAGTTATAACTCGTGCCCGCGCATACAGTTCATTTAAGATTTCCCCTGCAAAATCTTTGTTTCCAAAAAATTATTTCCATAGTCAAAATTTAAAAGAACAATAAATTAGAGTAAAAATATTTAGCGGCACAGGCACCTTCGGTACAGAACACCAAATTCGGCGCGGACGCCTTCAGCACAGAAATACAAATTAGCGTTAAAAAATTTCAGGGGCGCCTTCGGCACAGGAAATTATTCTCATCTTGTTGCCACATGCGTCATAGATATGGTGGGCCTCACGTTGAGGAAGAGATCATTCGATCTGTAGCAGCATTCGATCTACAGCATGAAGTGCAATGTAAAGTTTTTTCCCAAATGCATTAATTGCATGCACTCTACTATTTCCCAGAAACTTTCATTCCCCAGAAATTTTCATTTCCCCAGAAACTTTAATTTCCCCAGAAATGGTTTTCCCTCCAAAACTTTAAACAAAATCTCATCTTAACCATTCATCTCTCATGATTAAATCTCCGTCGTTCTTCTGTCAATCTTTTTGTCCTAGTCAGCTTATCATAGTCAGCCCTAGAATTCAAAAACAGTCATCAAATGTAATATAGATAGTCATAACCTATACCCGTGGGCACGGTTCATTTAAGATCCCCCCCCCGGCGAAATCTTTGTTCCCTAAAAATTATTTCTACAGCCCAAATTTAAAAGAACAACAAATTAGCGTAAAAATATTTAGCGGCACGGGCGCCATTGGCGTGGACACCTTCGGCACGGAACAACAAATTCGACGCAGGCACCTTCGACCTAGAACAACAAATTCGATGCAGGTGCCTTCGGTGCAGAACAACAAATTCGGCACGAGTGCTTTTGGCAAATTCGGCGTAGAACAACAAATTTTGCATGGGCGACTTTGGCGTGAAACAACAAATTAGCATAAAAAATTTGCACGGGCACCGAAATATCGTGCATGGAGGCCTTTGGATAATCAGTGTCATAACACGTTCATTTAAGATTCCCCCTGAAAATCTTTGTTCACTTAAAAATTTTGGGACATAATATTCCCTTTTATTGGGGAAAGTATCTTTGTTCCCTCAGGGGGATAACTTTGTTCCCTCAAATTTTTTTTAAGGGAAAATAGCATTGATCATAATGTTGTGGATGCCAAGCAAATTTTATTTTGGGGGGGAATAGCAATGATCACAAAGGATAAATTACTGTAAATATCATGGTTAAATTTCGAATGCCCTGTTGCATTTCTTATGAAATCCTCAGCATTTCATAATATCTCTTCAAATGAACGAACAACAATCTGCGTTTTTTCATAATTACGAATGCCATTGGATAATGAGTGAGGAGCCATTGGATGTTACATTTTTCCCTAAAAATTTCAAAAATTTGAGTTTTCCAACCAAATTGATTCTCCCCATAACTTTCTCAAAACTCATCCTAACCTTCCATTCTTCAAGAACAAATCTTAGCCACTCTTTATCTTGTCCAAGTCAGCCCTTGAATTCAAAAACAGTTGTCCTGAACCGTGCCCTCTGACACGGTTCGGACATGGTTCATTTAAGATATCCCTTCAAAATCTTTGTTCTCCCCAAAAATTATTTCCCACTCCAAAATTTAAATGAACAAAAATTTAGCTTTCGAACGGGCGCCCTCAGGCACAGTTCATTTAAGATATCCCCTCAAAATTATTGTTCTCCCAAAAATTATTTTCCCCTCCAAAATTTAAAAGAGAAAAAATTTAGCAGCGCCTTCGGGTCGGGCGCTTTGTATTTCGATAGTAATCTAAATTTGATTTCAACATCATAAACATAATTAACAACCAAGATTAAGTGACCACGAATAGATCCAAAATTATCATCCAACACTGGGCTCCATTGTGTTCATTGACTTCCCAAGAAATAAATTACGCCTGAGTCCTGACTTGGTAGTGCCGCTAGTCACTCACACATTGGTAACCAAAGTGCATTTAAATTTTTGGAAGAGAGATGGTGTGGTTTTCAAAAGCTTTGGTTTTCCCAACAAATTTCCCCCAAAGTGCATTTAAATTTTGGGACGAGAGTGATGATGCAGTTTATAAAAGTTTTGGTTTTTCCAACAAATTTCCCCCCAAAAGTTATGTTACATCCCTTCAAAATCTTGTCCCTTGCGTTTTCCATAAAAATTTCAAAATTTTGAGTTTTCCATCCAAATTGATTCCCCACAACTTTCTCAAACTCATCTCAACCTTCCATTCCAGAACAAATCTTAGCCACTCTTTATCTTGTCCTAGTCAGCCCTAGAATTCAAAAATAGTTGTGTTTTTATATATAGATTATGCATGAAAATAGTTTGAAATGATCATTGTTTATTAGCATATATAGAAAACACTCTTTTATGGCATAAACCTTTTGGACATACTAACTTTATATATTTGTCACGTATTTCAAAACATAAGTTAGTTTCAAGAATGACTAATATATCGTTTAATCATAAACAATTTTATGATGCATGTCAACAAGGTAAGATGCATAAATCTTTATTCAAATCAAATGATGTTATTTCTACAAAAAGACCACTTGAACTTTTACATTTAGATTTGTTTGGTCCTTCTAAAATAGCCTCTCTAAATGGCAATAAATATGCATTTGTAATTATTGATGATTATTCAAGATATACTTGGGTATTATTTTTAAAGCATACAAATGATACATTTGAATAATTTACAATATTTTGTAAAACAATTCAAAAGTTAAAGCCTTCATCCATTATTACTATTCGTAGTGATCATGGTAGAGAATTTGAAAATGAATTATTGACAAAATTTTGTGATAAACATGACATAACATATAATTTTTTGTTTTCTAGAGTCGCACCACAAAATGGTGTAGTTGCAAGAAAAAATAGAACTTTACAAGAATGTGCTAGAACCATGTTATGTGATAGTTCTTTACCAAAATATTTTTGGGCAGAAGCTATTGCTAGTGCATGTTATGTATTGAATCAAATTTTGGTAAGACCACAAGTTAATAAAACATGTTTTGAACTTTTCTATGATCGAATTCCTAATGTATCATATTTTAATGTTTTTGGTTGTAAAATGCTTTATTCTTAATACTAAGGTTTCATTAGATAAGTTTGATTCTAAATCTAATGAAGGTATTTTTGTAGGATATTCTACACATAGTAAAGCATACATGATTTATAATAAAAGAACCTTATGTATTGTGGAATCTCTTTATGTAAGTTTTGATGAGAATTATTCACCCATCACACCTATTGATGAAGATGATCAATACCCATCACTAGTTCATTAGAGAACACTAAGTTAGATGACTTTGACGATAATAATGATTCTACTAATTCCATTCCTCAACCAATTCCTGATAATACAAGTCTTCCTAAAGAATTTGTTGAAGTTTCTAACCATCCACATGATTTGGTTATTGGAGATATTTCTGATAGAGTAAGAACTAGATCACAAAGTGAACAAATAACTCATTGTGCATTTATTCATCCATTGAACCAAAGAATGTTATTGAAGCATGTAAAGATAGTTCATGGATAATAGAAATGCAGGAGGAACTTAATCAATTCAAGAGGAATGATATATGGGAATTAGTACCAAGACCTTCAGATCATCCTCTTGTTATATGAACTAAGTGGATACTTAAGAATAAGTTAGATGAATATGGTCAAGTAGTTAGAAATAAGGCTAGTTGCACAAGTTTATAATCAAGAAGAATGTATAGATTATGATGAAACATATGCATCAGTTGCAAGATTAGTATATATTAGAATGCTTTTAGCATATGCATGTTATAAGAATTTTAAATTATATTAAATGGATGTTAAAAGCGCATTTCTAAATGGTATTATTAAGGAAGAAGTCTATGTAGAACAACCACCTGGACTTCAACATGAAAGTTTGGATAATCATGTTTTCAAATTGAAGAAAGCTTTTATATGGATTAAAACAAGAACCACGTGCTTGGTATGAAAGATTGAAGAATTTTTTGTTAAAATCTGGTTATTCTATTGGAAAGATAGACTCTACTTTATTAACTAAGCATACAGATTCTGATGTAATAATTATACAAATATATGTTGATGATATAATTTGGTTCTACTAATGATTCTCTTTGTCAAGAATTTTCTAAGGAAATGTAGAATGAATTTGAGATGAGTCACATGGGTGAATTGAACTATTTTCTTGGACTTCAAATCAAACAAATGAAGAAATGTATATTTATACATCAAAGTAAATATACAAAGGAACTAATCAAACAGTTTGGACTAGAGAATTCTGCCGAGAAACATACTCCAATGGGTACTTCATCAAATCTTGACAATTATACAAACGGTAAGAGTGTTGATCAAAGATTATATCGAGGTATTGATTGGATCATCGCTTTATCTTACTGCTAGTAAACTATATATTATGTTTTCAATTTATGTATGTGCTAGGTATTAATCTGATCCTAAGATATCTCATTTGACTGCTTTCAAAAGGATAATTAGGTATATCAAACATACATCAGATTTTGGTTTATTTTATCCAAAGTCTAACTCATTTGATTTAGTATCATATAGTGATGCAGATTTTGCTAGTTGCAAATCTGATCGCAAAAGTACTTGTGGTACTTTTCTTTTTTTAGGTTATGCATTAGTATCTTGGTTTAGTAGGAAACAAAACTCTGGTTCCTTATCAGCTACTGAAGCGGAATATATTTCTGCAGGTTTCGCATGTGCACAGATTTTATGGATGAAACAAACAATTCTTGATTATGGCATTAAATTTAACCCATGTCCTATTATGTGTGATAACACTAGTGCTATTAATTTATCCAAAAATCCAGTACACCATGCACGTACAAAACATATAGATATCTGTCATCACTTAATGGATGATCATGTCAAAAAAGGTGACATTATTTTGAAATATATACATAATAAAAATCAGATCGCCGATATCCGTACTAAGCCTCTTAAAGAAGAGACTTTTCTAAAACTTAGAAGAGAACTTGGTATAGTTAGTGAATCGGATTTTAACTGAATATTATTGTTACATATTATATTTTTATCATTATATAATTTTTTTACATTTTTTAGAATTATTTTATAATTTTTCTAGTCAACTAGCACAAAGTTCTGGTCGATCAACGACTAAATATTATTATATATATCAATTTCTGCAAAAGAATTAATATATTATTATCTCTAAAAATATTTTTATCATATACTGGTCGGACAACAACCATTTCCAATGACACAAGATAACAAAACCTATATTTTTAAATGTTTCCATTCACAAAAGGACACTAAAGTACAAAGTGCTTTGAAAAAGGCATGGATAAGTCAAATCCCAAGTACACCTACCCTCTAGGTATCTGAACCGGGTCAGTTCTTTTTGTCCTTTGTTTTGACCAAAATAAAGTGATAAACATCACTATTTTCACATTTTCCACATGACGAAATATTTTGCAGTCGATTAGTCGACCAGTATATTTGACTAGTCGACCAGAAACTGCAGATTTTTTGGAAAAACTGCAATTTTGACCATTTTCTTCCACGATTTTTTGCACCAATTCGTTCTCCAATGTCTAGGGAAGTTAAAGGAAGTTAATTGGTTTCTATCAGTTTTTAATGATTCAAAATTCGAAATTCCCTCTTCAATCTCTCTATTTATTTACATGGGTTCTCTTCATATTCCTCATACGAAAACCATTGTCCACTTACCATCAACGTTCCTCTATCTTAGATCTCAGCTACGATATCTTCTGTATTCTTCATATTGTTTCATTTCTCCATCTTTGACGTTTCAATGAAATTGTCCACACCTTTCCAAGCTTGGTGAAGGAGTTCTATGCCAACATGGAGGTTACCCAAGAAGGAGGAGATCCATATTTTGATACTACCGTCAAGGGCCACGAAATTCATATCACTTATCGTTCTCTTGCCGAGTGTTTAGGTATCCCTCATTCTAATGTCCCTGATCTTTATTTCACTATGGGCAATGAACACGTCCTTAATCGTTTAAGTTCCAATTTTCATGTTGGAATGAGTGCCATCAACTTGCATCCCACTCTTCGTCTCCTTCTAAAAATCCTCACGTGCAATCTCATTCCGAAGTCCAGATCTGTGAACTACGTCAATACCAAACATGCTCGTTGCCTCTATGCCATTGTAGGTGGCTTAAAGGTTAATTGAGCGTATGCTATCATGCTGGTGATCACAAAACCGGTTCCTTCACATGTCTACTTTCCATGTACCATTACTCGCATCCTCAAGCATTTTAATGTCCCTCTTGTTGATGAGTTTTCAGTTTTCCCCACACAAAACTTTGATTGCACCGTTCTCAATCGTAACACTTTTGAGGATGTGCTAAAGGACCTTGCGTGTGGAAGTTTATGCTTTGGTAGATATCAAATATTAGCTCTATAGCTGATGTATGTGTACCTACTAGGTATAATCAAAAGCATGTGAAGGGATTGGCCATGATAATGAGATTCATTTCCTCTGGTATAAGGATGTTAGTGTCGTTATTGAGTAAATGGATCCATAGTAAATCCCTGGCCAGTGTATGCGATGAACTTGTTAAAGAGTTAACAAGTGTCATCTAACCATTAACTATGGGATCACATTTGACTCAACGGGTTTTAGGTGTAGTGTGGTTAAATCGATACCTTACCCCAGGGACCCTAGCGACATAGCGATGATGAATAGACTGGAATACACGAAATTTGTCATGGTATGGCCCAGAGAGAGATTCCAGACCTCAAAACCCGATAAGGACAGTTCCAAAACGGGGGTAAGCATGGTCAGCCAGGGTCGATGTTGATCATTGACACGATGGGGAACATAGTCACAACTGTTGGATCCTGTGGATAGCAAGCAACACTAGAAGGGGGGGTTGAATAGTGTTGATCAAATACTAAAACTTTTTCGCTTAATGATATTAACACAAATAAATTCCTTCTAACGTTGCCTAAGAAACCAAGTAGAGTGATCTACGCTTGGTTCTTAATCAACAATATAATTTTAAAGTGCACAGCGGAATTTCACAGCAGGTAGTCGACTCCTTATGAGCAGTAGTCGACTCCCAGAGAATATGTTAGAACAAATAAGATTATAAATATGAATTTCAGCGTATATAGATAAAATTGATCTTTGCTGTAAATAGACGATATAAATGTAAAGATAAATAAACGCAGATCAACAATCGCAAACAAAAGGATTTTATCTTGGTTCCCCGCAAACCGGGTACGTCCAGTCCCCGACCAATCCGGTACGAGATTTCCACTATCTGCCTTGGCAAATACAAGCACCTAACTTCACTCGTTAGGATTTCCAACGACCTAGCCTTGACCAGGATTTCCGAACACAACACCTATACTTGTCTAGGGTTTACCCTTGCCTCACAAACCGAGGACTTTCCAACTGGCAACAACTAGACTTGTCTAGTGTTCCAACAATCAACATAATAAGAGATTTGTCCAATACTCTACAATAATTGATAGAGATTGGTAAATACACCCGATTCTATAGCCAATCAAAAGATAGACAATTTGTGTAGTGGCTTAATAGAATGATAGTCTAGATCACACAAAGATACGAGATAAGTTCTTTGTGATCTAGAGCTTTTTCAAAAATCCTTCAAATAAAATTAGAGATAAATAATAGAGAGGATTTTGAAAAACAATTTAGCCAATAAAATAATAATATGATCTTCAAAAAGAATTGAGAAAATATAGCAAGATCAAAACTGAAATTAAACTGGCTAGAGAGAAAAATTAGAGAGCTTTGATTCACGAGAGCTTTTACGAATTTTTGATTTTCAATGTTGTATTTTTCACAAAAGAATTAAGCTCTATTTATAGGGAAAAACTGAGATTTGAATTTCAAATTTCGTTTGTCTTTTGACCCAAAAATTTCGGAGAGAATTGCTCAAAAGATTTTAAAATTCAAATTCAAAACGTCTGAAAATTTCCAGCAGGTAGTCGACTCCCTCTTATAGGTAGTCGACTCCCAGAGGAATATAGGAAATTTTCATCCCTGAGAAGTAGTCGACTCCCTACTTTTGGTAGTCGACTCCCAGAGGAGTTTTTCCTGTTGTTCTAGTCAAAAAGGGTAGTTAGCTCCAGGGTGCGTGGAGTTTCACTACGAGAATTATGAAGTGACTAGAAAAGCTCTTGAAAACTATTTTGAAGATAGTTAAAATTGTTTTGAAATCATTTGTGTGTGTGTGTGTTGTCTATTTGATATGGCTTTGACAAATACCCTAAAAGACACGACACACTCACACTAGACTCTGAACATGTCTTCGGAAGTTTTAGCCAACTTGATGAAGTGAAGGTGAGCTTCTCTTTGAGCTTCTTGTTCTGTTTGAGCCTGAGCTTCATCACATGAGTTTAGTCATGTTCGTCTTTGTCGTGGAGTATTGATGTGTGCTTCTTGGAGTATGAGTAGAGCTTCACGAAATCTGCATACTTATAGTGTAGTGTAGTTAGTACACTAAGCATTGGTGTGCTCATCATCAAAATCACTTGGGGTGGAATTCAATTTCCATCACTCTCCCCCTTTTTGATGATGACACCCAAACATGAGAAAGAAATGAAGTAAGTAAATATAAATCATATGGTATACTTACTCCCCCTGCTTTGATGCGGTTCTCCCCCTACATCGAAAAAATACACACAACAGTATACATATGTTTTTTACATTGTATTGTATTTTTCTCCCCCTTGTCATCAACAAAAAAAACATTTATAGCTGAGCATTATTCAATTATTTTTCCCCAACAATACCCAATTCTCGTCGAAGTCTGGAGAAAGTATCTTTTTGTAAGGGTTTTGTTAGAATATCTGCAACTTGAAACTCAGAGGAGACAAATTTAAGTTCAACATCCTTTTTGGCACAATGATCATCAATAAACATGTGTCTAATATCAATATGTTTTGTTCTAGGATGAAGAACTGAGTTTTTAGTGAGGTTTATGTTGCTTTTATTATCACAATAAATTACACATGTAGATGCATTAACATCATAATCGACGAGGACTTGTTTCATCCAAAGTATTTGAGCACAGGCAAGTCCGGCAGCTATATACTCTGCCTCAGTGGTGGATAGTGAGACGGAATTTTGCTTTTTGCTAAACCAGAGACAAGGGAATGTCCAAGGAAATGACATGTTCCACTTGTGCTTTTTCTTGTGGCTTTACAACCAGCATAGTCTGCGTCACTAAATGCAGTTAAATCGAATGTGCTTCCTTTAGGATAGAAAATTCCAAAGTCAGATGTGGTTTTAAGATATCTAAATATGTATTTTACTGTTTTAAGGTGAGATTCCTTAGGATCACATTGAAATCTAGCACATGCACAAACACTAAACATGATGTCAGGTCTGCTGGCGGTTAAGTAGAGTAAGGATCCGACCATACCTCGATATGTTTTCTGATCAACCTTTTTACCTGCTTCGTCTTTGTCTAAGGATGTGGATGTTGCCATTGGTATGTTCTTTCCGGATGCGGTTTCCATTCCGAACCTTTTGATCAAGTCTCTTGCATACTTTGTTTGATGAATGAAGGTTCCTTCTTTTCCTTGTTTGATTTGTAATCCGAGAAAATATGTTAGCTCCCCCATATGGCTCATTTCGAACTCTTCCTGCATTAACTTGGCAAACTCTTGGCAAAGATCCTCATTAGTAGATCCAAAAATGATGTCATCTACGTATATTTGTATAAGAATGATATCATTATGAACTTTCTTAACGAATAAGGTTGAATCTATTTTTCCAACAGTGTAACTTGAGTCACTTAAGAATTTTCTTAGTCTTTCATACCAAGCTCTTGGAGCTTGCTTTAGCCCATATAAGGCTTTGTTTAACTTGTAAACAAATCCTGTTTTCTTATCATGTTCAAATCCTGGAGGTTGTTCAACGTAGACTTCCTCCTTTATGAATCCGTTTAGGAAAGCGCTTTTTACATCCATCTGATAAAGTTTAAAATTCTTATATGATGCAAATGCGAGTAACATCCTAATAGATTCTAGTCTAGCAACAGAAGCAAATGTTTCATCAAAGTCTATACCTTCCTCTTGAGAGTAACCCTGTGCTACTAACCTTGCCTTATTCCTTATCACATTTCCATCTTCATCTAGTTTGTTCCAGTATACCCATTTGGTACCGATAACGGGACGATCTTCCGGTCTAGGCACTAACTCCCATACTTGATTGCGTTCAAATTGTAGAAGTTCTTCTTGCATAGCCTCGATCCATGCTTCATCTGCAAAAGCTTCTTCTACCTTTTTCGGCTCAATGTTAGAAACAAATGCAACATGTGTTAAGTGTTCTATTTGAGATCTAGTTCTAATTCATGCATCAATGTCACCTAAAACTTGTGTGTGTGGGTGATGTGTAACTTCAGGAAATGATTTAGGCAAAGAACTAGGGGTATCATTTATAGATTCATTATTAGGAGTGGGTGCAAAGAGCATGCTTTCATCATCATCATTATGAGTAATATTATGAGGTACGGATTCATCAAATGTTACATGTAGAGTTTCAACAATAGTTCCGGAACTTTTATTGTAAATTCTATATGCCTTACTACGTAAAGAGTAACCGATAAATATGCCTTCATCCGCTTTGGAGTCAAATTTATCTAAGTTATCTTTAGTATTCAGAAATATAGCATTTACAACCAAAAACTTTGAAGTAAGATACTTTTGGAATTCGTTGGAGCAATAACTCATAAGGGGTCTTTTCAAAAGGTTTTCTAATTAAAACTTTATTTTGAATATAGCACGCGGTTGCTACAGCTTCCGCCCAAAATTTCTTTGGAAGGTTGCTTTCACACAACATTGTTCGTGCACACTCTTGGAGTGTTCTGTTTTTCCTCTCAACTACCCCATTTTGAGGAGCAGCTCTGGGAAAAGCAAAAGTATGAGAAATGCCTCGTTCTTCACAAAAAGATTTAAAATGTTCATTTTCGAATTCACCACCGTGGTCACTTCTTAAAGAAATAATTTTCATGGAATATAAACGTTCAATCCTTTTGAAAAATATTTCGAATTCACGGAAGGCATCATTCTTATGAGTTAAGAATAATACCCACGTATATCGAGTAAAATCATCGATTATGACAAATACATATCTAGAGTTACATAATGATGGAGTTCTAGTTGGGCCAAACAAGTCCATATGAAGTAGTTCAAGTGGTCCATTAGAACTGAGTGCTCCAATATTTTTAAATGAACTCTTATGCATTTTGCCAAATTGACATGAGTCACATATTTTATCTAATTTAAAACTTATCTTAGGAAGTCCTTGCACCAACTCTTTCCTAGAGATCTTATCCATGTTTTTGATGTTCACATGGCCAAAGCGTCTATGCCAAAGCAGTGGATCATCTGTTGAAACAATTAAACATACATTTGATTCATACTCATTTAGTCTAAGTACATAGATATTTTCTATTCGCTTACCTTTAACAAGGATATTTTTCATATCTTTGTCATATACTAAGCATGAGTCAAGAGTAAATATAACTTTCATACCTTTGTCGCATAGTTGACTTATGCTCAATAAATTATGCTTTAATCCTTTCACCAAGCTTACATCTTTGATGAGCAATTTTGAGTGATTGCCGATATTGCCAATTCCGACAATTTTACCTTTCTTGTTGTCACCAAATGTCACGGTTCCGCCATCATACATTTTTAGATTGCTAAGTAATTTCGCGTTCCATGTCATGTGTGCGGAGCATCCACTATCCATTATCCAAATGTCCTGAAATAAAATAATCTCTACACGTTTGGTACCCACTTCTAATTGGGTCCGATATGTTAGAAAAAAATTTTACTTACATATCATTTTAAGCGTTTGGGTATCAGAATAATATACATGAAGCATGTGGATACCCTAATGTTTGAAACAACATAGAGTTACTTAATTGGAACCCAAATTCGATGTGAATTTGATTTCCTATGAACAAATGAATCTTTATAGAATCCATGCATACTTTTGGTCAAATTTTGAACATAAGTATTTTTATCATGCACGCCTAAGTGTTTAGGCACCCATATCAAGTTATTTCTAGCATTGTATACTTTGTGAGGTTTGTGTACAAAGTGTGATCTTTGATGTGCATTGTGTACAACATTTTTGTGTGCCGTGTTATAGGATATAACATGAGGTTTATTGTGTACACTATTGTGTCTATCATCTTTACCATACATAAAAGCGTACTTTTTAACATTAGCATGCGCGACATTTACATTTCTACTCATATCGTTAGACGTAGAAGCTTTAGCATGAATATACCTATTAACAATATCTTTAGGATAGGAGATAGAGTTATTCTTGATACAATCAAGTTTTGCAACTAATTCTTCATGCTTTATACGACTAGAAGCCATAGTATTTGCCAGTGATTCTATTTTATCATTTAAACAAGAGACATACAACGCATGTTCATTTTTCAATAAATAGTGATCACTCGATAAAGCATCAAACTTGTCCTTCAAACACTTATGATCATGTGGTGAAACGTTTGAACTAGTAAAGTTATTTTTCAAATCATCATAATCATCTAATAAGTTATTATGCTTGCTAGATAAATTATCATGGTCATTAAGCAAGACTTTATACTTAATATTTAAGCTTTTGAATCTCTTTGTCAATTTTCCGTATTCTATGTACAAATTCTCATAAGCACTAGCAATGTCAAAATCATTCTCATCGTCAGAACTGGATTCACATACCTTATCCCTATCATCTTGACAAGCCATCATGCACATATTATTTGCGGGTTGCTCTTTCGTTTCTCCATCACTTGAGTTATCCGAATTTGAATCACTCTCTTCTTCGTTAAGTTTGCTCTCTTCTCTTTTGGTGGTGACAAAAGTCCATTTTTCAATAGTCTCCTTTCCATACTTGTCTTTAAGCAAGTTCCATGTTTGAAATGCCGTAGTGGTTTCTGAAACGTACTCAAAGATAGAATCGTCAAAATTAAATAATAATAGACTCATTACCTCAGAGTGAAGAACGGCTTTTTCCATGTCTTGGTTTGTCCATTGGGATGGAGGTGTGGTAGGCTTGATGTACGGGAATTCGATGAAACTCCATGCCATATGTCCAAGGGATTCAATGTCTTTCAACATCCTCTTTCTCCAATCCGCATAATTTGTTCCATCAAATTGTTGGAGGACGGATGCTATCATTGTTGATGCCATCTCGAAACCTTGCTCTGATACCAAGTGTTGGATCCTGTGGATAGCAAGCAACACTAGAAGGGGGGTTGAATAGTGTTGATCAAATACTAAAACTTTTTCGCTTAATGATATTAACACAAATAAATTCCTTCTAACGTTGCCTAAGAAACCAAGTAGAGTGATCTACGCTTGGTTCTTAATCAACAATATAATTTTAAAGTGCACAGCGGAATTTCACAGCAGGTAGTCGACTCCTTATGAGCAGTAGTCGACTCCCAGAGAATATGTTAGAACAAATAAGATTATAAATATGAATTTCATCGTATATAGATAAAATTGATCTTTGCTGTAAATAGACGATATAAATGTAAAGATAAATAAACGTAGATCAACAATCGCAAACAAAAGGATTTTATCCTGGTTCCCCGCAACCCGGGTACGTCCAGTCCCGACCAATCCGGTACGAGATTTCCACTATCTGCCTTGGCAAATACAAGCACCTAACTTCACTCGTTAGGATTTCCAACGACCTAGCCTTGACCAGGATTTCCGAACACAACACCTAGACTTGTCTAGGGTTTACCCTTGCCTCACAAACCGAGGACTTTCCAACTGGCAACAACTAGACTTGTCTAGTGTTCCAACAATCAACACAATAAGAGATTTGTCCAATACTCTACAATAAATGATAGAGATTGGTAAATACATCCGATTCTATAGCCAATCAAAAGATAGACAATTTGTGTAGTGGCTTAATAGAATGATAGTCTAGATCACACAAAGATACGAGATAAGTTCTTTGTGATCTACGAGATAAGTTCTTTGTGATCTAGAGCTTTTTCAAAAATCCTTCAAATAAAATTAGAGAGAAATAATAGAGAGGATTTTGAAAAACAATTTAGCCAATAAAATAATAATATGATCTTCAAAAAGAATTGAGAAAATATTGCAAGATCAAAACTGAAATTAAACTGGCTAGAGAGAAAAATTAGAGAGCTTTGATTCACGAGAGCTTTTACGAATTTTTGATTTTCAATGTTGTATTTTTCACAAAAGAATTAAGCTCTATTTATAGGGAAAAACTGAGATTTGAATTTCAAATTTCGTTTGTCTTTTGACCCAAAAATTTCGGAGAGAATTGCTCAAAAGATTTTAAAATTCAAATTCAAAACGTCTGAAAATTTCCAGCAGGTAGTCGACTCCCTCCTATAGGTAATCGACTCCCAGAGGAATATAGGAAATTTTCATCCCTGAGAAGTAGTCGACTCCCTACTTTTGGTAGTCGACTCCCAGAGGAGTTTTTCCTGTTGTTCTAGTCAAAAAGGGTAGTTAGCTCCAGGGTGCGTGGAGTTTCACTACGAGAATTATGAAGTGACTAGAAAAGCTCTTGAAAACTATTTTGAAGATAGTTAAAATTGTTTTGAAATCATTTGTGTGTGTGTGTTGTCTATTTGATATGGCTTTGACAAATACCCTAAAAGACACGACACACTCACACTAGACTCTGAACAGGTCTTCGGAAGTTTTAGCCAACTTGATGAAGTGAAGGTGAGCTTCTCTTTGAGCTTCTTGTTCTGTTTGAGCTTGAGCTTCATCACTTGAGTTTAGTCATGTTCGTCTTTGTCGTGGAGTATTAATGTGTGCTTCTTGGAGTATGAGTAGAGCTTCACGAAATCTGCATACTTAAAGTGTAGTGTAGTTAGTATACTAAGCATTGGTGTGCTCATCATCAAAATCACTTGGGGTGGAATTCAATTTCCATCAACAACTATAGTAGGAATATGGCTATTAGAGTCTCACACTAATGATGAACTCCTCGCGAACAATGAAGAAACTCTTAGGGCTAAGATCATAACGGGTTGGGATCAGAAAAGAAGAATACGACAAGTCAGCACAGACTAGTTAACTAGTTGTTTAGCCCTAGTCAATTGATTAGCTGTTAGTTGACTCGGTAAGAATGTAAAAGTTCTTGAGAGATGTTTAGTTGACTATTTAAAGTAACTAGTCAATTAGCCGACTAATGCTAATGTGGTAGGACTTGAATTTAACACAGGATTTGATTGGGAATCAACTCTAATTCGTACCCATGAGTTCCAATGCAATTGGAAATCGTTTAGGATTCTAATTCTACATGGGTAGAGGTTGACTACTATGTAAATACTAAATCAAAATTAGAATTGGCATCCACTAGCCCTATAAATTGAGGGCTACCCCCAACCCCTTGAGATACATGCATTGAGCATTCTCTCTTGAGAAATAGATCTGAGTTTTTTCTTCTCCTTTTTCTTCACTCTAGGAAAGAAAGGAAGGGGGTTTGATTCATGAAAGCATTCCTCAACTCGTGATTCATCTAAGGAACAGTTTGGAGAAAGATGGAGGTGAACATGGAACTTCTGGTCTTCACCAAAAGATATTAAGAATCTGCGAGTATCGCATGAGTGTACTCATGCAAAGTATGTTTTATTATTCAGCGATATAATTTCTAGATTAGCTGCTTGATCTAAAATTGTTTAGATACAAGATTTATAACCTTACAATGGTGTCAAAGCCACGATGCTATCTAAGTTTTTATGCAGATATAAACCTATTAGAAATTTACAAATCATATTTTTATTGTCAGAACATCGCGCTTGTATGAGTCACCTGTTATGGATTAATCGTCTAGTAGTATTGTACTAGTCGACTAATTGTGGACTAGTCGACTTGGCCATAAGGTATAGTTGACAAATCCACCTATATGCAATTGTGTAACATGCAGATTTTGTATTATTCGACTAGCATATGATGCCTAGTAGAATAATCCAGCAACATGCAAATTTTTTATGATTTTAAATCTTTGAAGTTTAAATAAAAGATTAATCTTGATGCATTATATGATAACATGTATTAAATTGTTTAATCAAGATTTATCTTCACATGTTATATTTTTAAAAAAGTTTTTAGATTGTTTTTAAATTTCTTTAAAATATTTTACGATTGGATCTTGTGGATGTTATATATAATATGATTATATGTTAAATAATTATGAGGGCCATGTAACCGCTTTGCTGTTAGTAATATAACCAAACGGTGTAGGCCGATGCCTAGTGGTCTGAGTAATTAGTTAGAGATTTTATTTATATATGCTTACAGGGTCGCTTGCTAAATTAAATGAAATCGTGTGCTACGGTATTTCTCGCAAAATATAGCTCGTTTACAAATTGTTTGTCCATGACTCATATTTTACACCAAAACCTAATAAATCAAATTAATTAGTAGATGTGAAACCCAATTTAGTTGGAACTACTAATGTCATGAATAGTTTTTTAGAATTGAAGTTCAATTGATCATATTGGTGTTTAACTAAGAAAGGCAAGTTTTGGTAATGTTCTTATAATTAAGGAACATAGACATGGTGATTCAACCCATTGAAAACCTCTCTCCCCAGATTGTGCCTGCCTGGCCAAGCGTGTTGAGTATTGGTGTTTCATACCAATGATATTGTGATGATGATCACAACATTATGTTATTGCTAATGACTCTCTTGTTTTAGACACATAGTTAACATTTCAAGAATATCATTTTTGGAGACTAAACACTTGGTGCAAGGATGGACATCGAGAGGAGCAAGGACATAGCTTGGACTCAAGGGGTGCCACGGCTTGGAGATGATGGAGAGTATCAAGGTTGAAGCCATAGACTCTTAGGGAAGTAATGTAATCAATGTAATATTTTATTTATTGCTTTTCTCCTTTTTGAGTCTAGGTTTAATGTAATGCCTTGATAGATGGATTAACTCATTCATGCATATGCATTTTCCATCTTAGTGAGCATCAAGATTATCATAGAAATCATCCCAATAGGTTCACCATGCTTTAAACTCGCCAAGTATTAAACTCAAACTGGAGTTTTTGACTGTCCAACAGGTGACTGATGAAGGTCTTACAGGCGACTGGGTGATTTTAAGCGCCTGTCGAGCCTTCTACAATCGACTGTAGTGCACTGCTCAAGTCAACCTTTTATTGACTCTTACTTGAGCTTATGGAACAGTCGACTGAAGGTCTATTTACAGGCGCATGTCTTCCTTCAAGCGCATGTGAATTGTTCTACAGTCGTCTGTACATAACTTGCATTTTCTGGGCTTCATCCCAATTTTCAAGTCAGTCGACTGATGAAGTATTTACAGTCACCTGTATATTTATAGTCATCTGTACTTTGGCCATCAGTCGTCTGTATACTCAAGTGCGTAAGTTGCCCTTCTCTGTTTTATTTCCATCCCCTGCAGCAGTCGCTTGCTGAAGGATATACATGCGCCTGTCCATTATACAGTCGACTGTATAGTCTTTTACAGTCGCCTGTCCTGGCTCAGATTATAGATGTTGGTCAGTCGACTGTCAGATGTTCATCAGTCAACTGTCGCTGACATTTCAGCCCTGATTCTAACCGTTACAACTTTTTGTTTTTGGCTTTAGCCTTGGGTTTTGAGAATTCATATAGGGTTCATATATATATAAGAGGGCTGAGTTTATTAGATGTTCTTGGAACTATTGCAAATCTTTAGAGATTATTAAGCCACTCTCAAACTCTCTCATTTCCCTCTTAGAGCTCATTTTCTCCTTCATGCATTGAAGTCAAGCACAATGGCAATCATCCAAGTGCATTTCAAGCAAATCTCATCACTTGGAGATCCTCTTCCATGCCTTGCATTCATTAATGATCTCAAGACATAGGTAAGAGTACTTGTTTTGCATTGTGTTTCCACTACTACAAAAAGGGACCTTTAGTAGCGCTTAAATAAGGTCTTTAATAGAGCTTATGCGTGGTGTCTATCTTGCCGTTGCTAAATCGGGGATGGTTTTAATAGCACTTTACAAGCGATGTTAAAGGTCCCAAAAGATAGCGCTTCTTTAGTAAAAGCGCTATTAAAGGTCCACCATAGACATGGCTTGTACTAAAAAGCGCTGTCTATCTGGGACCTTAGACAGCGTTTGTTTAGTACAAGCGCTGTCTAGTACAAGCGATGTTAAATGTCCACCATAGACAACGCTTGTACTAAATAAGTGATGTCTAAAACAAACGATGTCTAAGGTCCCAAATAGACAGCGCTTGTTTAGTACAAGCGTTGTTAAAGGTCCACCATAGACAACGCTTGTAGTAAACAAGCGTTGTTTATCTGGGACTTTAAACAACACTTATTTACTACAAGCGCTGTCTATAGAGAATCTTAAACAGTGCTTGTACTAAATAAGCGCTGTCTATCTAAGACCTTAAGCGCACCTAAGACTGCGCTTGTTCTGCCTCAAACAAGCGATGTCTATGTAAAAAAATTTCTAAAAAATTTCTAAATTTTCAATTCATTTATTATTTCTCCCTTCATTTCATATTTAAATAAATTCATTTAATGTTCAAAATGCTTCAATAAACCACCAATAACATTAAATTACAAGAAACAATCAAAATAATTGTTTTTATTCGACAATCACATAAATTAGACATGTGCATTGAGACAAAGGTACAAGTACAAGTGAACCCCCCGGACAACCCCCCTCCACACACACACACACACACACACACACACACACAAGAAACATATGACAAAATTGTAATTCTGTTAGCTACTTACGAGTCGAACTTCATTATTCGCCTCTTGTTACATTTCTTGTCACTAGCACTAGAGACTGACTGAGCACTCAACGTCAATTTGTGCCCTAGGAGATATCTTCAGGAGCCTCCTTAGATATTTGGCTCCTCGGATATTTCAATTTCAACGCACTGATGGTGCTGTAACAAATTGTTTCAGGTCACCAAACCACCAGCTTCGCAAGTACATACCAGTTCAAAGCCAAATCAAACATATACCTCTTGCTTCAAAAGTAGCACAGGTCTTCATTTATGTGCAATTGTCTACAGACCCGGCCTGGTAGCCGTCCATCTAGCTTACTGTGCCAAAAATGCATTTTCAGATGTAGCCGTCCACCTCCCCTTTCTGTGTGGCGCCCACAAAATTCTTCCTTACAGACAGAGAACGGCCCTAGTCTCTGAAGCATAGGCCTCTTGCATGAATGGGGGCAGGAAGTTCGATCGTATAGACTTATCATAAAGGCAAAGGGAACGGGAGTTCTCCAATTGTCAAACTCAATTAAACTCAATCAAGTCTATGTTAACGATTGATCCCATCGTGAAGCCAAAATGTTTATGCAGACTGGTGGAATTGCCTCACCTTTCTTTGTAGTTGCTATAAAATTGTAGCAGAGCAAGGGTCGGTTTCTGGAGCATAAACCCATATGCACCTTATCTGTCTGCCACTAGCTATCATTCCACCGATCACTTCATCTGGCACATTCGAACTGCCACATAGGCAAACTTTCTAATTTGAATTTTCACGCAAAAGAACAGCATTTGAGAAAGTTGGTTGAGAAAGTAATGCTACAGTGCATGAACAGTAACTTTCCCAACTTTCCCATTCACTTTCCATGCAAAAGTACAGCCCCTAAGTCAACTTACCCGGTATAGATTCTAGGTACTCGAGGAGCTGAGAGACAATGCAGGTTGATGGCCACCTGATGGATATCAGAGTGTAGTCAATCACGTCTTGGAAAGGCAGTTCAACTTAATCTGATAAGATGACTGGGACACATTCCTGTTTTGGAGTTCACCGTGTTAGAAGAAAGGCCATGGATATAAAGCCAACCATACAATAGTTGACCAGAGGAAAAGGCCAGAGAGAGAGAGAGACCACAAAGTACGATCCATAAAAACGAAGCGTCCATGATGATTCACCACGAGGAGACAAGCAGAACCTGGCATTCCTCAAATGATTGAAATATTCAGTCCATCCCAATTTGTTAGGGTCTGTGAGCTTCAGTTCTGGAGCTTCCAACTACTCAAAAAAAATCAATAGGAATGTATATTGGGATGTGTCTAGATTACAAAAAAGTACAAAAGGACCCTATCAAAATAAAAGGAGAGGACTATAAACAACGAAGGATTCGGTGTAAACAATAATTACCTTCTGTTTTTAGGAAAAAATGTTAAAGAATGAGTAGTTGATGTAACAATATGATTTGATCTTTTTCCCAAAACAGCCAACAATCATTACTCTACACCGAAAGGTTCGGTGTTTGTAGTCCTCTCCAAATAAAATGTCCATTCTAAAGGCCACCATGTACAAAATTTACCTTCACATTCTTTCAGCATTTATTAGAATACAACCGATGAAAGGGGTGAAAGGCGGTGTGAGGTGTGTTGGCCACAATCAAGCTTAAAAAAGAGAATGCAGAGAACAAGAAAACAAAAAAGAGCACAAAATGTTTGGGAGAAAACGAAAAATAAATCTTTTCTACCTATAACATATCACCTACGGCATTATGTTGTTTTTCAAAAATGGCCAGTCATACCCGTAGTCTAACCAGCCACCATTTTATGTGTTTGGCTAAATAGTTAGTTACCACCATTTTATGTGTTTGGCTAATTAGCGGGTGTTAAACCAAACTCAAATCTAATCGTACTCACCAAACACAGCCCTCATCATCTTCATAAGCCCTAATCTGCTCATCACAATGCATCCTAAGGTCTCAAAGTGAACAAGATAGCAATAGACATATGATATATTGCATATTATGAAACTTCCACATGGTAGTCTGACAATCATGCAAGTAACACAGTAACAGGCAGACACATACCAAAAAACCTTAAGCTTGCAAACCAGAGAAGCTTGAACACTGCTGCTATCCTTATTTCAAAATTTGTTTCGCTTCATGGTCAATACCTAAGGAAAATTCAATATCCTAATTCTACTGTCAATCGTAATATCTTGTAACATGGTAACATAAGATGAAAAGCCATCAGAAACATTCTCTAAATTGAAACACAATATTTGCAATTGTATACACTTCAGAGAAATTCTGTTTATGGATAATTTTGATAGTATCTCAATAAAAAATCCCATTGAACAACTGACATCATACAACTTTGGCAAAAAAATTCTCCATTATGACTAGCGGATGAGACTAAGTTTGCGAGTTTGACATTTGTCTATAGATGTCCCTTCTGTCATATCCTAACCCAGAGTATATAAATGAAAGATTTTTTAACCATATAAGGGCATTGCATGATGCCCATATTCTGCCTCAAGGCATTTTATTTCAAGATTATCCTAAATAACATAATTTCCTAACAATCACCAAAGTTTTTGTTCCCAACATAATTTTAAGATGATCCTCAAGGCATTTTAACCATATATGGTTTTTGTTCCCTTCGATTTTTCAATTGTGAACTATAAAGAACTATAACCATGAAAAGCTCAAATCCACTTAATTGGAAGCAAATTTGTACTTTTTAAGAAAACAGGATCTATGTCACGGATAGGGAAATGAGCAGATGAAGCAGTATGAAAATTCATGTCAATGCTAATATGTGATACAACCAGAAGGAATCAATGAACAAAAATTACCACCTCAATTATTAAAATTTATTTTAGTAAAAAGAGGTAAACATGATAGAAATGCATTACAAAATAATAAAAAAACGATAATTTTATAAATCTCATTCAAACATTATGAGCAACCTCTTTGCATTTCAAATAGCAGTGACGTCTAAAACTGCAAGTATTTAATAGTACTTTTATGTCTTCAATATATAACCTAGTTCAGATTTTTCCCAGAAGAATAAAATTTCAGCATTTATACCATATGTATTAGTAAATCGGAGATGTATATATATCCTCCATTCAAGTATTCCATATGTCATAAGTGTTGTTTTTTAGAGTGCTTCAAAGTCTTCATCTCTTCCTGCAAGAGGGGCCAGTGCTTTCATTGCGGTAGTTGGGGACATCAAGTATTTTGTTTGGCTGTCTTTTGTTGCCGACAGTGAGAGGGTGGAGTTTAATGCTGCCATTTTCAGTGTGCCTGTGTACAGCAAGCACCAGCGAGCAAAGAAGGGGGTAGCTTCTGTTTTGTTTTGTAGAGAGAATGCCATCCTTTTCCTGAGAGCTTCAGGCTAAAGTTTTTTCAGAGAGAAGGGAGAACTGAGAGCTTGGTGGTGTTCTTCAGAGAGCTGTTGCCCTCTATTTTCAGAGGTGAGCAAGTGTGAGAGCTTTAGAGAGTGTAGAAGAGTGTTGATCTTCTAGTATTGCTCTTTCCTTTCTTCTTCCTTTGTGAGATTTGTGGGGGCTTGGAATTGCCAAGTTGTTACCCACAAGAGTGTGAAGAAGAAGGTGTTGGTGTAAGCTCGTGTGCTCGCCTTGATTAGTAGTGGATCGTCTCAGAATGCTGGAGTAGGTTGTTCACAACCGAACCAGGGTAAAATCCTCTGTCTCATTTATTTTCTGCAATTTGAGATTGTCGCATTTCGCTTACTAATTTGCTTACGCAAGATCCGAAGAGGGATTGGTTGTTTGGTTTGTTGTGTGCCCTTATTTTTCAAGCTTTAGCTCCCTAGCTAGTTGTTAGGGCTTGTTGTTCCGCGGGGCGCCAACGGTTTTTTATCAACAAGTGGTATCAGAGCCTTCGGTTGTTTGTGGAGAAATTGAGTAGCGAAGATGGTTAGTTTGGCGACACTCAACATTGAGAGGTTCACCAGCCGTAATGATTTCAGGTTATGGCAGTCGAGGGTGAAAAATTATTTGAGGCAGACGAAATGTTTTCAGATTGTATTTGATGAGGAAAACATTGAGAAGGATGTGACGGCATCACAGAGGGCCGAGATGGAGAGAATGGCGTATAGCGCCATCTAGCTATCGTTAGTAGACACCGACTTGAGAGATGTGTTGGATGAGGCTACGGCCAAGGATATGTGGAATAAGCTAGAAGGGTTGTATATGAAGAAATCCTTTACAAGCCGCCTCTACTTATTACAGCAGCTGTACACTCTGAAAATGAAGCCCGGATCGGCGGTAAAAGATCACATAGATGAGTTGAATCGGATTGTGATGGAGTTGCGGGGAATGGATGTCAAGATCGAAGATGAGCAACAAGCGATGATATTGTTATATTCGTTGACTGAGGAGTTCTCCCAATTTATTCGGTCCATGATCTATGGACGAACAACGCTTACCGTGGAAGAGGTGAAGGCGGCGCTCCATACCGAGATGCTATGTGAGAAGGTCCAAGGTAGAGACTTTGGAGGAAATCGTGATGAAGCTTTACATGTGAGAGGCAGGCAGGACAGGCGAGGAGGTCAAGGCCATTTCAAGAAGAAGGACCGCTCGAAGTCCCGACATTCCCGTGATAGGAAGGACACCTCATGTTTCATATGCAAGCAGAGAGGCCATTGGAGGAACCAATGTCCCAACAGATTTGGGAAGAAAGGCAATGATGCTTCTGGTTAAGCTTCCTTGGGTTTGGAGGACATGCATATCAGTGATGACAGAGGCCACAGTGAAAGGGGTAGAGATCCAGAGATGTTTACAGCGGGGGTGTCTGGTGAGGCACAAGTTGCATGGTTGATGGACAGTGGGTGTTCTTTCCATATGACTCCACATCGGAGTTGGTTTTCCACTTACCGTTCCCAAGAAGACGGAGGTTCTATTCTCATGGGGAACAATGCGGCGTGTAAGACCGCGGGTATTGGAACTGTTCAGATCCGCATGCACGATGGGATCGTACGTACCCTTGCAGATGTTAGACATGTGCCTGATCTCAGGAAGAGCTTGATATCCATCGGTGTGTTGGATAATGTTGGATGCAAGTCAGTTGTTGAGAATGGCCAGCTGAGGGTATCCAAAGGAGCCATGGTTGTGATGAAGGGAAGAAAGGTAGAGAATCTATATGCCCTACAAGGTAGCACAGTAGAAGGCGAAGCCGATGCCACCTCTTCTAGCTCGAGTGATGGAGATTCAGCAAAGTTATGGCATTATCGTTTGGGTCACCCGTGTGACAAGACCCTCGATGTTCTCCGCCGAAGAAAATTGATTGGAGCTAGTGATGAGAGTGTGGAGTTTTGTGAAAGCTGTGTTTATGGGAAAAAGACAAGGGTACAGTTCAGCACGGGGAAGCACACTAACCGAGGTCCACTGGATTACATTCATTCCGATGTTTGGGGGACGTGTCCTGTAGCGTCAGGAGGTGGGGCTAGGTACTTTGTCCTCTTCATCGATGATTATTCTCGAAAGGTTTGGATGTACTTGATGAAGACAAAAGATCAAACTTTTGGGATGTTCAAGCAATGGCTTGCAATGGTTGAAAAGCAAACTGGCAAGGCGGTGAAAGTCCTTAGATCCAACAACGGAGGCGAGTACACCTCGAGGGAGTTCACAGGGTTCTGCAGATCCCATGGGATTCGACGTCATTTTACTACACCAGGGGATCCTCAGTCGAACGGGGTTGTAGAGAGGATGAACAGGACGTTGTTGGAGAGAGTGCGTTGCTTGAGGCACTCTGCCGGTTTGGAGAAGGAATTTTGGGGTGAGATACTTACTACCGCCGTGCACATAGTGAATCGAGTTCCATCAGTGGCGATTGATTACCAAATTCCTGAAGAGAAGTGGAGTGGGAAAATTGGTGACTACTCTTATCTACGCATTGTTGGTTGTCCAGCATATGCACATGAGAGGGGCGACAAGTTGGATCTGAGGGCCAAGAAGTACATTTTCCTTGGATATGGCGATGGCGTGAAAGGATATCGCTTGTGGGACCCGGTGGGCCGCAAGGCGATTTTGAGTAGGTACGTCACCTTCGATGAGTCTGTGATGCTCAGGGCGAAGCATACTCATTGAAAGGAGGACGAGTCACCCGAGGAGACCGCACCAGAGACGATTGATCTCCCGATCCTATTCCAGAGGCGACCTGGTAAGGAGCCGATGGTCGAGGTCCCCGTTGTGGGACATGATGAGGTCCATGTTGAGGACCATATGCAGACACCAGTCCAAGCTCAGGTGCGTGATGAATTTGTTGCAGATGAGGTGCGGAGGTCTAAGCGAACCAAGAAGGCACCCGAGAGACTTGGAGCTTGGGATTACACGGCTTTCTCCTTTGACAACATGGCGTCTTATGCCTTAAACATTGAGCACGAGGAGCCTATGACCTACAGTGGAGCCATTAGCTCGAGTGATGCAGCGAATTGGCAAGGAGCTATGGAGGAAGAGATGGAGTCTCTCCACCACAATGACACATGGGAGTTAGTGCCTTTACCACATGAGAGGCGTGCTATTGGATGTAGGTGTATCTATAAGGTAAAGGAAAGCTGGACCGAAGATGGTGGTGATGTACGGTACAAAGCAAGGCTAGTGTCTAAGGGTTTTGCACAGAGGAAGGGAGAGGACTACAATGAGATATTTTCTCCAGTGGTGAGACACACTTCCATTCGTGTTTTATTAGCACTAGTAGCATCCATGGACATGGAGTTGGAGCAACTTGATGTCAAGACCGCTTTTCTGCACGGTGATTTGGATGAGGAGATTTACATGCACCAACCAGAGGGGTTCTTAGTAGAAGGCAAGGAGAGGATGGTCTGCAGGTTGAGGAAATCCTTGTACGGGTTGAAACAGTCGCCCAGACAGTGGTACAAGCGATTTGATAGCTTCATGATTGGTGTAGGTTTTGAGCGGAGTGTGAAGGATCAGTGTGTTTATGTGCACACATTGGATGATGGCTCGCGCATCTACCTGTTACTTTATGTTGACGACATGTTGATTGCTTCCTCAAACATGTCAGAGGTCAAGAAGCTAAAGGTGAAGTTGGGCAAGGAGTTCGATATGAAGGATTTGGGCCCGGCGAAGAAAATCCTAGGGATGGAGATATCCCGGGACAGGAGGAAGGGTGAGTTGAGGTTGTCGCAGAAGGGGTATATTGAGAAGATGCTCGTCCGTTATGGAATGGAGAGTGCGAAGCCCGTGGGGACACCTCTTGGAGCTCACTTTCAGCTATCGGCGTTGCAGTCGTCGAGCACCGATGATGATAGGAAGGTTATGTCTCAGGTACCATATGCTAGTGCAGTTGGGAGTTTGATGTACGCGATGGTTTGCACGCGTCCAGATATTGCACAGGCCGTGGGAGTAGTGAGCAGATATATGGCGAACCCAGGCAAGGAGCATTGGCAGGCCGTCAAGTGGATATTGCGATATCTGCGAGGCACAGTTGGTATCGGTTTGCACTTTGGCAGAGGTGACGGTGTGGTGCTGACAGGGTACTGTGATTTTGATTATGCTGGTGACAGGGACAGGCGGAGATCGACCACAGGTTAACGTGTTCACGTTGGGCACCGCAGCGGTGTCATGGCGATCTGTCCTACAGTCGGTGGTTGCGTTGTCAACTACGGAGGCCGAGTTGATTGCCGCAGTGGAAGCGGTGAAGGAGGCCAAGTATTTGAGATGTCTGCTAGAGGATTTGGGGTTACCGCAGAGATTGTCGTTGGTTTTCAGTGATAGCCAGAGTGCCATTCATCTTGCGAAGCATCAGGCTTACAGTTCGAGGACGAAGCACATTGAGGTCCGTGATTGCTTCCTAGAGGAGGAGAGCAAGCAGAAGAGGAGAATTGCAAACCAACAGAGCAGCTGAGAAAGTTAAAAAGCTAACCTTGCCTGGATACTGATTAGCAAGTTCCACCAAACAAAGTCGACCAACCTTTCCCTGGGCACGTCCTAGAAATCTTGCCAAATACTTCATCTTTGATAGTGGGTGGGTTGGACTATAGTGCACCCATATAATGTAGTCATTCCATCATCAACATTACCAGGGATGATATATCTTTCCATGTGTTTAAAGAGCTTATATCTCGCTTGTCTGTTCGATCCCCCTGTACTATGAATGATACAAATTTTATAACAAGTCTTTAAACTAAGCTTCAATTGACAGAATGGAATATTTTCAAATAGAAGTTACACATAAATCACAAACCACAAATCTAACATGCTGAGGGCTTGACATTTCAATTTCAATTGAATGATCAGGAATCAGTAGTTTCAAATGGAATGCTTGATAATTCAGAAACCAAAAACATAGAATTGATGTTTAACACGCTGAGGTCGCTGCATTTTAACTGAAATGCTCAAAAGTGCTGGGAAAAGTGTCAAACCATGCCCATTTGCGAAGAGTTATGAGCTGCTGTCACAGCCCTCAATTATAGTACAATAGCTTTTCTTAATTTCTCGACATTCCACATATCCTTTTTTTTTGAGCTTTTGTATCTTTCTATTTTTTCTTTAATTACCTTCTCTAAAGCAGAGATGTATGCTAGGATGAGGGTTTCTTATGTAAGCTATTAATGGTGTTGTAATCCTCTTATTTTTGTCATGATTAATGGTGTTGTAATCCTCTTTTTGGTTGACTGTATTCTACAATCTTTAATTATGACATCTATAAATTGAAACGCTATCTCATTGTTCTTTTGGGTACTAGTTCTTTCGATTCATCTTGAGAACGGTTGTTTTTACCTTTAATGGTAAAAAAATTTCTGAAGTTTTCACTCTAGTGTAGTTACTAGCAATTGAATCACTTACTCTATTTTTAAGAGGAAGGGAGTCACTACTGCATACAGAGGTTTCACCCATGGATAGTTCTGTAGGCAAAAGCCCAAAATCTATGGATGAAAGTAATTGCCTATAGAATACTGAAAATTACTGGGTAAAAAGTCTGTGAGTGAACACATTGTTGGCAATACAAATTTAGCCCACATAACATGGCCCATAGAAAATCCAAATAGGTAAAAAAAGTAAATGAACAAGAATTGAAAGAAGAAATAGAAAGTGCGAAGAGGTTATCCATAAAGATACTTTTTTTGTGCCCACACGCTGTTTTTTCTTCCTCTTTTGTGTGTGACACAATTCTCAACCATATAAATAAGAGACAGTTTCAACCATGTAAATACAACAATACAAAAAATATTGTGGAAACACATCTATCATTGATGCGATATAGCCAACCAATATTCATTAATACCTACCGATAATATTTGCAACAGCTTCAGTCTTGTTAGTTGTAAAACCATATCCCATTAACTTATTGGGCAGCATTCCGATACAACAGATATGGAGGTCGGATTTCATACACAAAATCTCCCAGGATGACCTCCACCAAATTTTCTCCTCCCAAATAAAGAGTTCAGTTGAAATATCCATTCCCTCGGACTTCAAGCATATCAGGGCACGCCGTGAAACAGAGTTCAAAACAGCCCCAATAACCTTTTATCTACATTCTGTTAAGATCATTCACTTGCTTTGGCTATATTAACAGGTACAAATCATTTTACTCCCTCGATTCATCTTACTTAGATCTTCTCCAGGTCCTAGTCATTCCATCAATTACAATTCCATAGAGTCTTCTTAACTGGCATGCTCTGCATTCTCCGTTAGACATGCAGGATCAGATCATCTAAATTGATACTAACTTCATGCAAATGCACTAAGCATGAATGACAAAATGCATTTAGTGAATCTTAAAGGGGGATAATAGGTTGTTCCAAATTCATGGCTTTTAATGATCAAAAGATACAAGAGAATCATGCATTCCTGTTGTTAAAAATATTGCCAGATGAAAATCCATGCGTAATTGCAAACTATTAACCAGTGGAATATTAAACTAAAAATTGATAATAATGTTTAAACTAATTAATCATGTTTTCTCTCAGTAATCGGCTTTAAAAAACAATTAAAAACTTAACATCATAAATAAAATACATTAAATAATGATGTTTCTTGAACTTGCCATCAAAATATTCGCATTCAACGGTGTCGGCCGCCTGATTGTCTGTTGTAGCATATGGCATGAAGTCATGCAGCTTCCCTCCAACAAAAGCAACATTCCATGCGACCACGCTGTCGCTTTCCCACCCTACGAAACAAGACGATTTCGCCAAAACATTGGAAATCAACACACTTGATATATACGTAGCAAGATTGAGGTAATTAAGAAGAAAAAATGATGATGATGATGATGATGATGATGAAAGAAAGCAAGACTTTGGTGCTAACAACAAATTGGATGTCAAAATCGATTAATCACATCCCACATAAATAATCGAATGGAAGCACGACTGCTAAACAAAGATCAACATATCAAAATTGGAACCTTCGGTAAATTCAAGCAAGAAAGAAAACCCACCATGCAGAGGAGCTCGGGGATGAACTGGCATGTATCCATTAGGGACCTGCCCACAGACCATCGATGGAGTGTGTGGGGGTTGATACCTCACCGGTACCGTCGCTGATCCGACAACGGTTGCATGCCTTGAATCATGTAGGGCACCTCCGGGGCATGAAACGCCAGGCGGTTGGATGCCAGGGCTAGGGTTTTGGACGACTCTAGATTAGTGCTAGAGTTTGGGATCGTGGAATATTGGGGCGGAGGTGGAACTCCAAGAGGGCGGAATGATGGGGCAAACGACGGAGGAGGAGGATGGGCCACGAGATTAGGGTTTGGGTTTGGGTTTGGAGATGTGGCGGAGTTGGGCTTTTCAGTCTGGGAGGGAGCAGGATCGGGCCTAGGATTAGGGTTTTCGGAGGAGGGGACGTTCTTGTCGGACTTAGCATCTAGCGTTTCGGGCAGGAGGGAGAAACGTCCGACATTAGAGCAGTCCCACAGGCGGGCTTTTTTCAAAATGTGGGCGGGGGGGGGGGGGGGGGGGGGGGGGGGGATTTTGGCTAAAATCCCCACTCAAAATGCACTTCATACCATGTGGGTGGCTTTTCCCAGAACACAGGGATGTTGATTTTTGCCGAATTTTTCAAAAAAATACAAATTTTTGTAAAAAACCATTGTTTCAATAATTAATCACTACACCTCTTGATTCATTGTAAAATTCATACAGCCAAATCCAATGGCATATTCAAATTGAACTACTTCCAACGGCTAAATCAATAAAAAATATCCCCAACGGCTATATTTCCCAACGGCTATATTCCACAATGGCTCTACTTCAATAAAAAAAATCCTCAACAGATACTAACGGCTACTTTCTTTTTTAAAAAAAATATTCGCTTCAAATTTGGCCAAAATCCCAACGGCTACATCAATAAAAAATTAATTTAAACACAAAATCCCGCATTTTAGGAGGGGCTTCTCGTTGGAATGCGTTGGAGGGGGGAATTTTAGGCGGGGTTTTTTTTGCAAAAATCCCTCAAAATCCCCCCAAATGCGACCGGTGGACGTGCTCTTAGAGGAGCTTCGAACGGAGAGGAGTCTCGGAACGGGGAGGGACGCAATGTCGTAGCTGACAAGGGTCTGTTCTAATAGGGTTTCTTTTATTGCTTTGGGACGAGAAAGTGCAAAATTGGCGCTGTATCTTGTCTTGTCGGCTTCAATTTAGGGGATTCCTCTCTCATTTTCTCCTCGAGTGTTCCTTTGCTCCGCTACTCTTCTCCGTTGCTTTTCTCCCCTCCGGCGACGCCTCTCTCCTAGCTGGCAACCCTAGCTGCTCCATCTGAAATCCGCATATTTCACGGGGATTTCAACCAAACGGCGCGATTTTTGGGCCCCACTGGCTTTGCTCACCTCTCCTCTCTCCTTCTTCCCGGGGGTTTCAGTTGGGTTCGGAAAAAACCCTAGCTCCGGCTATGGGTTTGTGTTGGATTCGATTGCTCCATCGGATTTTTTGGTCGGATTTGAAGGTGGTATACCGAGCTTGGTCGGATCTCATTGCTGGAAAAGCTACGAGCAGAACCCTAACTCCGATTTGTTCCCCAATTTCTCACTGGAGTCAGAGCCACCTCTTGTGTGCCTCGATTGACTGCGAGGGACTGGAATCTGAGGCGATCGGCAGGATCGGTGAGCTTTTCCATATTATTTCTACGATATTAGCGACGAGGTATATTTTCTTCATCTCTAATTTAATTTTTGATGAAATTTGATGCTGCCATGTGTTCCTATATGCGATGATCTTTGCTGCCTTGGTGTTATTCCCTTGCTACATTGTTGTCGTGTTGTGCATGCGGCTAGGGTTTCAAATTTGGGTGGTTTAGGGCATATGAGGATATTATTATATGAAATTGGTAATGATTGTTGCATGAATTCTTTGTATGATGATTTATTTGTATGATGAATGTAAAGAATTGTGCATTCTAAAAAAGCCTAATGATGATAAAAAAGGAGGAACGATGGACCGGATTTTTGATGGAATGGATTTTTGATGACATACGCACGCGTTGAATGGCTTGCTAAGATTGTTCCCTTGAAGCCCCATTTTGATTTTTACAATGTTGGATCCCCTTGTCAGCTGAAAGTTTATGATTTTTTTGTGTTAAATTAAAAAAATGTAATCTTAAATTTTCAAAATATTAGAAATTAAAATTTGTTAATGTATGGGCATGGCTCCTTGTATGAGTTTTTTGGTGCATGGATCCTCGTTGCAGTATGTGTTTTTGTGGAGTTCATTGAGGCTCATTGTATCAGATTTTTATGGCATGTCTCCTTGTTGCAGTTTGGTTTTTTGTTGTTGTTATGTTTGGCTCATTGTATCATTTTTTGGTGCATGGCTCCTAGCTCCTTGTTGCTATTTTGGGATGGTATGTTCATGGCTACTTGTATCAGATTTTTGGGACATGGCTTCTTATTGCAGTTTGTGTTTTTTTTGTGATCTTTTTTGGTGCATTGTATCAGATTTATGGGACATGGATCCTTGTTGCTAGTTGGGTTTATAGGGTGTTATTTTTGGGTACAATGCAAAATTTGAACTTTCTCGGACCAAATCAACAAAAGAAACCATTATGGAACATGCCCTTAGTTTTTGGGGCATGGATCCTTGTTGCAGTATGGGTTTATGTGGTGTTCTTTTTGGCTCATTGTAGCATATTATTGGGGTAATACAAAAAATTTTGGATCCTTAGTTTTTGTGTTTTTGGTGATCTTTTTTGGTCCATTGTATCAGATTTATGGGGCATGGCTCCTTGTTGCAGTTTTGGTTTATGGGGTGTTATTTTTGGGTTATGCATCCTTGTTGCAGTATGGGTTTATGTGGGGTTCTTTTTGGCTCCTTGTAGCATATTTTTGGGGTAATACAAAAAATTTTGGATCCTTAGTTTTTGTGTTTTTTGTGATCTTTTTTGGTGCATTGTATCATATTTATGGGGCATGGCTCCTTGTTGCAGTTTTGGTTTATGGGGTGTTATTTTCCGGGTATGGATCCTTGTTGCAGTATGGGTTTATGTGGTGTTCTTTTTGGCTCATTGTAGCATATTTTTATCCAATACAAAAAATTTTGGATCCTTAGTTTTTGTGTTTTTTGGTGATCTTTTTTGGTGCATTGTATCAAATTTATGGGGCATGGCTCCTTGTTGCAGTTTTGGTTTGTGTGGTGTTATTTTTGGGGTATGGATCATTGTTGCAGTATGGGTTTATGTGGTGTTCTTTTTGGCTCATTGTAGCATATTTTCGGGGTAATACAAAATTTTTTGGATCCTGTTATGAATGAGGGAGGTCTTTGGCCTCTCCACATCTTTATCCCCCCATTACTCACCATGAAGCTTACTAATGGGGACCCTTGGTATCTCATGTCCCTTGGCATTCTACTATTATGAATAAATGGAGAATCATGACTTTGTGCCATGGTTACTCATTCTCTTGATTTCCAACACGTTATCAGCACTTTAGCTCTCAATTTTCTTGAGCTTCTCCTAATAATCCCCTCAAATTATCATCGTCGCGCGTTGGAATCTTTTGTTGCAGCGAATCGTTGTGTCGTTTTCCACGGGGCATCAAAAGAGGGGATTCATTCTAATTTTTTTTTTCGACGATCGTCGCTAGATCTATCGGATCTAGAGGTAAAATTATTTTACCCCTAGGTCAATATTTCAACATGCATATGATAAATCTGTATTTATGTTTTTCTAAGATATCTATAGCTAAATTTTTAGCACTGTCTACAATAAAAACAAATTTTAAACAAACAAATTTACTTATTAAACAATTTTTAAACACAATATTTCCTCCGATTGCAAAATTGTGGAAAATTGGACAGCATCCCCCCATTTGATATTGAAACTGAAATTGGGGAAACCACAACTGGGGTGGATCATCTGATGAAGTAGGATCTATATCCTATAATTTAGCTATGCTGTAAGACATCATGCATATTGATTTAGGAGCCTGTGTTTTAATTTGATCAAGAAATTTTTAGAACACACGTTCTGTGAATAATCTCGATATATATTTTGTAAAAATCTCGATATGTATTTAAGTAACCTAGTATCCATCGTCATGCTTGTGTATCATAATAATGTTTAAAACATTATAAACATTATTGCAATACTTTTAGTTAAAAAGGCACAACAATGGTAAAATATTATAAGGGGGCATTCTGTATCGCTAAGGCCCATTTTTCACTGATTTCAATTTCAGTTTGGGGTTAAATTACAATTTCAATTCACAGACTAATGAGCTTGGGGAAAAATTGCAACTGGGACTACTTAAACGAAATGAAAGCCAAGCTCAGGATTTGCAATTGAATTTGAAAGCCAAGCCCAAACGAAAGCCAAGCAATTTTTCCAATTGAGCAGCAAAGAACAGAGTGCTTAAATTTGGGCAAAATTCCCAAGTTGGGCAAAATTTCCCTTCGAATCAAAACTCGGGATGGGTGCCTCCTTTGTGTCGTAATACCCCACCCCTCTGTCGGGGGTGACCGCCGCCCCCCGCCCTGTCGGAGGGGGGCCTGCCCTTACACGCCCCCCTGTAGAGGGGGGCACCGCCCCTGATTCGCTGCCCCCTCCCATCGAGAGGGGCCTACCATGCCTATCGTGGCTGCCACCCCCTGATGTGGGGCCTCCAGGCATGGGCCTCCCCTGATGGGCCAGAAGCCTAGTTATTAACAAAATTTATAATAAATAGATGGTGTTATGAACGAGAAACAGATTTGGAGAAGGGTTGAGGCTAGGAAACCCCTAGCCTCCTTTATATAGTATTCATAATGGGTACTCATGTGGGTGGATACCCAATAGGCCCAATGGGTCCTATTCATAACACTTCCCCTTATCCAACCAACGTGGTATACTCGACTTTATGAATACTGAATGATTCATTAGTACTACTGAGTATCTTAAGGGGTGGATACTTCTGGATCCAAGTTAAGGGTAACTGCATCGTTAAAAACCCTTAGCTATGGAAGACCCTGTGGGAAAAACCAATAGCGAAAGGAAAAGAGTACAGCACTCCATAACTTCCCCTGATTTGGGGATGTGTCAAGGGGTGGATACTTCTGGATCCAGAGTCAATGTGGTTGCCTCATTAAAACCTTGACTATGGAAAACCCTGTGGGAAAAACCACTAGCCAAGGAAAAAGAGTACAACTCTACAGTTGACTCCCCCTAATCTGATCAAGCTTCAGGCTTGCAGATCTCCTATATATATATACATTTATCTCCTATGTGTCTATACATCCATCTCATCTGCAACATTCCGAAAGCAAAAGTTAAGTACAAGCATCACTCATCAATACAAGTTTCACTCATATAAGGCATTAGCTGAAACTAAAGGAGCGCTAGCAAACATGGTAGACAGCTCCACGTCTCAATCGTCATTATCTGCGAGGTACTTCAGGACCTGGCATTGTATGTTCTTGAACTGCTCCTTGGGTGATGGGCTTCTCGGAATGGTGGAAGGATGTAGACTTGGAAGGATTCTGTGTAGATCTTTAGGAGGTGGACGTCCCTTTTATGCCATTCATCGTGATGATCTGTAACCTGCATATGCAAATACATTTAACATAGAGGATTTTTCCTCGACCCTTGGAGATAGCGCAGAAGCTACATATCTCTGGTCCAGTGGCGCGCTGGGGGCACTGTACTGTACCTGGCTAATAGCTATACTGCAAACGCTCAAAAGAGACGCATGCAGTTGGCCATGTAAAAGAGTGTTTCAAAGACACTTAAGGTACTTCTGGACCATATATATTCTTCCCCTCTTCCAGCTAACGGAAAGGGGTCTTTTAATGTATATCCATACAACCGAATAGGTGTATTTGGTGGAGAATGAAATTAATGTTTCTTCATCAATCATCATTGTATGAAGTTTACATCTTCGGGATGATTAATTTACGTCATCTTCAGGATGATAGTTCATTTCCAGGATAATAGTTCATCTTCAGGATGATGGTTCATCTTCAGGATGATTAATGTTTTGTAAGCCTAGAATTTATGCCTAGCTAGGGCTTTCATATCATATCATATCTGATAGATAGGCTTTAACAGATATTTCGGTAATTTCTCTTCAGGAGATCCGATAATATTTTGAGTTATTAAAATAATCTCAATTCTTTTAATTTGCTCTCTTAAGAACAATACTGTTTTTAAGAGGTGCAAACAACAACCTTTTAGTATGAGTCCTTTAAGGATCTTTATCTAGGTTTTCTTTCCTTTAATCATATTATTAATATGTGTCCCAAAAAGAAAGGAAAGTAAAGAAAAAATTTGTACATGTAGTTGAAGAAATTTTATATCGGTGATGTTGTCACATCCAAAAGCAACATCAAGCAAAAATTCACTCTTTTTGCCATTCGTTGGGTTACGCCTTGACATAAACCAGTCGATGCATCAGATTCATCTTGTAAGTGAGTTCAGCTCATCTTACTTGATTACTTCCTGGTTTGAGCGATTTATACCTCTAAATCTATAGCAAATTTAAAATGCTTATAGCTAACGATTTTATTTTAATTCTCCTTCAATACTCAGTTATCCCACTGGATTTGATATCATTTTTGATATCAGGACTTCAGGTCCAACACCTCATATTTCATAAGTGAGTCCAGCTCACCTTATTATTGCCTCATTCCACATTATTATAATTTGGCCAAATCTCTATCTTTGCTTCAGGCAAAGCAAAGTTGTGGAAACGATATTTTATATTTAACTGGCAAAATGAAATATGAGAGAATTTGTCGACAAAATATGTTCTTTCTTGTCCAAAACTCACCCCGTACGTACTATAATCATTTGATTTCTCCCAGAGGTGTCTCCTTCACGACGCGTTAAAGAAGTGAAGGTTTTGGGACGGGTAAAGAATATGGACAGATCCAGAATTGGTCCTTAGCAACCAAGTTGCAATAAGGTTCTGGATTTGAGCTCACTTTCCTGTGGTGGTATTGTTTTTTCGGTCTCCAGGAGTAGATCTCTCTTTTTGGAGCCTAGTGGTATGTCCTCTCATCCATTGAGGATATCCACTTCTGCTACTGGTGGATTGCATCCAATATATTTGGTATGTCAATCCTAGCAGGATTTTTAGTAGCAGGGATGTGAAAGTTTTGACAATATCTATATTGTCAGTAACTATGTCTGATAACTGTTTTAACAGTTTCATAAGTGTGGATCTTCATGATCTCATCACAATTCATGATAACCAGATCATAGGTATTAATGATTTAAATGGTCATTTGAGCTTCAGGCTCATGGATGATTGTAGTATTTCTGTTGAAAATGATTCTGGGATATTAAAGTTGTGAGGGATCTTCAGGATCTCATCAAATCTTTAAAATATGATCATCAATGCACGTCTTAGGAGAAGTGAATTTAAATGCTTCCCTTGTTCAGAGTGCTCAGACTCTATTTATCTGGGATATTTACTTCCGATAAATAGTTCTGTATTTTGATGGTCTATATTGGTGATATGGGGGTGTCTACTCATCATGGCACAATCTATAAGATGTGCTCTAAACGCTTCCCCCGTCAGGGGTTTTCGGAAACTGTTTATATGAGGTGATCAGACTCATATAAATAGGTTCTAAGGAGGCGTTTTGATGGTTTGCAATGTAATTGCATGTTCCCATGTGGTCACCTACAACTGGATTTTTAATGGATAAGAAATCCATTTAAATCATTTTAATGATTTATCTTACCCATATTTGGGTGTGAACACAAGCTTCAGGGTGTTCGTTATTTTTCCAGTTGTAAAACATTTAAATTTCCCAGTGTTATCCAAAGTTACCACCATTTTATAAAAGAATGTGGTTGGATAATGACCATTTATTTAGAGGATATATTGATGAGTACACCAAAGGTACATCATCAGTTCGGTTAAGGGAGTGGACGAAGCCTATTTATATCCCTTAAATACTCTCAAGAGACCTAAAGGTCTTCATTATCTTTAATGATGATAGTATATCATCTTAAATTCATTTGAGGAAGTGGGGAGAGTCAATGTCCATGTGAATGGAGATGATCTCATTATCATTTTTCCCTTTTGAATAGGACAATGAAAGTTTCACCCTTTTTGAAGAATCTTCGGGTTCGTCTGGTTGATGGTGTCTTGCATCATCAATTAAGGGTGATATCGATCCAAAAATTTGGTCGATTCTGGACACTTCTGGTGTTCCAAAATAATTCCTTTTTTGAATTTATGTGGGACTTTTGAAAAGTCCATTAAAATGCTCAAGTTAATTTTGTCTGGTAATAGTTGAACTGTGTTCAAACTGTGAAGGATTACATCTTCACTTTGACTATTGTGCGGATCATTTTGGGACAAAGCTTCAGGCTTCATTTATTTCTTGGGTCATTAGGGATTTCGTTTTGACGAATATCCTTTTTGAAACTGTATAAGTTTCAGAGAGTATATGGCGTCCTCATTTTATTTTTGGGGTATTCAAGATAGCAAAATATACGCAGTAAAATAAAATGTATTAAAACTACAAGAGAATAATACTGATGATAAGTCAACAAGTGACATAGTATGATGTGTGCTCTTGAAAATATACAACAATAATTATGCTCATTTAAGACTTATGTTATGACAATAGATTTGATTTCAAAGTTTATTTGTCCTCGGGGAGTAGCAAAATATACATAAGGTCAATTAGACTTTCGTCGTTTTGACTAGATATGTATGTATTTTTATATGGCATACGTTAATGCACATTCATGTTTGCAAAAACATTATGGCTCTTATCAGAACTTCTGGTTTGATTTTTGGCTTGCCATTGCTTACTCCATGTCGAGGTATATCGTATCTTCCCTTTCCCATTTAATCCAAGACTTCCCCTGTTTTGAGTTTTCCTTATTTTTATTTCAGGTCATGTTTGATCCTGAACTTCCCCTGATTTCAATATTCCTTATTTATAAAGGACAATGAAAATTAGTCTTGCTAAGGAGACATAAGCAGGGGTTTGAGCAAATTATTTATACTTCCACTTTTCTAATTAATAAGAGACTTTTAAAAAGTCTATTTGAATGCTCGAGTATAGCTTCAGGCCATTTACTTGAGTCGTTCAAATTTTAGGTGGATAGTTTACCATGCTCAGAGGGGAACAAATACGTGGGTGCGTAATATATTTCTCACATTCATTAAGCCACGACTTCAGGCGTATGCTTATATTCAAGGCTAGAAAAAATCTTTCCTTGTAAAAATAAATGAGAGTACTCTTTTAAAGAGTTTAGCGGTATTATGGAAAACTTCTGGTGTCCATATTGGATTATATAGATCATGGATCTTATATATCTGTTTACCGCAAAGTGTGCATCTTTTATAAAGATAGCAATTATAATTTTCGCATAAACCATCGTATTTATTTTATTAGGGAGAGAGAGTGTTGACTTTTGATTTGATTTTGAACTTCAGGTTCATTTTGTCAAAGTGGATATTAAACTTTTTGAAATCATTATTGTCATAAATATCGTCATATCATGAGCCCATCATACATATAATGTAAAGCTTGTAAACTAAAGATTATGTTCAATTAAACTGAATTGAAATAAGTATGATGTGTACACATGCTATTTATATGCTGCAGGCATTTAAAAAATCTTATCGCAGATATATAGTCTAGCTATAGGCGTAAAACTATATCAAAGTGATTTTGGCATGCTTTTTGACAGTTTCATTGTAACATTAACATGGTATTAAAATAATTAACATCCACGCAATTAATGCATAAGCAATGGAAGCGAAAAAGACTTAGGACTATGGGGATCAGCCAGCCGACACTGAAATAAAAAGAAGTACAGTCCGAAGTTACATCAAAATTAGCATGAAAGAATACAATACAACTCGGAAACTTCGGAGAGAAGCCCTTATCTTCATTGTGCGTACGCCTTCAGCTCCTTTTTGGTGTCCTTCGGTCTTCTTTTTACATTTATATCCTCACTTACAAATTTCTCTCAAAAAAAGAAAAATTGCAGGAAATTAAAAGGTGTCGGAAACCTGGCTGATCCCTAAAAACATAGCCTACTTTGCACATCCACGCAGATAATCAATCACAGGCATGTAAAGATTAATTTAAATAATCTAAATTGTGTGTGACGTGCAAAAATTTATTTTGAAAAACTTTTACCTTTGATCCATATTTTAATGTTTTGTTTACCGCTTTAAAACCATTTAAATTTTCTTTTAATTATTTTAGGCTTTTTAGGGCCAAAAATAAAAGAAGGAAAATTATTTATTTAAATAGGCTAATTTTCTGGCCTTTTGGGCCATGAAAACAACCCATTAGGGTTAATTGGGCCTCCCCCGAAAAATTTGCCCGTTTAGGGTTAGGGTTTCAGAAAACCCTAAGGGGGGCCCGCGGCGTGTCGCCGCGACGGCTGGCCGCACAGAGCGCGGCCGCCGTGGCGGCGGCGGGCTGTGGCGGTGGGCCGCGGCCTGCAGGCTGCGGCACGGGGCCACGACTGCAGGCCGTGGCCGTCACGGCCAGGGGCCGCGGCCGTCACTGCCAGGGGCCGCGGCTTCAGGCCGCGGCTACGTGCCGCGGCTTCAGGCCGCGGCCGTCACGGCCTATGGCCGCGGCGTTTATTTGCCGCCGGTGGCGCTTGTGAGTCGCCACCGTTTCGCCTTACGGCGTGCGAAGATTTTGGATCAAAGGGGGGTAAAAACCGGATTTTTCAAGGATGTAGATCGCTAAAAACAGATTTTTATTGTTTTTAGGCATGCGGATCTAAAAAAATGTGATTTTTACCGTGTTTTTAAACTTTTTGATCCTAAAACATGCAGATCTAACGTGAAAAGCAAGTTTACATCTAAAAGTTTTGATTTTTACCTCTAGATTCGACAAAGGAATCTAGTCGACGGTTGGTGAAGGATGCCCTTTTCGCTCCCCGTTGAGAAGATTACGATCTTCTTGAATCTTAGCGATTGATGGATCTCCTTCCCCGCGAGCCGCCGTCTCCTCCTACGAGCGTGATCGTGCTGATAACGTGTTATGAACGAGAAACAGATTTGGAGAAGGGTTGAGGCTAGGAAACCCCTAGCCTCCTTTATATAGTATTCATAATGGGTACTCATGTGGGTGGATACCCAATAGGCCCAATGGGTCCTATTCATAACAGATGGGTATTTTTTTGGCTAACGGGCATGCAGCCAGTAGCCAGCCCGTGGGCTTCTGGCCTGCAAGCTAAATTAATTTAAAATTCACGAAATACCCTATTAAAACCCTGAAAATTCCGGAAAATTCCGGAAAAATGCGAAAAAATCTGGAAAATTCCAGAAAAATCAGGAAAAAACAGGGTGAGGATATTGAGTTTTATTAACTCTTTATGGGGTATTTGGCACAAATTAGAAATTTATTAATGAATTTGATGTGTAATTCATTATTTATCACCTTATTTTTAATTGGATAAAAATTTAATTTACGTTTTGATAAATTACTAGGATCCTGAGACCGCTCTGTCGTTAGGTTAGTTACCTAACCTAACGTGTAATGACGTTTCCCCGTAGTCCAAGTAACTTTTTAACGTAAATTTAATATACTTATCTAATAAAATTGCATGCGATGTTGAATACTTGTATTGATTATGCATGTGTGTTTGCGTGGTTGATTTTTATATTGCCTGTAGCATATATAAACTGTGTGGGTGTTGTAAATAATTCAGTCTTGTGGTTTGGGATCTGCTATTTTGAGATACACCTCTTTATATTTCTCGCTTTCTTTTTCTGTTTTGAGAGATTTTGTAGTGAGGTTATAATGCAAAATGCCAATGACCGGAGCTCAGCCAAATTGAAGACAGAGATGAAATCTGCTTTATACTGGGACCCAAACTGGGTTTCCAAGTTGTATTTTTCATTTCTTTTTGTATTTCATTTTTGGACTGTATTCGGACATTTTTGGACATTTTGTTTCTAAGGGTATCTGGCCGATCCCCACATGGCTGTTTATTTACTTTGTGCGAATTTATTTTTCGCAAATATTAATTCATTTATATTCAATTGCATAGATAAATGGAAAAATTGGCTAGCGTCGATTTCGAGGTCCTTAACGCAGCAGGAAAGAACTACCTGAGCTGGCGAGTGGACTTGAAGTTCCACTTGCGTTCAATGATACTCCTTCACTCAATTTTGGCCCCCGCAGCGGCCGAGACAACTGCTAGCAAGTCCTGTAACGGCCTGTAATTTTTAGACGTATTTTTCGCTCGTGTGTAATAGTATTTTTTTCTTCAGTCATCCAGATAGCTTTTCGTCCGTACGAATCGACGCGAGCGCGTCTATTTTCGTTTTTACCATGTAGTCATTAATTAACTACTTAGTTTAACAAATCACTTTAACTGAATTATCCTAATAATTACACATTGCTAATTACTTTACTTATCTTACTAATTACTTCAAGTAATTTTCGTTTTTACCATGTCGTCATTAATTAACTACTTAGTTTAAAAAATCACTTTAACTTAATTATCCTAATAATTACACATTGCTAATTACTTTACTTATCTTACTAATTACTTCAAGTAATTTTACTAATCACATTTTACTTACTTACCTTAATCCATTAACCTCCTATCTTGACTCATCATTCACGTTTGATTTTTAAAGGGTTAGAGGAAGAAGACGTTTCATAACCAAATTCCTTTCCCCTTGATTAGTCAACGAAACATATACTGTTTAAGACAACAAACACGTTTTGTGTATCAGGTTCCTCCCCCTAATATTTTAGTCAACAATTACATTAATACCTATCCTAATCTTACCTAACCTATTTGACTAAAAATCCAATATCAGCTCACGTCTCTTTGAAGGAAGTTGTTTTCCTTGCCAATTAATCAAACAAACCAGCATGTCTCTCTTTCCCCTAAATTAGTCAAGTAAGCAATAACTTCCCGTTTTAATCAAATTAAATTTTATTTGACAAAATGGGAACCATGTCCCCTGCTAATCTCCTTAAGAACAGACGATGTTTCCCCCTGCTAATCTTCGTAAGGTAGCAACATCCCCTTCCCTCCTCTGCAAACCCATCAGATTCTTTCCCAAAATTTGTCATCATTCCAAAATCAAACCCAATCAACCCATTTTCCAAACAAAAATCAACTGCAAATTGGAAGCACAAATCCAAATCAGAAACACACAGATCTGAAAGCCTCATTTCAGAATCAACCAAAACCCATTAACCCAATCCAAATTGAAATTCGAAATCAAAAAAATATACAATTTCAAATCTGAAGTTTGGAGACCAAATTTGATCTTCAAACCCATCCCTCTTCTCTACAAAGCAAACCCCTTCTTCCTCTTCTTCTTCCTCCTTCCTCCTCCCCTCACCATGCCCGCCGCCCGAGCCACCTGAGGAGCACCACCCCTCGCTTGCGCGTGCCACCAGCACGAAGCCGCCACCGCCGCCCAGAAACAAAGCCACCGCCGACGTACGTCCCCCAGCGTGCGCCGAGCCTGCCAGCGCCGCCGTCAGCCCGCGCGCGCCGCCCAGCATCGTCGGCCGCCGGATCCGCCCGCCGTCCACCCTCTCCCGCTGTCGCATAGGTGAGACTCCCCTCCATTTTGTTTTCGCACGAGCCCTCGTGCTTGTTGCTGTCGAAATTTTGAAGAACATAAAAAGCGGGAAACGATAGAGAGCCTGAGAAAGAGAGAGAGAGAGAGAGAGAGAGAGAGAGAGAGAGAGAGAGAGAGAGAGAGAGAGAGAGAGAGAGAGAGTCTTGTAATGATAAGAGGATAAGAAAGTTAGCCTCTTAATGAATAGGGGGACATGGAAATAATAATAGGGAGAGGTGATGATATTATTAAAATGAATAAAGAGTGAAGAATGAGTAATGAAGTGTGACAGCCTATAGACATGTAGTTAACATGGAAGGTTGAAGGTGCCAGCCCTATTAATAGAATAGAAAGGGAGAGAGAAAATGAGGGGTTTGTATTTGAATAATGAAGTATAAGTGGGTTTGATGATAAATATGATGTTAACCATGTAATACTAACATGATAATAACCCTGTCATTAGCTGGTATTAGGTTAATTAATAGGTTGTTAGTAATGGATTTAATATCAACTAGTTAGCTAAATTTCAGCATCTTATTAAATCATTTGCTAATGTTAGGTTAATAATATTTGAACAAAATAGGCGTATCAGGTTAGTGTAACACAATATAGACCTTACCCTAGCCAGATAGCCAAAATAAAAATTAGACGAACCCAATTCGGGGATTAACCCGATATTTTGATTATCTCGCAATATATCTAATTCAGTGAATTGTTTAACCGAAACAGAGAATCAGAAGTACTGACACGTCGTGTCCGTCAAGACGAACCCAACGGCACCAAAATCACCGAAATTAGGCAAGTATACAATTTATAGTGTATTTTTGAAGTTGGATGTACAATTAGTCTTTTGAATGTAAATTTGCATAACTTAGAATCTACACGTGAGATGACGTGTAATATAACCACCATGAGATCCGTGACTAAAAATGTAATCCAACAGCATTTAACTTGATATAGCTTAGTTTAGAACAATAGCAAGAAAAATCAAGTTTCTGTTCGTTTTCGTTAAAATCGCATGTTTACTCTTTTTGCTAAATTATTGCAAATGATGTTTTCGATACTCTTGTAACATAGAAAATGCTGCATGGAAATAATTGATCATGTTATTTAATTGCTGCATGCCTTGAAATAATTAACTAGCGTGTGACATCGTGAGATCGTGCGCCTCGAAGGCGAAATCGTGACTTTCGTGATGTCATTGAGTTGACAAATTCGTGCTTGTAATTCATGAATTGGGCTGGCTCGTGTTCCAGCACAAATCTTGGGTGGGGTAAGGGTTGAGCGGCTGCTAGGTGTATGAACGAGTACACTCTTCAAGGGCACCATCCGTTTGCAGTGGGTTAGAGCCAATCACGGTAAGCCCCCGTGAGAAGAACGACTTACTCATCACGACCTAAAGGTGAGAACCCTATTCTAGACATGTCATGCTAACAATCGTGAATGCTAACAATCGTGACATGCTAACAAATCGTGAATGCTAACAAATCGTGAATGCTAACAATCGTGAAATGCTAACATGAAACTTGCAACTTGGATTTGTTATCTCAGTTATATTGAAATGCTAATAAACTAATGAGAAGATTTACTTTACTTGTTAAACTGCTTAGAACTGCATGCTAGGAGTGTTTTACTCCGTTTCATTTTAAATCGACATGTGGTCATTATCTCGTTTAATTTGTTAATGCCTCTTAAATCCAGTGTAAATTTGTATATACCTTGCCTTGGATTTCTGACCTCTACTTGCAGACCCTTGTTGACATACATTCATGTTTTTGGATGTATGTCAGATCCCAAGCTTTAGCGCCAGGAGAACTAGTTGAGATAGCTGAACCAATAGACCAAGACCGTTGAACTAGTGAACATTCATTGCACTTCTTTTCACTTGTTGTACGGGTCATAAAACACACTCTTCTTTTCTACATTTGTTGTAATTTCATTGAGACTTTTGAGATTGTAATAAATATTTTACTTATCTGTGTTGTTTTGAGTAATGCAAGCAAGAATCTGCGGTTTTCACACAGACGCTTATTGTGTTAAGTCAAGGAGAAAAGAAAAGCAAAAGTACCTCCTCCTGACTTGCACAAGCGGGCCCGTTCACGTCCTCGCTCTTAAACCTAATAGGAAGCGGTGCGTGACAGGTTTTAGTGGTGGCCCATGCAGGTCAATGCTTATGCAAAATACTTTAAAACAACATAGATAATATTACAATCTTGACACTCAAACAACACCTTCCCTAGGATCTTCTACCCCAATCAACTTCATTGGAAAATTCCAGTCCTAAGCTTCCTGATCCTTGGTCAACCAAATCAGTATATCCTTGATTTTTAAACTCCTTTCATTTCACGTTCCACTTTTTGACTTTACGAATCTATCGTAGCCTTTTTACAAGTCATTTCCTACACGTACTCACATTGATCATCCGATTCTAATCCTTGCTTTCGACCCATGTGATCTTCCTGACAGCTATCTTTATCGTTTGAATCACTCCTATTACTATACTGATTTTACTGTCGATATCTTTTTTATGAAATTTCTCGCCCAGTTTAACTTTTTAAAAATCTTTTACATAGGCCTTGTTATGAATCAACTACTGGGGAGGAGCCCCCAGCTCTTTATTTATAGGCAATTGGGGGAATACAGATATGTGCTTACAATGATATGGGCCTATCTCTAGGATAGCCCAGAATCTCACCCAACTATGGTTAAATAACCGTTCACAAAACTCCCCCTTATCCAGCCATAGGTGTGGACTCTGCTCGTGAATGCTTCAGGATTCTGAGCGTATAAGAGTCTCACATGGGGTGGATACTTCAGGATCCTGAGTTGGTGAGATTTGCCTCGTTAAAACCTCTAGCTATGGAAAACCCAGTGGGAAAAACCATAGTTAAGGAAAAAGAGTGCAAACTCTCTTTAACTCCCCCTGATTTGTACAAGTGACTCTGCTCATGAATACTTCTGGATTCTGAGAGTCACAGAGGGGTGGATACTTCGGGATCCAGAGTTGATTTGATTTGCCTCGTTAAAACCTTTGGCTATGGAAAACCCAGTGAGAAAAACCATAGCTAAGGGAAACGAGTACAAATTCCCTCAACTCCCCCTGATCTGTAAAAGCTCTTAGGCTTTCAGATCTCTTAGGCTTATCTCATCACTCCTATTTACAATATTCCAAAAATGTACACAGATTACAAATTTTGTCACCATCAAGCAGCTGCTGAATCCAGAAACTCTGGAGAGGTGTGCTAAGTTTCGTCGCCTCTGATGTGGTCTTCAGACTATATGGTCAGCTCCACAGAACCGGCCTCTATCCCAGTCGTCACTGGGATGTGATGTACCACCAGGCGCCCTTAAATACACCATTGATGTGATTCTGGAATGGTGAGGATCTCGGAATTATAGGATGATGTTGCCTTCATAAGTTGCTTTGCATATTTGCAGTAGATGGTCATCCCACTGTTGGTACCTGTTCTGTGATTTCTCAGTATATGGACCGGACCTGTAACCTGCATTCGCATAAACATTGGAGGATGCTACTACATTTTGTAAGTCCAAATATTTCGACCCTTGGAGGAAGCGCAGAAGGCTTAACTCAGGTCTAATGGCCCTTTTTAGGTGCCAACTATCTCTGGCTAATGAGTTTACTGCAATTGCTATACCGGGACACATGCAGTTAGCCAGGAGTGCATGATTGCACTTAGATAAGGGACTGTAGGACCAGTTATATCCTCCCCCTCTTCCAGCGATCGGAATGGTTCTTTTTATACATCCAGTGAGTGTACCACCGTAGGTGTACTTTGGATGACAATGGTCCTGTTAATTTCTCCAACGCACTTCTAGGCATTTGTAACAGGATTCTATGAGCCATGACTTTATATTTGCCTAGGTCTTTTCATGTTCAAAGGTCAGGCTTGTACATGTAGTTCGGTTTTCTCTTCAGGAGATCCGATGAGATTTTAGTTGTCTCCAACTATGCTCTCTAATCCTGTTCTTTGCACAGATGCAAAGACAACCTTCAGTAGGAATCATTGACTTGTCAAGTGATTCTCTTGGTTGTACATTTATTTGTTATACTTATATTTCTTCATTTGAATAGACGTCCCGAAGTCTATTCAGGCATTTTAAGGAAATGTGAAAATTATCTTTACAAGATATCCACGAAGGTATGCCGTCACAACATCCAATAACGGCATATCCAAAATTTTCCTTCGCCAAATCGTAAGGTATTCTCTTTTGATAACTTAGGGAGACTGATGCATCATTTATGAGACATGCTCATTTGAATTTGTTCGATCCATAGTTTCAGCGAAATTTTCCTTGGGCTATAGGTTGTACCGTATAGCATACGATTTTGTATTTATTTTTCTTATGTTTGCAATACTTTGTTTTATCCACAGGTTTGACACCTTTTGGTGTCTGGACTTCAGGTCCGAACATTTCACGTTTCATAAGTGAGTCCAGCTCATCTTCTATTGCCATGTTCCACATTTTGGCCAATCTCTACGTTTGCCTTCTAGCAACGGAGTGTGGAACGATAATTTACAAACATCATCGCCATTGCGATGTATATGGCAATATGATACGTGAATACATTGTCGACAGTTTATGTGCTATCTGTCCAACACCTCCCCAGTACGTACAACATTTACTTAATTTCACTTTTTCCCGGCAATTCCTCTGCAGTGGATTCCGGGAAGGGTGATGGTGTGGACAAGAGCTCATTGTCCTGTGGTAGTATTGTCTTAAGGTCTCCAGGAGATTCTTGTCCTAGGAGCCTGGTGGTCTGCCTCTTTTCTGTTGAGGATCAGCCACTTCTGCTGCTGGTGAATTGCATCCATTCTCGGGGATGTCAATCCTAGCTGGAGTTTTTGCAGCAGGGATGTGTGATCTGACAATCTTCTGGTTGTCAATAAATGATTCCGGTGATTGGTAGACAGTGTTCTGTATGTGGAGGATCTTCGAGATCTCATCTACACATTGTATTGTTACCGGATCATAGTGGGTCAAACTTTTTGTATCCCACGTTATAATTTTCTTCGCGCCAGATTTTCTAGTATCTGGGCCTATTTTTGGGAAACTCGTCTCATCGAAATCACAGTCTTCAAGATGTGCCTTAAATGCGTCCCCCGTTTGGGGTTCTAGGTATCTTATAAGTGAGGGTGAGTTAAACCCTGCATGGATACCTAGGCGACGTTGAGTACCGTTTTGGTCCTCTTTGGTGGTGCAATGGGGATTTAAGACTGCGCGACCGAAGATTCTCAGATGAGAAATGTTCGGTGGCATTCCATATGCAAATTGCATTGGAGACTCTGACCTCCAGAGGGTCTTATTTTCATGTCCCCATGCATCCATAGGCAATCGGGATTTAATGGACGTTCAGTCCATTGGAGTCTACTTTTCAGTGACTCTGCCGACCCATTTTGGGTATGAACATGCGGCACTTGTGTGTTCATTTTCAATTCCTGTTGATTGGCAGTACTCTTGAAAAGACTAGGAGGTATATTTCCCAACATTAACCAGACTTATTTACAACATTTTATTGTCTGGGAAATGTGCCCGCAACATTTTTATTTTTGTGCCAATAGCTTTGGAAAAGCTAAGTTGCGGGTCTGTAGTAGACACACGTACGAATATTCTGAGGATGCATTTATCAGTATAGTGAAGTACTGAAATAGCCCACTAGGGGTGGTGGATTTTATCCACATCTATCTCCTTGTATTCTTTTTGAGGAAGCGTGGAGATTCTTTTTCAACTTATCGTGTAGATGGCCTTGCAATTAGTTTTCCCTTATAGTAAGGGATGCGAGGGATTTTTTTCCCTTCTGAAGAATCTTCTGGTTCTTCAAGTCATACCCATAGGATAAGATGCGATGCATCATCACAAATCCAGGGTGGCCAAGTCCATCATGCCAGAGTAAAAACTCAGCTGATGTCGGGCACTTCAGGTGCTCCGTTTAATTCTGCTTCCTTTCTCCGAATCTTCGCATGGTGGAGGCCTATAAGGCTCTCAATACGTTCAAGTGTGGATTTTACTCCTTTTTCTTGAGACGTTGCATACAGTAATTTTTTTTTCATTTACATTTGCTGTTTCCAAGTGGAATCCGTTGAACCGGATGTCCTTGAAACTTAGAAAGTCTCTTTTGGAATTCGGAGGGATTAGTGCATCCTTTATTTTTGTGTCGTTTGGGGGCAACAGTGTTGCATTCCCTGGATCTTCAATATAGCCCTGATGTTGGGCTTTGTATTGAAAGAGATCGTACGTGTTTATTGTCTACTAATTATTTATGAGAGCAGTTTCATCTATTGAAAGATGAATCGTTAGGCACATGCATATTCAGATAAACATTTTCATTTATTGTCTACTAAACATTTTCATTCAGAACAAATTTCATAATTAAAATGCTCTCATAAATTATTCTCAACACAAATTGCTAAGATAAAAATAAAGGCTAATCAAGCAAGTCATCATTTTCGAAGTTGTCAGCTGAAAACTTGACTGGAGCATCAGAGGTCATCAGGTTTGTTTCAGCTTTATTTTTCTTGTTCTCTTTATACAAATCCTGGAGGTGCTGCGAAGTTCGGCACATTTTTGGACCAGTGGCTTTTCATGCCACAATTATGGCACTGGTCTTCCCATTCCCTCTTGGGTGGGGGTGAATCATTTTTGTCATTTCTGTGCCACGTGAACTTCCGCTTACTTTCATTATTTCGCTGCTGCTGTACATGGCCCTTGGCATTTTTCTGTTGACCCCCCTTCTGTGGTCTTTCTTTTATTTTATTATCTCTCTTCTTTTTGAATGAAGAGGGAAGGTGAGCTTCTGGTAGGGGGCAGTGCCGGGAGGGCGCATATTGTGAGTGGCGAGAAGAAGCTCTCTGTTTTGCTCAGCCATGAGTAAACATGACAGCAGCTCAGAATACTTGGTGAACCTGTGTTCACGGTATTGCTGCATGAATATCGCATCTTTTCCATGGAAGGACGTATACGTCTTTTCCAGCATGCGATCTTCTGAGACATTCTCACCACACAACTTCAGGCGTGAGGTGATGCTAAAAAGTGCTGAGTTGTACTCAGCAATGGACTTAAAGTCCTGTAGTCTCATGTTCTCCCACTCATATCGTGCCCTTGGGAGTATAACATCTTTCTGCTGTTTATACCTGTCCTCAAGGGCAGTCCATAGCTCAAGTGGATCTTCGACCGTAAGGTATTCAGCCTTTAAGGTCTTGTCCACATGGCGGCGAATATAGGTGATGGCTTGCGCCTTCTCTATATCGCTAACATTTTCTTTTTCAGTCACAGCAGCGATGAGGGACTCTGCCCGCAGGTGAAACTTTACATCTAGCTGCCAGCTTAGATAGTTTCTAACTGATGCTTCCAGTACTTCGAAATTAACGTTTGCAATATTAGCCATTTATCTAGCAGAGCACAAACATGCATGAATTAAGAATTAATCAGAGAAAACATTTTCATGTGGAGACAATATTTAACGAAAAACTAAATGTGTGGATCGGCCAGTCCCACAAGAAAGAGTCCAAAAAAGTCCACAGTCCAAATTATACAAATTTTACAGCTTAAAGAAAATGAAAATACAACTTTGGAAACCCCGTGGGTCCCATATGATATCTCCATCTTCAAGCGTGGCCTCCGTCTCCATGGAAGTTGGTCTTCTTTCTTTGACATTTACATAAATTCCTCACTACAATTTCTCTCAAAAATAAAAGAAAAGTGCGGGAAATAAAATGTGGGACTAAACGGCCGATCCAAAAACCACATTTAGCAATCCATGCAGAAATATTGTGCTCATCAACATTTTCATCAGACATTTTCATCACAGGCATCACATGCATTTAATGTTCGCAGAGATGGATAAATAATTTAAACACTTAATAATTATTGGACCACTGGGCAACGTCATACACCGTTAGGTTAGGTTACTAACGGCAGAGCGGTCGCAGGATCTTCCTAATTATTAAGTTTTAAATACAATGCACAACCACACATATAATATCCAACAGAATATACCAGAGATGTAAAGCATGTAAATATGATTTTTGCAGAAAAAATCATTACAATGCAAAGGTTGTAAAGTAAATGGGTTTAATCAATTAAATTGATTAAGAGCCCAAAATAAACATTTTCTTTGTCAGAGGAAAAAGTTTCCCGCATCATCCCAAAAGCCCCCCAAAAATCCCCAAATAGTCCTTTCCTGCCCGATATTCGTCCCGTAATTTAACGTGATTTTTCAAGAATATTTTGCCCTTAAAACCCCCTTTTAAATTAATTTTTAGGCTAGCAAGTTGCCTTTTGAGGCATGTTAATAGCCTATGCCGCCCCCATTTTTTTTTCAGATAAAACAGCCTGCGGGTCTGAAACCCGCAGTCGGCCTATGGGCTTCAGGCCCAAAGACTTTTTTTTAATATTAAAATTGGCCTGTGGGCCTGAAGCCCACAGCCGGCCTTTGGGCTGCAGGCCCATAGGCTTTTTTAAAGGGAAAAATAGGCCTGTGGGCCTGAAGCCCACAGCCGCAGGCCTGTGGGCCTGAAGCCCACAGCCGCAGGCCTGTGGGCTTCAGGCCCACAGGTAATCTCGGATTATTTTTTTTATTTTTTATTTTTTTGCTCTTCACCCGTTTAGGGTTTGAAGGGGGGGGCGACGCCGCTGCTGCCCCCTGCAGGGGGGGCACGACCGCCGGGGCCGCCGCCCCCTGCAGGGGGGAGCGGCCTCGGGGGCCGCCCCCCTGCAGGGGGGCGTGGCCTCGGGGGCCATCGCCCCCTGCAAGAGGGGCGGTGGGGGCCGCCCCCCTGTAGGGGGAGGCGGCCAAGGGGGCCGCCGCCCCCTGCAGGGGCGGCGGCGGGGGCCGCCCCCCTGCAGGGGGAGGCGGCCAAGGTGGGGGGGTGAGGGGTTTTCGACGAGGTGGGGGGGTTTCCGGCGACGCTAGCCACTGGAGGGATCAAAATTAGGGTTTTGACCCTAAAAATTGAGTTTTTGGGATGAAAAGTCCGTCGTTTTCAAGGCGACAAAGAATCCCCATATCGATCTTGCGAGATCTAGGGGAGGGGTAATCATACGTATGATTAAAAATATCGTTTTTAGTGTTTTTACCTCTATATCCGTCCTCCGGATATAGCGACGGTTGCTCGAAGCCCTATGCGGATGACGACCCTTGATGGAGGAAGCCTTGCACCACGCTCGTGGATCTCCCGTCTCGCCTTCGCCTTCGCCTTCGCCTTCGCCTTCGCCTTCGCAACGAACGGAAAGAAAATTTTGTGGAAAAGAAAATTTTTTAGAGTCGTGCTGATAACGTGTTATGAATCAACTACTGGGGGAGGAGCCCCCAGCTCTTTATTTATAGGCAATTGGGGGAATACAGATATGGGTTTACAATGATATGGGCCTATCTCTAGGATAGCCCAGAATCTCACCCAACTACGGTTAAATAACCGTTCACAACAGGCCTCATATTTTCCACTGACTTAAAATTATTCTCTGATTTTGAGTTCCTTTGCTGAAAATTTTTAGTCACTAAATTTTTAATGATTTCAAATCTATACCATCCTATTTTATTGTCTACATATGGAGATCTTTATCTTTAAACCCTTTTGTTAATGGTACACATATAAATGATAAACTTCCTTCAATGGACCATGATCCGATCAATGTGCTTGGCTAAGTTTGTTGGATCACCCTCGCTAGACTTGGGGTAAGTAATTCTGGCTTAGTCACTTCCCTGGCTGTGTCCGCTGGACCGCAAGGACGTGATTCATGATTATGTATGTCATTTTTCTTACTATACTACATCAGATTTCAAAACAACCGACCATACACTAATTTTAAATACTTTTTATGTTAAATAAAACTTCAACTATTTCAGTGTATTAGTTCTGTATTCATCTTATTTATACTTTAAAATTTTTGTAAAATAAAATAAAAACAAATATATCTCCATTTACGAAACAAACACTACAACCATGGCTCTTTGTCTATTGATTATCTACTATTTTAAACCTATTCACTATCCTTATATACATTATTGAAATGTTGTCACACATACATACCACTCTCCCAGTTAATCATTCATAACCATCTCTATGCCATCTGATCAAGCTAACTCTTGTCACGACTACTGATTTGAAACCACTGTTATACAGACTAAGTCAAGGCTACTCGAACGTGATAGAACAGTATAATCATAAGCGGTCTTAAATTACTACTGGATCAGTGTCTAGAAAGGAATGTGAATGGGGTTGGTCAACCAATGAACTTATACTGCAGTCATAGAAGTGACCTGTGCCTTCAAGCCCTGACTGCCTGGCTTGTTTGGGAGTTGAACTAGACTTCTTATTATTAGGCCAGCTTACACTATTTGATAGTCCAGCAACGTTTGTTTTTTTCATGCCCACTCATTACTTATCCTTTTCAGTATTTCTGCATCTACCTGGTTGTCTTATTATTGTCATTACATTGCCTGTTGGTTAAAACATTGTTACTATCATATGCCATGCCACCGTCATTACTTTTGCATTGCACAGTCACCTTTACTTTGTACATGACATGCACTTTACTAACCACACTTGAGCAGCCACCAGTACTTTACTTTCCGCTCGTATATGCATGCCTGTTCTTACTTCTTGCACCTGTAAGATCATCTTTCTGATCAAGCTAACTTCATATCCTTGCCTCACCTGAAACCACTCATTGCAAGTTTGATCTGTTACATCATACAACTCTGTATCCTACACTATCCCTTGGTTACCAAATTAGTACATCTATTTATTTATCACCACTTTAGTGAGATTAGTTTTAAATTTGAGTGATAACCTTTTCTTGAAATTGTTTACTTCTACCTTTCTTTCTATCATCAGCAGTGTTGAATTTTTGTTATGCATTATGTTGATAGAATGTTAGATATGATTATTATTATTAAGGGATTATAATTATGGATAGGAGTAGTTTAAGATGATGTAAGGTATAGTTGTATTGATTGTTTACTACATGGTAGATAGACCGTTCTGTTCAAGAGTTATATTTCACATTTGGATATACCCGTTCATAATAGCTTGAATAGAATTCCATACTATGAATAGTGCACAGGAAGATGAGTACATTACATATTTGAAAATTTAGACGTGTAACGGATAAGAGTAAATATGAAGCTATAGTATGATCTAGGGTGATCATGAGAATGAGTAGAATATTTAACAAGCTTCATTGTATGGATAGCGTGATGAAGACGTTGAAAATGATATGATATGTTAATATGAATTGATAGTGGCGTAAATTGATGTAAGTCGCTTGAGATAAGATTCAATAAGAAATGATGAGATGTGATTTAATAATTTGTTAATTAGGGTGTTTAAACTTATAAGTTGTCACGATAAAGGATGAGTTGGGGGCATGATAAATGTTGGAGTTAGATGTTGTCACAATTATAGTACTACAAGTTAGGTTATACAATGAGCAAGGGATGATACACTACGGATGGACAACCTATGAGAATTTATAGTTTTTGAAAAATTTGGGATAGAGGATATTGTACACTAAAGACCCCGAGAAGATGTTACTGTCTTAATAGCAATGATGAGCGAAAGATTGAGGAAATTTATAAGAAATATTGGTTAAGGATAGTTGATATTTTCCCTTCCGAGGTTGCCTTGTTTAGAGTATTAATTGTTTAAGACAAGAATTATGAGATAGAAATAAAAAAAGAAAGAGAAAGTATTGGACCTGTATTTGAGTTCAGGATACATTCTAGTCGTAACATTATTCAGTGACAAGACGAGAAGTGATGATTTATTTTAGGAACACTTGTTTGAGGTTATGTGTTTAACAACTAGTATGTTAGAATATTGGGGTTGTAGTTAGGAGTATTTTATTATTTTCTCACCTTTGTCCATGTACATCTTGGGTAGCCGTCCTTAGTCTTTTCACTTGCCCACTAACGGTTAAAGCCATCGATAGTTCTTAGTCACCCGAACCTCTTTTTCAAACTCAATGTTAACCACATCACTTGTCTTTTCCTAACCAATTTCATTTCTGTCTCGAAGTATCTCAGGTCATGATTTACCTCATAGAAATATGAGAGCTTTATCCGTACTCGTATCCCTCTTATTAGTTGATGAGAATTCCGAGAACGGAATTTTTCTTAAGGTGGGTAGAATGTAACGGCCTGTAATTTTTAGACGTATTTTTCGCTCGTGCGTACTAGTATTTTTTTCTTCAGTCATCCAGATAGCTTTTTGTCCATACGAATCGACGCGAGCTCGTCTATTTTCGTTTTTACCGTGTCGTCATTAATTTACTACTTAGTTCAACAAATCACTTTAACTTAATTATCCTAATAATTACACATTGCTAATTACTTTACGTATCTTACTAATTACTTCATGTAATTTTACTAATCACATTATACTTACTTACCTCTTAATCCATTAACCTCCTATCTTGACTCATCATTCACGTTTGATTTTTAAAGGGTTAGAGGAAGAAGACGTTTCATAACCAGATTCCTTTCCCCTTGATTAGTCAACAAAACATATCCCGTTTAAGACAACAAACACGTTTTGTGTATCAGGTTCCTCCCCCTAATATTTTAGTCAACAATTACATTAATACTTATCCTAATCTTGCCTAACCTATTTGACTAAAAATCCAATATCAGCTCACGTCTCTTTGATGGCAGTTGTTTTCCTTGCCTATTAATCAAACAAACCATCACGTCTCTCTTTCCCCTAAATTAGTCAAGTAAGCAATAACTTCCCGTCTTAATCAAATTAAATTTGATTTGACAAAATAGGAACCATGTCCCCTGCTAATCTCCTTAAGAACAGACGATGTTTCCCCCTGCTAATCTTCGTAAGGTAGCAACATCCCCTTCCCTCCTCTGCAAACCCATCAGATTCTTTCCCAAAATTTGTCATCATTCCAAATTCAAACCCAATCAACCCATTTCCCAAACAAAAATCAACTGCAAATTGGAAGCACAAATCCAAATCAGAAACACACAGATCTGAAAGCCTCATTTCAGAATCAACCAAAACCCATTCACCCAATCCAAATTGAAATTCGAAATCAAAACAATATACAATTTCAAATCTGAAGTTTGGAGACAAAATCTGATCTTCACACCTATCCCTCTTCTCTACAAAGCAAACCCCTTCTTCCTCTTCTTGTTCCTCCTTCCTCCTCCCCTCACCATGTCCGCCGCCTGAGCCACCTGAGGAGCACCACCCCTTGCTTGCACGCACCACCAGCAAGAAGCCGCCACCGCCACCCAGAAACAAAGCCACCGCCGCCGTACGCCCCCCAGCGTGCGCCGAGCCCGCCAGGGTCGCCGTTAGCCCCCGCGCGCTGCCCAGCATCACCGGCCGCCGGATCCACCCGCCGTCCACCCTCTTCCGCTGTCGCATAGGTGAGACTCCCCTCCATTTTGTTTTCGCACGCGCCCTCGTGCTTGTTGCTGCTGAAATTTTGAAGAACACAAAAAAAGGGGGAAACGATAGAGAGCCTGACAAAGAGAGAACATAGAGAGAGTGTGTGACTTGTAATGATAAGAGGATAAGAAAGTTAACCTCTTAATGAATAGGGGGACATGGAAATAATAATAGGGAGAGGTGATGATATTATTAAAATGAATAAAGAGTGAAGAATTAGTAATGAAGTATGACAGCCTATAGACATGTAGTTAACAGTGAAGGTTGAAGGTGACAGCCCTATTAATAGAATAGAAAGGGAGAGAGAAAGTGAGGGGTTTGTATTTGAATAATGAAGTATAAGTGGGTTTGATGATAAATATGATGTTAACCATGTAATACTAACATGATAATAACCCTGTCATTAGCTCGTATTAGGTTAATTAATAGGTTGTTAGTAATGGATTTAATATCAACTAGTTAGCTAAATTTCAGCATCTTATTAAATCATTTGATAATGTTAGGTTAATAATATTTGAACAAAATAGGCGTATCAGGTTAGTGTAACACAATATAGACCTTACCCTAGCCAGATAGCCCAAATAAAAATTAGACGAACCCAATTCGGGGATTAACCCGATATTTTGATTATCTCGCAATATATCTAATTCAGTGAATTGTTTAACCGAAACAGAGAACCAGAAGTACCGACATGTAGTGTCCGTCAAGACGAACCCAACAGCACTAAAATCACCGAAATTAGGCAAGTATACAATTTATAGTGTATTTTTGAAGTTGGATGTACAATTAGTCTTTTGAATGTAAATTTGCATAACTTAGAATCTACACGTGAGATGACGTGTAATATAACCACCATGAGATCCGTGACTCAAAATGTAATCCAACAGCATGTAACTTGATATAGCTTAGTTTAGAACAATAACAAGAAAAATCAAGTTTCTGTTCGTTTTCGTTAAAATCGCATGTTTACTCTTTTTGCTAAATTATTGCAAATGATGTTTTCGATACTCTTGTAACATAGAAAATGCTGCATGGAAATAATTGATCATGTTATTTAATTGCTGCATGCCTTGAAATAATTAACTAGCGTGTGACATCGTGAGATCGTGTGCCTCGAAGGCGAAATCGTGACTGTCATGATGTCATTGAGTTGACAAATTCGTGCTTGTAATTCATGAATTGGGCTGGCTCGTGTTCCAGCACAAATCTTGGGTGGGGTAAAGGTTGAGCGGCTGCTAGGCGTATGAACGAGTACTCTCTTCAAGGGCACCATCCGTTTGCAGTGGGTTAGCACCAATCACGGTAAGCCCCCGTGAGAAGAACGACTCACTCATCACGACCTAAAGGCGAGAACCCTATTATAGACATGTCATGCTAACAATCGTGAATGCTAACAATCGTAACATGCTAACAAATCGTGAATGCTAACAAATCGTGAATGCTAACAATCGTGAAATGCTAACATGAAACTTGCAACTTGGATTTGTTATCTCAGTTATATTGACATGCTAATAAACCAATGAGAAGATTTACTTTACTTGTTAAACTGCTTAGAACTGCATGCTAGGAGTGTTTTACTCTGTTTCTTTTTTAAATCAACATGTTGTCATTATCTCGTTTAATTCGTTAATGCCTCTTAAATCTAGTATAAATTTGTATATACCTTGCCTTGGATTTCTGACATCTACTTGCAGACCCTTGCAGACATACATTCATGTTTTTGGATGTATGTCAGATCCCGAGCTATAACACCAGGAGAACTAGTTGAGATAGTTGAACCAGTGGACCAAGACCGTTGAACTAGTGAACATTCATTGCACTTCTTTTCACTTGTTGTACGGGTCATAAGACCCACTCTTCTTTTCTACATTTGTTGTAATTCCGTTGAGACTTTTGAGATTGTAATAAATATTTTACTTATCTGTGTTGTTTTGAGTAATGCAAGCAAGAACCTGTGGTTTTCACACAGACGCTTATTGTGTTAAGTCAAGGAGAAAAGAAAAGCAAAAGTACCTCCTCCTGACTTGCACAAGCGGGCCCGTTCGCGTCCTCGCTCTCAAACCTAATAGGAAGCGGGGCGTGACAGGTTTTAGTGGTGGCCCATGCAGGTCAATGCTCATGTAAAATACTTTAAAACAACATAGATAATATTACAATCTTGACACTCAAACAACACCTTCCCTAGGATCTTCTACCCCAATCAACTTCATTGGAAAATTCCAGTCCTAAGCTTCCTGATCCTTGGTCAACCAAATCAGTATATCATGTATTTTTAAACTCATTTCATTTCACGTTCCACTTTTTGACTTTATGAATCTATCGTAGCCTTTTTACAAGTCATTTCCTACACGTACTCACATTGATCATCCGATTATAATCCTTGCTTTTGACCCATGTGATCTTCCTGACAGCCATCTTTATCGTTTGAATCACTCCCATTACTATACTGATTTTACTCTCAATATCTTTTTTATGAAATTTCTCGCCCAGTTTAACTTTTTAAAAATCTTTTACATATGCCTCATATTTTCCACTGACTTAAAATTATTCTCTGATTTTGAGTTCCTTCGCTGAAAATTTTTAGTCAATAAATTTTTAATGATTTCAAATCTATACCATCCTATTTTACTGTCTACATATGGAGATCTTTATCTTTAAACCCTTTTGTTAATGGTACACATATAAATGATAAACTTCCTTTAATGGACCATGATCCGATCAATGTGCTTGGCTAAGTTTGTTGGATCACCCTCGCTAGACTTGGGGTAAGTAATCCTGGCTTAGTCACTTCCCTGGCTGTGTCTGCTGGACCGCAAGGACATGATTCATGATTATGTATGTCATTTTTCTTACTATACTACATCAGATTTCAAAACAACCGACCATACACTAATTTTAAATACTTTTTATGTTAAATAAAACTTCAACTATTTCAGTGTATTAGTTCTGTATTCATCTTATTTATACTTTAAAATTTTTGTAAAATAAAATAAAAACAAATCTATCTCCATTTACGAAACAAACACTACACCAATGACTCTTTTGTCTATTGATTATCTACTATTTTAAACCTATTCACTATCCTTATATACATTATTGAAATGTTGTTACACATACATACCACTCTCCCAGTTAATCATTCATAACCATCTCTATGCCATCTGATCAAGCTAACTCTTGTCACGACTACTGATTTGATACCACTGATATACAGACTAAGTCAAGGCTACTCGAACATGATAGAACGGTATAATCATAAGCGGTTTTAAATTACTACTGGATCAGTGTCTAGAAAGGAATGTGAATGGGGTTGGTCAACCAATGAACTTATCCTGCATCATAGAAGTGACCTGTGCCTTCAAGCCCTGACTGCCTGGCTGGTTTGGGAGTTGAACTAGACATCTTATTATTAGGCCAGCTTACACTATTTGATAGTGTAACGACTGCTTTTCTTGTATCTGATTATAATATAATATAATATGTGTTTTGGTGGATTTTCTCCTCTTGTGTGGTTTTCGTCTTCGTAGGTTTCATTTTCGATCGATTCGTCGTATTTTCTCGCTTCTTCCTTAGGATCGTCGATTTCGAAGTGTGTCACTCGTGACGGACTTCATAACGGTCGTATCTAACTATTAGATCAAGCCTAGGAGTCTTAGGAATCGATCCCGGGGTCTCGCGCTCCGTATCGGTACTTTCTGTGCTCATTAGCCGGTGTAAGAAGGGCCACCGACCGACTAGATGACGATCCAGTCGGTCGGCAATCCTTCTTGGACCGACTAGTTAGCTTTCTAAATTTCTCAGGAGTTACTGTTTATCGTTAGTCGGTCTAAGAACGTTGGTTGACCGACTAGGTTGCAAACTAGTCGGTCAGCAATGCTTCTTGAACCGACTAACTCATCAAATTATTTTTGTATCAGTTACTGTTCACTCTTAGTCGGTCTAAGAACGTTCATCGACCGACTAGATGCCAAACTAGTCGGTCAGTATTTGTTCATGGACCGACTAACTCTAGAATCCTATTTTCGTTCAGGAGTTACTGTTTACACTTAGTCGGTCTGCGTTGGTCGACCGACCGACTAGTTGCCAAACTAGTCGGTCAGTGGTTGCTCTTTGACCGACTAACCAGTGTTAAAACCCTAATTTCTGGGCAGCCGCCAGCCTAGCCTATTTAAACCCAACCCATTCGACTTCTTCTTCTCCAACACGACCCAAAACCCTAAAAACTTCCCCCTTCAGCCCCCATCTTCCTCCAAGCTCCATTTCTCCATTCCAAGCCCTAGAATCATCATCCAATCCATCCATTCACTCCATCTACCCCTCATCTTCCCCAAATCTCCATCAAAACCCATCAAAATCCCCAAATCCCCCAAAACCCTAGTTTCCCCAAACTTCTCCATTCGCTTCCAGATCTGATCCTAGGGTTCCCCGGAGTGTTCCTTCCGTCTCCTCTCGGTAAGAAATCGATCTACCGTTGTTTTTATAACTTATTTATAATTTTGGTGAAACCCTAATTAATTTCATGTGTTTGGTATTTGTTTCCCCCTAAACAGCGATTTCCTCGTAGATAGCATCCGTGTGACGAGGTTGATCGTCATCCCCGGTGCTAGGCAAGTGAAACTTGCCACTTAGGGTTTAGGCCATGTTTTAGGCCATTTTCTTGTTATAGGCGTAAAAGAGGCTAGGCGACGAAATGATACTCGCCTAGGCGCAAATTGGGGAATTAGCTTGACAACAAGCTAATTCCGACATTTAGCATGTTGCACAAATACCATGTCATGTTTACTTTCCATTAACGGTACGCAAATTAAATGTCATGTCATTGCATTGTTTTGGTGATCCCGTGATTGCGTAGCTTTGCTACACTACTTGTGTTACCTGGCTCGTGTTCCAGAAGCGAGCCCTGTAGTTGGAAACCCCAACGCTCGATATTGAATTGTGAACTAAGAAACAAGCTCCCGTGCGGGGCAACCCTGGCTCATTTGCTGGGCTCATGTTCAGGGACCCTGGCTTGTTTAGTGCGGGATGGGGTGAGGGTTAAGCGGCCATTCAACTGTGAGTCTGTTTGATCAACAACTGCAGTTGTAAGGCGTAAACTCTTTGGGGTGGGGTAGTGTTTGGGGCCGATCGGACTGACATGCTAGCCATTCAGCGAAGGGCGCAAACATATACAAAACAACCGTGAAATGTGAATCGTGTTTAGTGCCGATCGGTCTGAATGTTTACCATTCAGCGAAGGGCGTAAACACCAACAATGTGAATTGATTGAGATTGATAGTAGCGTGGCTACTCTTGTCTTGTCTTGTCTTGTCTTGTCCCGATGATTGTTCTCTTGTACAAACTGTCTTGCCATGCTTTAAATTGTGCACTCATGTTATAACTGCCATGTCATGCATACTAAACTGCTAGGTTGCTAGTTGCCTTACTTTCAGTTTCCTTGCCCAAGTCTTTTAGACTTGCTGACATGTGCCCCTTTACTCTTTTGGGTGACACATGTTAGATCCTGAGCCTGAGTACCTCGTTGAGGACGAGGTGTTCGCTGACGCCGAGCCTGAGCTTGTGTTTGACGGGGAGTACGTGGACACTGGGGACCAGTCCTAGTGTCTTCGTGTGTTTTACTTTTGTTAGACAGTTGTTTTGTTATCGGTGCGTGGCACCTATACTTTGCTTTGTTGTTGTCGTTTCTTTTGTTGGCCTTGTTCTGGGCCTTTAGACTCTTTTCTTTTAGCCTGGTGGCTTTTCTGGATGTTGAACTTATTTGTGATGCTGGACAATATTTGTGAGATGTGAATTTTATTTCAGTCTCTCCTTGTGTTATTATTGCTATTCTGTTGTGGTTACAGGGACCTGTTTTTGTATTGTGGACGCTTATCGGGTTTGGGGCTTCACAGCTCCACTCTCGTGCGGACCTTTTCACGTACTCGCCTCCATTTTAGGGAAGCGGGTCGTGACAGGTTTTAGTGGTGGCCCATGCAGGTCTCCTTCTGTAACTGCGATTTTTGGAATAGCGATAATAATATTAGAATGTCCAATAAATTAAGTTCGAAGTCCGAGTCATAAGCTATGAGTCTAATCTGATTTGTTTTCCGTGTCATTAGATGGCAGGAAGGCGTTTCACCCGTGGTGGGGGCAGTGGTGCGCTCCCTCATGATGAGGAGCCTGAGCGGGAACCCACCAGCGGTGAGATGATGCGGATGATGTTATAGATGATGCAAGTGCAGCAGGGCGTGCTTTTGCAAGTCCAGAATGCTCCACTTGGTCGAGCTGCCCGGGTTCTTCCGGATGCCCCTCGCTCTGAGCCAGGAGCGAAGCAATTTCGGGAGCTGGGTCCCGCATATTTTGATGGTTCTGAGGGTCCTCTGGCTGCCGATGAGTGGATTCAGAACGTCGAGGACAATCTGAAGATGGCCAAGATCACCCCGGCTGGATGGGTTGATTTGGCGAAGAGGCAGCTCAAGGATAATGCCAGGAATTGGTGGGATGCGGAAGAGAAGTTGTTGGTGGAGCCGATAGCTTGGGCTACCTTCAAGGCCAGATTTGAGGGTGAGTTCTTCCCAAAGGCTACCAAGGAGGAGATGCTGCAGCGTTTTATCGATTTGAAGCAGGGGAACTCGTCGGTGGACATGTATCACCAAGAGTTCATGAGGCTGAGTCGGTTTGCACCAAAGATGGTGCAGGACGCTGAGGAGAGAGCTCAGAGGTTTCTGCAGGGGCTTGCTTCGGAGCTCCAGAGTTTTGTGACCTCTTCTGACCGGGAATCTTATCAGAAGGTTCTGGTAGCTGCCAAGAGGCAGGAGCTGCTCGTGAACCAGAGGAGGGGGTCTGTTATTGGTGCTGGGAAGAGGCCTGTGGAACAGGCGAGAGCTGTGGTTAGGCCTGGATTCAGGCCTAATCAGTCTGCTCAGTTTAAGAGGCCGGGAGGGCCTATTCTGAAGACTTGCCATTTCTGCGGCAAGCCTGGCCATATCAAGGATCAGTGTCGGAAGTTTTTGGGCCAGTGTTTGGTTTGCGGAGATGCTTCCCATGTCGCGAAGGATTGTCGGCATGCGGGTCAGCTGCGGAGGGCTCCTGTTGCAGCACAGCCGTTGCAGCAGCGAGTGTCTGTTCCTGCTGGCCGTGGAGCAGCTCTTGTTCCGCAGGGGCAGGCTTTTCGGCAGGCTGTTTCGCCGAGGAGGCAGGCTTTTCTGATGATCGCTGCGGAGAGCGCGGCTGTGGATGAGGTTATCGCAGGTAATCCTCATTCTAGCTATTACTTTCCTACTTGGTCTTGATTGCTAGATTATGTTGTTTGGTTGAACTTGTTTGTTGCTAGACTAGGGTTTGATTGTTAATTGCTTGATAGGTGTGATTTTGGTTTGCACATTTCCTGCACGAGTCCTCTTTGACTCGGGTGCATCGATGTGCATTATTTCTCGGAGCTTCGTGGAGAGGCATTCCTTGTCGACGTCCCCTCTCCCCAAGAGTTGGAATATCGTCACAGGGAATGGTGTGGTCTCGGTGCATCGTGGTTGCAATTCTTGCTCGTTGGTGGTCTGTGGACATGAGATTTTCGCTGATTTCATTGTCCACGACATCATCAACTATGATGCAGTTCTTGGGATGGATTGGCTTGCGAGCTTCTATGCTACGATCGACTGTCGGAGAAAGAAGGTGGTGTTCGAGATTCCCGGACATCCAGTATTTGAGTTCAGTCGTGGTAGCAGTTCGCTTGGTCCTGTCAGATTTCGGGCCAGGCCGGTGGAGGCTGTGGCTATGCAGATGGAGCTGGAGTGGCCAGCTGTGGTGCGTGATTTTGGCGACGTCTTCCCCGAGGAGATGTCTGGTTTGCCGCCTGATCGAGCTTTGGAATTTTCTATCGATCTTGTTCCAGGTGCGCAGCCGATTTCGAAGGCGCCGTATCGTATGGCACCTGCAGAGTTGGAAGAGTTGCGAAAGCAGTTGGATGAGCTTTTGCAGAAGGGTTATATTAATCCTAGTGTGTCTCCGTGGGGAGCACCGGTGTTGCTGGTTAAGAAGAAGGATGGTTTGCGTTGCATGTGCGTGGACTATCGGGAGTTGAATGCGGTGACCATTAAGAATAAATACCTGTTGCCTCGCATCAATGATATTTTTGATCAGCTTGGAGGTTCGAGGGTGTTTTCTAAATTGGATTTGAGGAGTGGTTACCATCAGTTGAAGGTGAAGAAGGGTGATGTTCCGAAGACAGCGTTCAGGACGAAGTATGGACACTATGAGTTTGTGGTTATGCCCTTCGGCGTAACTAACGCGCCCGCAGTTTTCATGAATCTGATGAACCTGATTTTCTACGACTTTTTGGATAAGTTTGTCGTTATCTTCATTGACGACATTCTGATCTATTTGAAGTCGGAGGAAGAGCATGCCTCGCACTTGAGGACGGTGTTGGAGATTTTGAGGAAGCATCGTTTGTATGCTAAGTTTTCGAAGTGCGAGTTTTGGCTAGATCGAGTTGCTTTTCTCGGGCATGTGGTGACTGGAGATGGTATTTCAGTGGATCCCGAGAAGATTAGGGCCATCAGGGAGTGGCCTGTTCCGTCGTCTGCGTATGAGATTCGGAGTTTTCTCGGACTTGCTGGTTATTATCGGCGATTCATTAAGGACTTTTCTCGTATTGCTGAGCCGATGACCAGGTTGACGCGGAAGGATGTTGCTTTTGCTTGGTCGGGTGATTGTGAGAGTGCTTTTGGTATTCTGAAGGAGAGGTTGACGAGTGCCCCTATTCTTGTTGTGCCTGATCGCAGCGGTGGATTTGAGATCTTTTGCGATGCTTCTGGCAAGGGTCTCGGTTGCGTGCTGCATCAGCACGGACACGTTGTGGCGTATGCGTCTCGTCAGCTTAAGGTTCATGAGAAGAATTATCCGACGCATGATTTGGAGTTGGCTGCCGTTGTGTTTGCTCTTAAGATTTGGAGGCACTTCTTGCTGAGTGAGAAAGTGAAGATTTTCACCGATCACAAAATCTTGAAGTATATTTTCACTCAGAAGGAGCTCAACATGCGACAGCGTCGATGGTTGGAGCTTATGGCGGATTATGATATTGATTTGCAGTATCACCCTGGCAAGGTGAATGTGGTTCCGGATGCTTTGAGTAGGCTGCCAGCGGTGATGATTTTGACCTCGCAGTGGAGACTGCAGCAGGATTTTTGCGAGTCTGGTGTTGAGATTGTTCTTCCTGGGGAGGCTTCTTCGTTGATGTACATGCAGGTACAGTCGACGATCGTGGATCGGATTAAGGCTAGCCAGGCTGAGGATCCGAAGCTGGTGAGGATTCGGGAGATGGTGGAAGCCGGTCTGCGGACTGACTTTTTGATTCATAAGGATGGCTCGCTGAGGTTTGGAGCCAGGTTGTGTGTGCCTGCTGGGGATATCAGAGAGGAGCTGATGGTGGAGGCACACAGTTCGCCGTATTCTGTGCATCCTGGTGGCACCAAGATGTACCAGGATCTTCGTCTGAATTATTGGTGGCATGGTATGAAGAGGAGCGTGGCTCGGAGTGTAGCCAAGTGCTTGGTTTGCCAGCAAGTGAAGGCGGAGCATCAGTGTCACGCCCCGCTTCCCAAAAACACGGAGGCGAAGCGTGACGAAGGCCCGCTTAGGCCGGGGCAAGAGCCCAGACCCAATAAGCGTCTGTAGTTTTCCATAGCGAAGGTACAGGTCCCTGCAAGTTAGTACGAAATAACAAAAGTACAGAAAGGAAACATTTCATTTCATTCCAAAATTTATCATCAAGTACTGAGAGTCTAAAGAAAATGCCGTAAACGGCTACAACTGCTGAAAGGGAAACTAACGGTGCAAGCACCCAACCTAAACAAGAAAACAATAGGTGCTACCCACCCAATCTCAGCTGGAACAGAAATCTGAATCAGCAACACGAGGCCTCTAACTCTGGTCCTCCTCCGGGTCGTACTCCGGATCAACGTCCTCCGGCTCTGGGTCAGCTGGCAAGTCCGCCTTGTACTCGTACTCTGGCTCCACACCTGACGTACAGCACCCAAAAGAAAGGAACTGTACGTCAGGCAAAGTCTACACAAACTGTCAGACTCTACTGCAAGTGTATCAACTTTTAACAATGATTTACTGGTTGTTTTAACATGCTGGGGTTATAACTGGGAAACGAAAAGTAGCGTAGCAGGAAAAGTAAACGTAGCAAACAGTAGACGTAGCGTGTGCTACCGACTACGGGACTAACCTACAGGTGTCAGGACAAGACGGGACGTGACGGACAGGACAAGACAAGACGGGACATGACAAGACACGAAAGGGTTCACGCCTTACGGTTCGAGGGGGATCAGACCCTCTTGCCGTGCGCACGCTCAACCCAACCCCAACCCAGGAACTCAGGACAAGATTCACGGGGATCATTTCCGCTAGGGAAACATCCGAAACGCCCGAAGGCTTTTTGGTCACAGGGATCACTTCCGCGGAGGGAAGCATCCGAAACGCCCGCAGGCTTTTTGTATAACAGTCACGGGGATCACTCTCGCATGGAGAGCATCCGAAACGCCCGAAGGCTTTTTGTATCACGGGGATCACTTCCGCAAGGGAAGCATCCGAAACGCCCGAAGGCTTTTTGTATCACGGGGATCACTTCCGCAAGGGAAGCATCCGAAACGCCCGAAAGCTTTTTGTGTGACAGGACACGACATGACAAGTGTAGGGAAAGTTATTCTAGGGTGTCCACACGCACGCACACACACAAGATAGTCCTATGTTGTCAGCAGTTCATTGTTGTCAGGCTCAGACTTTGTCGTCAAGTCTGAGCCGTCACGGGTCGTCCCGGACGCTATCATTTCACGTCCGGTTCTCATCACACACAAACTAACAGTTCTACAAACTAGAACTAAAGCACAGTCAAATCGCAAGTGGGTACACTTGCCTGAAACAGCGGGTGCGTCGTCTGTCCGGGGCGTCTCGTCCGGTCGTCGCGTCCGCGGTAGTCCGTCTGAAAAGAGATCACGACGACGGCGTCAAGTCGCGATTTTCGTCAAATCCTATTTAAGTTCATTTCTAGGTTGAACGTGGCTACCCTAACCGTCACGAGTCAAGTTGTCCGATTAGCCTATCCGACGATTCTACCCTATGTGCACAGTCAAAAAGTCCAACGTCGGTCTACGGTTATACATCGATTTAAGAGAGCAGAAACTAAATTTAGTGAGTTAAGTTGCCAGTTTTACTTAGGTTCTCAGTTTTGCTACTGTGGGGGTTTTGCTACGAGATAGGGGAACCAACCTGTCCGGAGTCTGGGGTAGGGCGGACGTAGTGTCTGAACGGCGACCGATCTGACTGGCACGGCTACGGATCGTCTCCTAGCGGCGTCTCGGCTACGGGCAGCGTAGCCAGACACGTTCCGGCAGCGGACGGGACGCGTGAACAGCGAGCAGCGCGTCGGGTAGGCGTACTACGGCTTCCGGAGAACTTGCAACGGCAAATGAGATGAACGGTTCGTCGTACCCAACGTCTACGACGTCGGGAGTCGTAGGAAGAGTCCGGGATGCCGATGAGTACTCCCAGAAGATGAAGGAGACTGTCGGAGGGCTCCAACAGCGAGGAGAGGCGACGAGATCTCGGCGGCGTGACGGTACGACGCCAAACACGCAAAACAGCGAGTATACTCGCTGTTTCAGAGAGTATCGCGGCCTGGGGTCACTGCCAACAACGAGAGGGGGGCAGAGGGGGTTCACGGCGGTGGAGAGGAAGCACCGGCGGCGGCGGCAGCGGCGGCGGCGGCCGTCGCGGGCTGCAGCTGCTGCTGCTGGGGATTCCGACGGTTTGCAGCGGCTTCCAGCGTCGAGGGGCGGCGCAAGCGAGAGAGGGGAGGTCGGCGAGATCGTCGGCGGCGACGGCGGGCCTCCGGCGGCGGCTCAGGTCGAAGGGGAGGGCTTTTGCGTGAGGGGGATGGGTTTTTAGGGCCGGCGCTTGGGGGAAATTGTGTGCGGCTGTGGAATTTTTAGAAGAAGTTAGGTTTATTCTTATAGGGGTGGGGCCCATGTGACCTAGGGGATGCTTACACGTGAGGGGCTGCCTATTAGGGTTAGCTAGGGTTTAATAGGGCTAAGTTTGTTAGGGGTATTCTCGTAATTTAACCGGCTTTATTAGTGCACAAGGGTCAAACGGTGCCCGAAAATTATAAGAAAAATACCGGGGCGACCGGGACGACAAGAGCAAGAAGTTGGAAGAGACGGATTACAATTTCGATGATGAGAAACGAAATTAAAAATAAAAACGCCTCAAGTCAAAAGTGCGAGACGCGACGTCTCCTCGGAAAAGGTCAAATCGTGGGCGAACGGCCCGTGAATAAACGTTGCAAGTCAACACGACAAATGTAGTACTCTCAGAGAGGGTCACAACGACATATCACACGGTAGGGTTTGGAAACAAACAAATTCTAAAATAAATACGTGCACGGTCAAGCACACGTGCACGAAGAACTTACGATCGGAAACCGACCGTTACATCCTCCCCAACTTAGAAATGATTCCGTCCTCGGAATCAACATCAAACATCGCTCGGGAAAAGATGCGGAAAGCGCTCCCTCATATCATCCTCACGCTCCCAGGTGGACTCTCCAGGTGATCCGTGACGCCACATCACTCTCACCAGGTCGACTACCTTATTCCTCAACTGCTTCTGTCGACGGTCCAAAATCTGCACGGGCTGCTGGTCATATGTAAGATCCGGGCGAACTGTAATCTCTGAGAAGTCCACAGTGTGCGATGGATCACTGACGTACCGACGTAAATGAGATACGTGGAAAACGTCGTGAACACCCTCCAAAGATGGTGGCAGAGCAAGGCGGTAGGCCACTGCTCCCACACGCTCTAGCACATCAAACGGCCCAATATACCTCGGACTCAGCTTTCCCTTCTTCCCGAAACGAATAACTCCGTGGTTCGGAGAAATCTTCAGGAAGACGTGATCTCCTGGCTGAAACTCCAAAGGTCTCCTCTTGGCATCTGCACAATGCTTGAAGCGGTCCTGTGCAACTCTAAGCTTCTCCCTGATGTCCCTCACGACATCCACAGCTTCCACTATCATCTCTGGACCCAACAGCTCCCGATCACCGATGTCATCCCAGCTCAGCGGCGAACGACATTTCCTTCCATTTAGGGAAGCAAACGGCGCCATGCCAATGTTCGCCTGGTAGCTGTTGTTATATGAAAACTCCACCAAGTGAAGATGGTCCTCCCATGAACCCTTCAAATCGAGCGTACAAGCTCACAGCATATCCTCCAGGATCTGAATAGTCCTCTCGGACTGGCCATCAGTCTGCGGGTGGTACGCCGTGCTGAAGCTCAGACTCGTACCCAAATTCTCCTGCAGACTTCTCCAGAGCTGGGATGTGAACCTCGTGTCTCGGTCAGACACAATGCTCACAGGGACTCCATGTAAGCGTACAATCTCCTGCACGTACACGGTCTACATCACGACCATCTCAAAGGGAAATCAAAGTGGAAATAAAAGTAGAAACGAAATTTTTACCTCCAGATATTTCCTCGCCAAAGCTTCCGTAGACTGGCCCACTCGGACAGGAATAAAATGCGCAGACTTGGTCAACCGATCCACGATCACCCAAACTGCGTCGTTCTGCCTCGGGGTCTGAGGTAAACCAGTCACGAAGTCCATCGTAATATGTTGCCACTTCCACTCCGGAATGGGAAGCAGTTGCAACAACCCAGCAGTACGATGGTGCTCAGCCTTCACCTGTTGGCATATCAGGCACTTGGCAACGCTCCGTGCCATGCTCCTCTTCATGCCAATCCACCAATAATTTAGACGGAGGTCCTTATACATCTTGGTGCCTCCAGGATGTATAGAATAAGGAGAGCTATGAGCCTCGCTCAACAGCTCCTCGCGAACATCACCTGCAGGTACACAGAGTCTACTGCCGTACCGCAGCGAACCATCCTCATGAATCACGAACTCCGTCCGTAGTCCAGCTTCAACCTGCCTCCTGATCCTCTGCAGCTTCGGATCTCCTGCCTGTGCTGCCTTGATCCGATCCACGATCGTGGACTGAATCTGCAGATTCATGAATGAATGAACTACACCAGGTAGGACAACCTCCAAATTCATCTCCCTCAGCTCCTGTTGAATCCTCCAATCTGCTGCAAGCATCATCGCAGTAGGAAGTCTACTCAAGGCATCCGTCACTACGTTCACCTTCCCCGGATGATACTGCAAATCTATCTCGTAGTCGGCCATGAGCTCCAACCATCGTCTCTGACGCATGTTGAGCTCCTTCTGCGTGAAGATGTACTTCAAGCTCTTGTGATCAGTGAAAATCTTCACACTCTCACCTAGCAAGAAGTGTCTCCAAATCTTCAGGGCAAAGATTACTGCCGCCAACTCCAGATCGTGTGTCGGGTAATTCTTCTCGTGAGTCCTCAACTGACGAGAAGCATACGCGACCACGTGGCCATGCTGATGCAAGACGCATCCAAGGCCCTTCCCTGACGCGTCACAATAAACTTCAAAGCCTCCGCTTCGATCCGGCACTGCCAACACCGGTGCCGTGGTCAATCTCGCCTTCAAGGTACTGAAGGCCTCCTCACAAGCATCTGACCAGAGAAAATCCACATCCTTCCTTGTCAGCTTCGTCATCGGCTCCGCAATCTTCGAGAAATCCTTGATGAACCGCCGGTAATAGCCTGCTAATCCCAGAAAACTCCTGATGTCTGATGCTGACTGCAGAGTCGGCCAATCTCTGACTGCTCTGACCTTCTCCGGATCCACAGATATGCCATCGCCGGACACCACGTGTCCCAGGAATGCGACTCTGTCCAGCCAAAACTCGCACTTGCTATACTTGGCATAAAGCTTATGTCTCCTCAGCGTCTCCAGCACTGTCCTCAGATGACAGCTGTGCTCCTCCTCAGACTTCGAATAAATAAGGATGTCATCAATGAAGATGACAACAAACTTGTCCAGGAAGTCGTAGAATATTAAATTCATCAAATTCATGAACACAGCTGGCGCATTGGTCACGCCAAACTGCATGACCACGAACTCATAATGTCCGTATTTTGTCCGGAAAGCCGTCTTCTGAACATCGTCCTTCTTCACCTTCAACTGGTGGTATCCACGCCTCAAGTCCAACTTCGAGAAGACTCTCGAACCTCCTAGCTGGTCAAAGATATCGTCGATGCGCGGCAGCGGATACTTATTCTTCACGGTGACATCATTCAATCCTCGATAGTCCACGCACATCCTGCGGGACCCATCCTTCTTCTTCACGAGTAGAACTGGTGCGCCCCATGGCGACACACTAGGGTGGATGAAACCCTTCTGCAACAACTCATCCAACTGCTTCCGCAGCTCCTCGAGCTCAGCGGGAGCCATCCGGTACGGCGCCTTCGATATTGGTTGCGCTCCCGGCATAAGATCAATTTCAAACTCTAAAGCTCTGTCGGGTGGCAAACCTGAGATATCCTCCGGGAAGACGTCGTCGAAGTCTCTGACGACTGCTGGTCGCTCGATCTCCATCTCCATCTGCATGGCTGTCACAATCAGCACCACCGGCGTGGCCCGATACTTGATGGGTCCAAGCGACTCATCTCTGCTGCGGAACTCGAACTCTGGATGGCCTGGAATCCGGAACACCACCCTCTTGCTGCGACAATCGATCGAGGCGTGGAAATCTCCCAACCAATCGATGCCAAGAACGACATCGAAGTGTGGCAGGTCGTGGACAATGAAATCTGCAAAGAGCTCGTGTCCACTGACCACCAAAGGAATCGATCTACACCCCAAGTTTACTGTCACCACTCCGTTCCCTGTGGTGATGTCCCAACACTTGGGAAGTGTATGGGTGGGAATGGAGTGTCTTGTCACGAATCTCCGGGATAAGATGCACATGGATGCACCGGAGTCGAACAAGGCCAGAGCCGGGTGAGAAGACACTAGAATGGTGCCTAAGATATTAAAAGGAAACTACGGTCAAACCAAGCTATTCTAACAAACAAGTCAGGCAAACAAGACTAACAATTTAAAGCTAAACTATGAAATGAAAGACTAGAATTAAGGAGTTACCTGCAATGACTCCATCCAGCTCCTCAGTCTCAGCAGCTGTCATGGTGTACGCCGGCCTCTGAGGCTGCGCTGCTCTCTGAAACACCTGCCTCTGTGGCGCCAAGGGTGGTCCACGAACGGCAGGTCCTCTCTGAACTGGAGCGGGCGCTCTCCTCTGCAACGGGGCTGGCGCTCCAACTACGGCATGACGAGCTCTCGGACAATCCTTCGCAGCATGCGAAGCATCTCCGCAAACTAGGCACAGTCCCATCCTCTTCCGACAATCCTTCTGAACGTGTCCCAGCTTCCCACAGTAATGACATGGTCCCTTGCTCTGACTCTGAACGGGTGCTCCAGGCCTCTTAAATGGTACTGTCTGAACTGGCCTCATCGCCGGCCTAGCAGGTGGCCGGTACTGCTCCATAGGACGCTTCCCCTTATCAGCTGGAGGGTCAGGTAGGAGTGAAATAAGCTCATAATTCTTCGCAGCATCCAGCACATCCCTCATAGTCGTGAAACTCGCCGAAGACATAGAAGCCTGAATCTTCGGACGCAGTCCCTGATGGAAGCGATCAGCTCGCTTCTCCTCCTTCTTCACCATATGCGGAGCAAAGCGACTCAGCATCTCAAACTCCGCCTCATACTCCTCGACGGTCATGTTCTCCTGCCTCAGGTCTATAAACTTGCTCAGCAGCTCCCTCCTAGTCGTCTTGGTGAAGTACTTCGTCCTGAACATAGACCTGAAGGTCTTCCAATCCACTGGCTTCACCAGGCGCCTCTCCTCAAGGCGCCACCAGTTCCTCGCATTCTCCGTCAGCTGCATCTTCGCTATCTCCACTCGGGTATCGTCTGGAATCTTCGCAGCAACTAACTTCTCCTCCGTGCTCTGGATCCACTCGTCAGCAGCTAGGGGTCCCTCCTTCCCTGAAAATGTCTTCGGCTGGAGCTCGTTGAACTGCTTCACTCCTGGAGCAGCTCGAGGGGCAGGTGGAGGTGGCGGTGGTGCAACTGGAGCAGCCTGGGCAGCACGCTGGGACTGCTGAACCAACTGATGCTGCACCTCCAGCATCTCTCTCATCACGCCCAGAACCTGACGGAAGTCTCCGCCCTGGTTTTCCTGAATCCCATCTCCAGAGCTCCCTGATCGGGTAACACGTCGTCCTGCCATCCTATTGACAGAAAGACACAGATTAGACTCATACAATTTCTGGATGATAATAATAAAATGAAATTTAATACTTCAATTATTTCGTACTCGCAGAAGAGGGGACCTGCAAGGGCCACCACTAAAACTTGTCACGCCCCGCTTCCCAAAAACACGGAGGCGAAGCGTGACGAAGGCCCGCTTAGGCCGGGGCAAGAGCCCAGACCCAATAAGCGTCTGTAGTTTTCCATAGCGAAGGTACAGGTCCCTGCAAGTTAGTACGAAATAACAAAAGTACAGAAAGGAAACATTTCATTTCATTCCAAAATTTATCATCAAGTACTGAGAGTCTAAAGAAAATGCCGTAAACGGCTACAACTGCTGAAAGGGAAACTAACGGTGCAAGCACCCAACCTAAACAAGAAAACAACAGGTGCTACCCTGTCACGCCCCGCTTCCCAAAAACACGGAGGCGAAGCGTGACGAAGGCCCGCTTAGGCCGGGGCAAGAGCCCAGACCCAATAAGCGTCTGTAGTTTTCCATAGCGAAGGTACAGGTCCCTGCAAGTTAGTACGAAATAACAAAAGTACAGAAAGGAAACATTTCATTTCATTCCAAAATTTATCATCAAGTACTGAGAGTCTAAAGAAAATGCCGTAAACGGCTACAACTGCTGAAAGGGAAACTAACGGTGCAAGCACCCAACCTAAACAAGAAAACAACAGGTGCTACCCACCCAATCTCAGCTGGAACAGAAATCTGAATCAGCAACACGAGGCCTCTAACTCTGGTCCTCCTCCGGGTCGTACTCCGGATCAACGTCCTCCGGCTCTGGGTCAGCTGGCAAGTCCGCCTCGTACTCGTACTCTGGCTCCACACCTGACGTACAGCACCCAAAAGAAAGGAACTGTACGTCAGGCAAAGTCTACACAAACTGTCAGACTCTACTGCAAGTGTATCAACTTTTAACAATGATTTACTGGTTGTTTTAACATGCTGGGGTTATAACTGGGAAACGAAAAGTAGCGTAGCAGGAAAAGTAAACGTAGCAAACAGTAGACGTAGCGTGTGCTACCGACTACGGGACTAACCTACAGGTGTCAGGACAAGACGGGACGTGACGGACAGGACAAGACAAGACGGGACATGACAAGACACGAAAGGGTTCACGCCTTACGGTTCGAGGGGGATCAGACCCTCTTGCCGTGCGCACGCTCAACCCAACCCCAACCCAGGAACTCAGGACAAGATTCACGGGGATCATTTCCGCTAGGGAAACATCCGAAACGCCCGAAGGCTTTTTGGTCATAGGGATCACTTCCGCGGAGGGAAGCATCCGAAACGCCCGCAGGCTTTTTGTATAACAGTCACGGGGATCACTCTCGCATGGAGAGCATCCAAAACGCCCGAAGGCTTTTTGTATCACGGGGATCACTTCCGCAAGGGAAGCATCCGAAACGCCCGAAGGCTTTTTGTATCACGGGGATCACTTCCGCAAGGGAAGCATCCGAAACGCCCGAAAGCTTTTTGTGTGACAGGACACGACATGACAAGTGTAGGGAAAGTTATTCTAGGGTGTCCACACGCACGCACACACACAAGATAGTCCTATGTTGTCAGCAGTTCATTGTTGTCAGGCTCAGACTTTGTCGTCAAGTCTGAGCCGTCACGGGTCGTCCCGGACGCTATCATTTCACGTCCGGTTCTCATCACACACAAACTAACAGTTCTACAAACTAGAACTAAAGCACAGTCAAATCGCAAGTGGGTACACTTGCCTGAAACAGCGGGTGCGTCGTCTGTCCGGGGCGTCTCGTCCGATCGTCACGTCCGCGGTAGTCCGTCTGAAAAGATATCACGGCGACGGCGTCAAGTCGCGATTTTCGTCAAATCCTATTTAAGTTCATTTCTAGGTTGAACGTGGCTACCCTAACCGTCACGAGTCAAGTTGTCCGATCAGCCTATCCGACGATTCTACCCTATGTGCACAGTCAAAAAGTCCAACGTCGGTCTACGGTTATACATCGATTTAAGAGAGCAGAAACTAAATTTAGTGAGTTAAGTTGCCAGTTTTACTTAGGTTCTCAGTTTTGCTACTGTGGGGGTTTTGCTACGAGATAGGGGAACCAACCTGTCCGGAGTCTGGGGTAGGGCGGACGTAGTGTCTGAACGGCGACCGATCTGACTGGCACGGATACGGATCGTCTCCTAGCGGCGTCTCGGCTACGGGCAGCGTAGCCAGACACGTTCCGGGCAGCGGACGGGACGCGTGAACAGCGAGCAGCGCGTCGGGTAGGCGTACTACGGCTTCCGGAGAACTTGCAACGGCAAATGAGATGAACGGTTCGTCGTACCCAACGTCTACGACGTCGGGAGTCGTAGGAAGAGTCTAGGATGCCGATGAGTACTCCCAGAAGATGAAGGAGACTGTCGGAGGGCTCCAACAGCGAGGAGAGGCGACGAGATCTCGGCGGCGCGACGGTACGACGCCAAACACGCAAAACAGCGAGTATACTCGCTGTTTCAGAGAGTATCGCGGCCTGGGGTCGCTGCCAACAGCAAGAGGGGGGCAGAGGGGGTTCACGGCGGTGGAGAGGAAGCACCGGCGGCGGCGGCAGCGGCGGCGGCGGCCGTCGCGGGCTGCAGCAGCTGCTGCTGGGGATTTCGGCGGGTTGCAGCGGCTTCCGGCGTCGAGGGGCGGCGCAAGCGAGAGAGGGGAGGTCGGCGAGATCGTCGGCGGCGACGGCTGGCCTCCGGCGGCGGCTCAGGTCGAAGGGGAGGGCTTTTGCGTGAGGGGGATGGGTTTTTAGGGCCGGCGCTTGGGGGAAATTTTGTGCGGCTGTGGAATTTTTAGAAGAAGTTAGGTTTATTCTTATAGGGGTGGGGCCCATGTGACCTAGGGGATGCTTACACGTGAGGGGCTGCCTATTAGGGTTAGCTAGGGTTTAATAGGGCTAAGTTTGTTAGGGGTATTCTCGTAATTTAACCGGCTTTATTAGTGCACAAGGGTCAAACGGTGCCCGAAAATTATAAGAAAAATACCGGGGCGACCGGGGCGACAAGAGCAAGAAGTCGGAAGAGACGGATTACAATTTCGATGACGAGAAACGAAATTAAAAATAAAAACGCCTCAAGTCAAAAGTGCGAGACGCGACGTCTCCTCGGAAAAGGTCAAATCGTGGGCGAACGGCCCGTGAATAAACGTTGCAAGTCAACACGACAAATGTAGTACTCTCAGAGAGGGTCACAACGACATATCACACGGTAGGGTTTGGAAACAAACAAATTCTAAAATAAATACGTGCACGGTCAAGCACACGTGCACGAAGAACTTACGATCGGAAACCGACCGTTACAATCAGCGTTCGGCCGGGTTGCTACAACCGCTTCCGATTCCGGAGTGGAAGTGGCAACACATCACTATGGATTTCGTGACTGGACTACCTCGGAGTCCGAAGCAGAATGACGCGATTTGGGTGATCGTAGATCGATTGACCAAATCTGCGCATTTTATTCCGTTCCGAGTGGGACAGTCCACTGAGGCGCTAGCGAGGAGATATATGGAGGTAAAATTCTTTTACTCTCCGTTTTTATTTCCTTTTTCCTAGTTTGGATAGTGATGTATCGTGAATCGTGCAGGAGGTTGTGCGACTTCATGGAGTCCCTGTGAGTATCGTGTCTGACAGAGACACGAGATTCACATCTCAGTTCTGGCAGAGTTTGCAGAAGAGTTTGGGTACGCGTCTGAGTTTCAGCACGGCGTACCATCCGCAGATGGATGGCCAGTCCGAGAGGACGATTCAGATTTTGGAAGACATGCTGAGGGAGTGCATGTTGGATTTCAAGGGTTCGTGGGAGGACCATCTACATTTGGTGGATTTTTCCTACAACAACAGCTTCCAGGCTAGTATTGGCATGGCACCTTTCGCCGCTCTTTATGGGAGGAAATGTCGATCGCCATTGAGTTGGGATGACGTTGGAGATCGGGAGTTGTTGGGACCTGAGATGATCGTGGAGGCCGTGGATATCGTCAGGAATATTCGGGAGAGGTTGAGAATTGCTCAGGACCGTTTTAAGCATTGGGCGGATGCTAAACGTCGTCCTTTGGAGTTTCAGCCGGGCGACCATGTGTTCTTGAAGATTTCCCCGAATCGTGGTGTGATTCGTTTCGGGAAGCGTGGAAAGTTGAGCCCGCGATACATTGGACCATTTGATGTTTTGGAGAGGGTTGGCGAGGTAGCTTATCGCTTGGCCTTGCCGCCATCTTTGGAAGGAGTTCACAATGTTTTCCATGTGTCGCAGCTTCGTCGATACATTAGCGATCCGTCTCATGCGGTGGATTTTTCGGAGATTACCGTTCGCCCCGATATGACGTATGACCAGTATCCCGTGCAGATTCTGGACAGGCGTCAGAAATCGCTTCGGAGCAAGATTGTCAATCTTATGAAGGTGATGTGGCGACACGGTTCGCCTGGAGAGTCTACTTGGGAGAATGAGGATGAGATGCGAGAGCGTTTCCCACTTTTGTTTCCGGACTCGTGAGTATTTGGAAATTCCGAGGACGGAATTTTTTCTTAAGTTGGGGAGGATGTAACGACTGCTTTTCTTGTATCTGATTATAATATAATATAATATGTGTTTTGGTGGATTTTCTCCTCTTGTGTGGTTTTCGTCTCCGTAGGTTTCATTTTCGATCGATTCGTCGTATTTTCTCGCTTCTTCCTTAGGATCGTCGATTTCGAAGTGTGTCACTCGTGACGGACTTCATAACGGTCGTATCTAACTATTAGATCAAGCCTAGGAGTCTTAGGAATCGATCCCGGGGTCTCGCGCTCCGTATCGGTACTTTCTGTGCTCATTAGCCGGTGTAAGAAGGGCCACCGACCGACTAGATGACGATCCAGTCGGTCGGCAATCCTTCTTGGACCGACTAGTTAGCTTTCTAAATTTCTCAGGAGTTACTGTTTATCGTTAGTCGGTCTAAGAACGTTGGTTGACCGACTAGGTTGCAAACTAGTCGGTCAGCAATGCTTCTTGAACCGACTAACTCATCAAATTATTTTTGTATCAGTTACTGTTCACTCTTAGTCGGTCTAAGAACGTTCATCGACCGACTAGATGCCAAACTAGTCGGTCAGTATTTGTTCATGGACCGACTAACTCTAGAATCCTATTTTCGTTCAGGAGTTACTGTTTACACTTAGTCGGTCTGCGTTGGTCGACCGACCGACTAGTTGCCAAACTAGTCGGTCAGTGGTTGCTCTTTGACCGACTAACCAGTGTTAAAACCCTAATTTCTGGGCAGCCGCCAGCCTAGCCTATTTAAACCCAACCCATTCGACTTCTTCTTCTCCAACACGACCCAAAACCCTAAAAACTTCCCCCTTCAGCCCCCATCTTCCTCCAAGCTCCATTTCTCCATTCCAAGCCCTAGAATCATCATCCAATCCATCCATTCACTCCATCTACCCCTCATCTTCCCCAAATCTCCATCAAAACCCATCAAAATCCCCAAATCCCCCAAAACCCTAGTTTCCCCAAACTTCTCCATTCGCTTCCAGATCTGATCCTAGGGTTCCCCGGAGTGTTCCTTCCGTCTCCTCTCGGTAAGAAATCGATCTACCGTTGTTTTTATAACTTATTTATAATTTTGGTGAAACCCTAATTAATTTCATGTGTTTGGTGTTTGTTTCCCCTAAACAGCGATTTCCTCGTAGATAGCATCCGTGTGACGAGGTTGATCGTCATCCCCGGTGCTAGGCAGGTGAAACTTGCCACTTAGGGTTTAGGCCATGTTTTAGGCCATTTTCTTGTTATAGGCGTAAAAGAGGCTAGGCGACGAAATGATACTCGCCTAGGCGCAAATTGGGGAATTAGCTTGACAACAAGCTAATTCCGACATTTAGCATGTTGCACAAATACCATGTCATGTTTACTTTCCATTAACGGTACGCAAATTAAATGTCATGTCATTGCATTGTTTTGGTGATCCCGTGATTGCGTAGCTTTGCTACACTACTTGTGTTACCTGGCTCGTGTTCCAGAAGCGAGCCCTGTAGTTGGAAACCCCAACGCTCGATATTGAATTGTGAACTAAGAAACAAGCTCCCGTGCGGGGCAACCCTGGCTCACTTGCTGGGCACATGTTCAGGGACCCTGGCTTGTTTAGTGCGGGATGGGGTGAGGGTTAAGCGGCCATTCAACTGTGAGTCTGTTTGATCAACAACTGCAGTTGTAAGGCGTAAACTCTTTGGGGTGGGGTAGTGTTTGGGGCCGATCGGACTGACATGCTAGCCATTCAGCGAAGGGCGCAAACATATACAAAACAACCGTGAAATGTGAATCGTGTTTAGTGCCGATCGGTCTGAATGTTTACCATTCAGCGAAGGGCGTAAACACCAACAATGTGAATTGATTGAGATTGATAGTAGCGTGGCTACTCTTGTCTTGTCTTGTCTTGTCTTGTCTTGTCCCGATGATTGTTCTCTTGTACAAACTGTCTTGCCATGCTTTAAATTGTGCACTCATGTTATAACTGCCATGTCATGCATACTAAACTGCTAGGTTGCTAGTTGCCTTACTTTCAGTTTCCTTGCCCAAGTCTTTTAGACTTGCTGACATGTGCCCCTTTACTCTTTTGGGTGACACATGTTAGATCCTGAGCCTGAGTACCTCGTTGAGGACGAGGTGTTCGCTGACGCCGAGCCTGAGCTTGTGTTTGACGGGGAGTACGTGGACACTGGGGACCAGTCCTAGTGTCTTCGTGTGTTTTACTTTTGTTAGACAGTTGTTTTGTTATCGGTGCGTGGCACCTATACTTTGCTTTGTTGTTGTCGTTTCTTTTGTTGGCCTTGTTCTGGGCCTTTAGACTCTTTTCTTTTAGCCTGGTGGCTTTTCTGGATGTTGAACTTATTTGTGATGCTGGACAATATTTGTGAGATGTGAATTTTATTTCAGTCTCTCCTTGTGTTATTATTGCTATTCTGTTGTGGTTACAGGGACCTGTTTTTGTATTGTGGACGCTTATCGGGTTTGGGGCTTCACAGCTCCACTCTCGTGCGGACCTTTTCACGTACTCGCCTCCATTTTAGGGAAGCGGGTCGTGACAGATAGTCCAGCAACGTTTGTTTTTCTCATGCCCACTCATTACTTATCCTTTTCAGTATTACTGCATCTACCTGGTTGTCTTATTATTGTCATTACATTGCCTGTTGGTTAAAACATTGTTACTATCATATGCCATGCTACCGTCATTACTTTTGCATTGCACAGTCACCTTTACTTTGTACATGACATGCACTTTACTTACCACACTTGAGCAGCCACCAGTACTTTACTTTCCGCTCGTATATGCATGCCTGTTCTTACTTCTTGCACCTGTAAGATCATCTTTCTGATCAAGCTAACTTCATATCCTTGCCCCACCTGAAACCACTCATTGCAAGCTTGATTTGTTACATCATACAACTCTGTATCCTACACTAACCCTTGGTTACCACATTAGTACATCTATTTATTTATCACCACTTTAGTGAGATTTGTTTTAAATTTGCGTGATAACCTTTTCTTGAAAATGTTTACTTCTACTTTTCTTTATATCATCAGCAGTGTTGAATTTTTGTTATGCATTATGTTGATAGAATGTTAGATATGATTATTATTATTAAGGGATTATAATTATGGATAGGAGTAGTTTAAGATGATGTAAGGTATATTTGTATTGATTGTTTACTACATGGTAGATAGAGCGTTCTGTTCAAGAGTTATATTTCACATTTGGATATACCCGTTCATAATAGCTTCAATAGAATTCCATAATAGTGCACAAGAAGATGAGTAAATTACAGATTTGAAAATTTAGACGTGTAACGGATAAGAGTAAATATGAAGCTATAGTATGATCTAGGGTGATCATGAGAATGAGTAGAATATTTAACAAGCTTCATTGTATGGATAGCATGATGAAGACGTTGAAAATGATATGATATGTTAATATGAATTGATAGTGGCGTAAATTGATGTAAGTCGCTTGAGATAAGATTCAATAAGAAATGATGAGATGTGATTTAATAATTTGTTAATTAGGGTGTTTAAACTTATAAGTTGTCACGATAAAGGATGAGTTGGGGGCATGATAAATGTTGGAGTTATATGTTGTCACAATTATAGTACTACAAGTTAGGTTATACAATGAGCAAGGGATGATACGCTACGGATGGACAACCTATGAGAATTTATAGTTTTTGAAAAATTTGGGATAGAGGATATTGTACACTAAAGACCCCGAGAAGATGTTACTGTCTTAATAGCAATGATGAGCGAAAGATTGAGGAAATTTATAATAAATATTGGTTAAGGATAGTTGATATTTTCCCTTCTGAGGTTGCCTTGTTTAGAGTATTAATTGTTTAAGACAAGAATTATGAGATAGAAATAAAAAAAAGAAAGAGAAAGCATTGGACCTGTATTTGAGTTCAGGATACATTCTAGTCGTAACATTATTCAGTGACGAGACGAGAAGTGATGATTTATTTTAGGAACACTTGTTTGAGGTTATGTGTTTAACAACTAGTATGTTAGAATATTGGGGTTGTAGTTAGGAGTATTTTATTATTTTCTCACCTTTGTCCATGTACATCTTGGGTAGCCGTCCCTAGTCTTTTCACTTTCCCACTAACGGTTAAAGCCATCGATAGTTCTTAGTCACCAGAACCTCTTTTTCAAACTCAATGTTAACCACATCACTTGTCTTTTCCTAACCAATTTCATTTCTGTCTCGAAGTATCTCAGGTCATGATTTACCTCATAGAAATATGAGAGCTTTATCCATACTCGTATCCCTCTTATTAGTTGATGAGAATTCCGAGAACGGAATTTTTAGACGTATTTTTCGCTCGTGCGTACTAGTATTTTTTTCTTCAGTCATCCAGATTGCTTTTTGTTCGTACGAATCGACGCGAGTGCGTCAATTTTCGTTTTTACCGTGTCGTCATTAATTAACTACTTAGTTTAACAAATCACTTTAACTTAATTATCCTAATAATTACACATTGCTAATTACTTTACTTATCTTACTAATTACTTCAAGTAATTTTACTAATCACATTTTACTTACTTACCTTAATCCATTAACCTCCTATCTTGACTCATCATTCATGTTTGATATTTAAAGGGTTAGAGGAAGAAGACGTTTCATAACCAGATTCATTTCCCCTTGATTAGTCAACAAAACATATACCGTTTAAGATAACAAACACGTTTTGTGTATCAGGTTCCTCCCCCTAATATTTTAGTCAACAATTACATTAATACCTATCCTAATCTTGCCTAACCTATTTGACTAAAAATCCAATATCAGCTCACGTCTCTTTGAAGGCTGTTGTTTTCCTTGCATATTAATCAAACAAACCAGCACGTCTCTCTTTCCCCTAAATTAGTCAAGTAAGCAATAACTTCTCGTCTTAATCAAATTAAATTTGATTTGACAAAATGGGAACCATGTCCCCTGCTAATCTCCTTAAGAACAGACGATGTTTCCCCCTGCTAATCTTCGTAAGGTAGCAACATCCCCTTCCCTCCTCTGCAAACCCATCAGATTCTTTCCCAAAATTTGTCATCATTCCAAAATCAAACCCAATCAACCCATTTCCCAAACAAAAATCAACTGCAAATTGGAAGCACAAATCCAAATCAGAAACACACAGATCTGAAAGCCTCATTTCAGAATCAACCAAAACCCATTCACCCAATCCAAATTGAAATTCGAAATCAAAACAATATACAATTTCAAATCTGATTTTCAAACCCATCCCTCTTCTCTACAAAGCAAACCCCTTCTTCCTCTTCTTCTTCCTCCTTCCTCCTCCCCTCACCATGCCCGCCGCCTGAGCCACCTGAGGAGCACCACCCCTTGCTTGCATGCGCCACCAGCATGAAGCCGCCACCACCGCCCAGAAACAAAGCCACCGCCGCCGTACACCCCCCAGCGTGCGCCGAGCCCGCCAGCGCTCCCGCCAGCCTGCGTGCACTGCCCTGCATCGCCGGCCGCCGGATCCGCCTTCCGTCCACCCTCTCCCGCTGTCGCATAGGTGAGACTCCCCTCCATTTTGTTTTCGCACGAGGCCTCGTGCTTGTTGCTGCCGAAATTTTGAAGAACACAAAAAAGGGGGGGAAACGATAGAGAGCCTGAGAAAGAGAGAACAGAGAGAGAGAGAGAGAGTGTGTCTTGTAATGATAAGAGGATAAGAAAGTTAACCTCTTAATGAATAGGGGGACATGGAAATAATAATAGGGAGAGGTGATGATATCATTAAAATGAATAAAGAGTGAAGAATGAGTAATGAAGTGTGACAACCTATAGACATGTAGTTAACAGGGAAGGTTGAAGGTGACAGCCCTATTAATAGAATAGAAAGGGAGAGAGAAAGTGAGGGGTTTGTATTTGAATAATGAAGTATAAGTGGGTTTGATGATAAATATGATGTTAACCATGTAATACTAACATGATAATAACCCTGTCATTAGCTCGTATTAGGTTAATTAATAGGTTGTTAGTAATGGATTTAATATCAACTAGTTAGCTAAATTTCAGCATCTTATTAAATCATTTGATAATGTTAGGTTAATAATATTTGAACAAAATAGGCGTATCAGGTTAGTGTAACACAATATAGACCTTACCCTAGCCAGATAGCCCAAATAAAAATTAGACGAACCCAATTCGGGGATTAACCCGATATTTTGATTATCTCGCAATATATCTAATTCAGTGAATTGTTTAACCGAAACAGAGAACCAGAAGTACCGACATGTAGTGTCCGTCAAGACGAACCCAACAGCACTAAAATCACCGAAATTAGGCAAGTATACAATTTATAGTGTATTTTTGAAGTTGGATGTACAATTAGTCTTTTGAATGTAAATTTGCATAACTTAGAATCTACACGTGAGATGACGTGTAATATTACCACCATGAGATCCGTGACTAAAAATGTAATCCAACAACATGTAACTTGATATAGTTTAGTTTAGAACAATAACAAGAAAAATCAAGTTTCTGTTCGTTTTCGTTAAAATCGCATGTTTAATCTTTTTGCTAAATTATTGCAAATGATGTTTTCGATACTCTTGTAACATAGAAAATGCTGCATGGAAATAATTGATCATGTTATTTAATTGCTGCATGCCTTGAAATAATTAACTAGCGTGTGACATCGTAAGATCGTGCGCCTCGAAGGTGAAATCGTGACTTTCGTGATGTCATTGAGTTGACAAATTCGTGCTTGTAATTCATGAATTGGGCTGGCTCGTGTTCCAGCACAAATCTTGGGTGGGGTAAGGGTTGGGAGGCTGCTAGGCATATGAACGAGTACTCTCTTCAAGGACACCATCTGTATGCAGTGGGTTAGTGCCAATCACGGTAAGCCCCCGTGAGAAGAACGACTCACTCATCACGACCTAAAGGCGAGAACCCTATTATAGACATGTCATGCTAACAATCGTGAATGCTAACAATCGTGACATGCTAACAAATCGTGAATGCTGACAAATCGTGATTGCTAACAAATCGTGAATACTAACAATCGTGAAATGCTAACATGAAACTTGCAACTTGGATTTGTTATCTCAGTTATATTGACAGGCTAATAAACCAACGAGAAGATTTACTTTACTTATTAAACTGCTTAGAACTGCATGCTAGGAGTGTTTTACTCCGTTTCATTTTAAATCAACATGTTGTCATTATCTCGTTTAATTCGTTAATGCTTCTTAAATCCAGTATAAATTTGTATATACCTTGCCTTGGGTTTCTGACATCTACTTGCAGACCCTTGCTGACATACATTCATGTTTTTGGATGTATGTCAGATCCCGAGCTATAGCGCCAGGAGAACTAGTTGAGATAACTGAACCAGTGGACAAAGACCGTTGAACTAGTGAACATTCATTGCACTTCTTTTCACTTGTTGTACGGGTCATAAGACCCACTCTTCTTTTCTACACTTGTTGTAATTCCGTTGAGACTTTTGAGATTGTAATAAATATTTTACTTATATGTGTTGTTTTGAGTAATGCAAGCAAGAACCTGCAGTTTTCACACAGACGCTTATTGTGTTAAGTCAAGGAGAAAAGAAAAGTAAAAGTATCTCCTCCTGACTTGCACAAGCGGGCCCGTTCGCGTGCTCGCTCTCAAATCTAATGGGAAGCGGGGCGTGACAAGTCCCCTGCAACGGCCCAGCCAGCTGGCAGTTCTACTACCATTGTCTCCGACATGGTAAGGCGAAAGCCATTATATATATCAGGAAACACATAAATCGGACCTTAAAGGCCGAATACTTAACGGTAGAAGACCCTCTTGAGTTGTGGACAGCGCTTGAGGCATGTTGTAGTCATCAAATTGATGTCACACTACCACGTGCCAATTATGAGTGGGAAAATATTCGTCTTCAGGACTATAAGTACATTGCTGAGTACAACTCAGCACTTTATAATATCACCTCATGCCTGAAGTTGTATGGTGAAGAAGTCTCGGAGCATCGCATGTTGGAAAAGACATTTACCTCTTTCCACGAGAAAGATGCAATCCTCATGCAACAGTACCGTGAACGAAACTTCACGAAGTTCTCTGATTTGCTCTCTTGCCTTCTTAAGGCAGAGTAGAATAGAGACTTACTACTTGCCACTCATAATCTGCGCCCTGCTGGTGCTGCCCCTCTCCCTAAAGCCCACCATATTTCTCCCCAGAAGTTGAAAAACAAGAAGAAGGCTAGAAAGAACAAAGGAAAAGCTGAAGTGAAGCCAGCAAGAGTACCACCCCAGAAAAACAACAAGGGGAAGAAAAACATCACATGGAAGCGTAAGAACAATGATCCAGTGCAAATTCCAAATAAGAACTGGAAGGACAAATGTCATAGATGTGGCATGACTGGACATTAGTCCTAAAACCGTCGCATTTTGTGCCACCTCCAGGACCTGTATCAGGCGAGCCTGAAGCCTCCCCTGAAACAAACATGTCGGATATTCAAGCTCTGACCAAGTTCACTGCACAAGACTTCAAGAATGATGATCTGCTCGATTGAGCATTATCTTAGTTTGCTTTTTATCTTTACATTTTAAATACTAGTTTCCTTCATCTGTATTTCCTTTTTGGAACTTTATGAATGCATATTTAGCTTTTCTATTCATTCTAATATATAGATGAGATGTGATATATTATGGACAGTGCTTAGATGCACTAGTGAAGCATTAAAATTGCTCCTACATACAACGAGACTATAAGATGTATATTTCTCTCTTTAATCATATATGAATCTCCCAGTTTCAAGGATATTTCGTTCAAACATACCTTGGAAACTATGGATAATAATAGTGAATATCCTTATATAACTCGTCAAAATGGATGTCCAGAAGACCATTTACAAATAATTCGTTGGACCCCCGTCGGGTCCCTATCATTACAGATATTCATCATATAAAAAGCCAACTTGACTGAGCACCAGAAGTGCCTTTCATTGTTATAGTTTTCAACTCTGGCACAATAGACTTGGTCATCCTGGATCAGCGATGATGGACGCATCATCAAATGAATCCATTGGAGAACCTGAAGATTCTTTAAGAGGTTGAGTTTCCTTATCCCCCTTTGTCATAAGGGAAAACTTATAGAGAGACTTTTCCTCCTGAAAGTGGAATTAGTGTCTCCTTGCTTTATTGAGAGAATACGTGGTGACCTTTGCGGGCCTATTCACCATGCAAGTGGACCATACTTCATTGTACCGATAGATGCATCTACTAGATGGTCTTATGTATGCCTTTTTGTCCACCCGCAACCTAGCTTTCTCAAAAGCTGATAATGTGGATGAATAAGATTGAAGCTTTCGCAACCTAGGTTTTGCAAAGTCTCATTAAAATAGACACGCAGTTTAAAGAAGCCTGAAGCTTCTGAGACCATATCATGGGACACAAAATTCCTAATCTCGTTATGATCCGCATACTATTTCTGTGTGAAGATAAGATCTAAAGATCCTTCATATTCAGACTACTGTACATCAATTGGCGGATACATTCACGAACAACCATAAGCTTGTTCGTTCACACGTCCCTGCTGCCAACACGCCAGCTAGGATTGACATCCCCAAAGATGGATGCAATCCACCGGCAGTAGAATTAGCTGTACCTCAATTGAAAAGAGGATGCCCGCCAGGTTCAAAAGATAAAGTTCCTCAAAAGAGAAAGATTCCTGGAAATATTAAAATAATCCCTCCACAGGATGCTGAGCTCAGACCAGCGACCTCTCCCCTCCTGATTTCCACTGTAGAGGAAACCATATGAGAAAAATCATTGTATAATGTACGTACTGGAGAGGTACTGGACAGATATAGCACAGTCGTCGATGACGATTTTTTTTCGCTATTGCCGTTCACGTCGCTGAATATGACGATGACGTCAACCCACTTTTCTATAGCATAAACCCAATAGATGGGCCAAAGTGGGATGAGGCAATAAGAGTATAGCTGGATTCACTCATGAAAAGCAAAGTCTTTGGACCAGTAGTCTATACACTGGAATGTGTAAAACCTGTGGAATATAAGTTGGGTTTTCATAAGAATAAGAAATGAAGGAAATGTGATCATTTTCCTATTTCATACTATGCCTAAACGTCTCTGAAAAAACCAAGAAATGCAGCTCATTGACGATGTGACTGTATATCTATACGGCTATATACATATAGAGATCTATAAGAAACTTCCAGAATGGTATACTCTACCCATAGAGATGAAGAGAGATGTATGAACGTCTCCTCTATAAAGGCTTCAAAGATCATTATATGATCTTACGCAATCACAAAAAATGTGGTATAACAGATTTAGCGAATTCCTTGCTGAACAAGGATTCCCTAATAATGAAATCTGCCCATGTATCTTTATCAAAAGAACAGGGACATGATTTGTATTAGTCGCCGTCTATGTGGACGACTTAAAACTAATAGGATCTCCTGCAGAGACCATTGATGTATCTGATAGCCTGAAGCATACCTTCGAAATGAAATACCTAGACAAAACACGGTATTGTCTCGGCTTACAGATTAAACACCTTCGTTTATACCTATCATATTCTTCATACACCAGGAGTTTAAGAAGAAAAATGCCCATTTGCAATCTATTAAAAATGGATGCTTATTTATGACGCCTTCCAGTCACTGGAAGAGAGGGAGGACATCCTAGGTCCTGAAGAACCTAGCTCTAGTGTACTTGTTACACTCCTTTATCTGGCCAACTGCACGTGTCTCTAATAAAACGTCTGCAGTAAAGCTGTTAGCCAGATGCAGTGCTGCCCTGGAGAGCACTACTGGACCAAGGATAAGCTGCTTCTGTGCAACTTCCAAGGGTCAAGGATTAGCATCCAAGGAATAAATATCGCATATGCAGGTTTACAAACCATTGCGATGACTAAGCACAAATGGACGGCCACTTCCTAAAGATCTACACATCATCCTCCAAAAGTCAACATCTTCTGAGAAGCTCATCATCCAAAAAGCATATTTAGAATACGCTCATCCAGGTCCAGCAGTACCTTGCAGACACGGTGTAGACTAAGTAAAAGAATACATACGTGGAGTCATCTACCAAACTTCGAAGAGCATATTACTACTAAGCGCCACTGTTTTCCAGTAGCCGCTAGATATGAGTGAAACTTGTATAGATGAGTGATGATTGTATTTGCTTTCAGAACATGATGGATGTATAAACGAATAGAAAATGATTGTATAGATACATAGGAGAACTGTAAGCCTGAAGCTAGTACAGATCAGGGAGAGTTGATAGTAGAGTTGTGAGTGCCCTACGAAGCTACTGAACATGTACTAGAGGGGGGGGGGTGAATAGTACTTTAAAATAATCAAGAGAGTTATTCCTAATTATTTTGCAAATATAAAAACAACAATGCGGAATAGACTACAAACAACAAGAATAGACAAACGCAAACAAAGCATGTAACGGGTTCGGATCCACCCAAGTCTCCCCGACTTGTTCCCGGTGATCCTACGTCCCAACCACCCGGATCCCCTCCGGATACTTGAGTTAGAAACCACTAACCCAAAATTTTGCACTATGAAATTCTTGCAGAAAAACCTCTACAAGACCAAATCATACACAATGTAAATGTGACTCCCACAACCCAGGATCACACACTTCTCTCACAACCGAGAGAACAATTCAAATATCAAATGCAATGAAATAATGAAACACCTACCACAAAATCCTATGCCTTGAGTATACTTACCAAATTAGGGCAAAGAGGGATTTTGAGGAAGAAGATGTCACCAAACCCTAGCTCCAAGAAGTTGACCAGCAATGGAAGCCTAGGGTGGAGTTGGTGACCTTGGATCAAGCTCTTAGCTTGAGAGGCTCACAATAGAGAGAATCTCTCTTGAGGAATTAGGGCTCAAGAAGTGAGGGAGAGATTCTTAGTGAGAAGAGAGAGCTTGGAAATAGCTTGAGAAAACTCCTCTCTTAGGTCTGAAATAACTTTGATAATGGACCTCTAACCTTGCCTCAAACAAATCAGGTTTGTATTTATAGAGGCAAGAAAAATCGTGCTCAAAAGATTTCCAACGGTCATATTCTGAACCAGACTAGTCGGTCAAAGAAGGATCACTGACCGACTAGTTCATCAACTAGTCGGTCGGTGATTCAACGTGAACCGACTAACAGGTGAACAGCCAATATGAGAAGTCCAGGCAATATGAACTAATCGGTCTAAGAAGACTTGCCAACCGACTAGTTTGCCAACTAGTCAGTCGGTGAGTGTTCTTTGACCGACTAAGAGTTGAAATAGAATAGGATGGATTCAAAGATAACTAGTCGGTTTAAGAACAACGTCCAACCGACTAGTTTCTCAACTAGTCGGTCGGTCGTTATGCTTTGACCGACTAACTGTAAACAGTAGCTCAGGCTGAAATCAGGCAATGATAACTAGTCGGCCCGAGAAGGATTCCTAACCGACTAGATCGTCATCTAATCGGTCAGTGAACCTTCTTTGACCGACTAATTGATCAACAGAGCCAGGCTGAAATGAGCAAGGACATCTAGTCGGTTCAAGAAGAATTGCCGTCCGACTAGATCGTCATCTAGTCGGTTGGTTCTTCTACTTGAACCAACTAAGATGCACTAGAAGCCGAGGGAAGAAGCGATAGGCTTCGGAAAAGTTTCTAATGGCTTCTAAGATAATCCTAGCTCTAAGATATGAGCAAAATGAAGATTATAATGTAAGTCCTACTCAAGGCTTAACATTCTATTCTATGAAGCTAGAAGAGATAAAATATAAACATGACGAACCGTCTTCAAAGATTCAATCTTCACTCTTGACTTCAATAATGGTCCTTGAGCTTTAACGAAGCTTCAAGCACACGATCACGCGTATTGAGAAGTCTTGAGACGTCGCTTTTGATGTACGTAGTATTTTGGTGACGATCTCCATAACTGCGCTCACAAAGAGTTAGTACGAGATATTTATGTTTGCTCATCATCCAAAACCAAATCCGGGGAGTCAATACTCAACATTCTCCCCCTTTTTGGTGATGACAAACCAACATAAATAATAATCAATAATAATGATTCAAAGTAAATTTACTTACTCCCCCTGCATTGATGACACGTTAGTCTCGTATTAAATAATAATCATACGCATCAAGCAGAAGAGGGAAATATAAAATATGAATCATATTATTGCAATTTAGGATCTAAATCTATTTTATATCTTAACTCCCCCTGAATCTAACATATCAAATTAGATTCACGGTAAATTGCTTTGAATTATCAATTAGAACATCATCATTATTAATTCTCTCCCCCTTTGGCATTAGCAAAAAGAGCGGGAGGAGATCAACGACAAGATTACAATGGCGAAGAAATTAAAGCATGAGAGTATAAGAATACTACCACGGTCCAAATGACACCAAGGTAAAATATCAAATGTAAAATACCGAAGAAAATCAAAGCGTGCCAACGTGACCATAGGCGAAAATCGAAAAACGAAATCATCAAACCATAGGCGAAAATCGAAAAACGAAATCACCAAACCATAGGCGAAAATCGAAAAACGAAATCATCAAACCATAGGCGAAAATCGAAAAACGAAATCACCAAACCATAGGCGAAAATCGAAAAACGAAATCACCAAACCATAGGCGAAAATCGAAAAATGAAATCATCAAACCATAGGTGAAAATCGAAAAACGAAATCATCAAAACTCAAATCAATTTCACGTATTGAGTTTTGGAACTTACTCTCCAATATCAACATTCTTGGTTAATAAAGTGCATGGAAAACAATTCTATGTTTTCATAAAACCAATTCTATTTAACCAAGTTAATCGTCGAGCGAAGAAATCAATATCAGAGACATAAATCCAGTGAGAATACCAAATGTAGCGAATTGTAGCGAATTGATACAATTGTAGCGAATTGTAGCGAATTGATACCAAAAGTAATATGCAAAAGTGTTATGCCAAAAATAGATAGAACATCATAAAACTATGGCATACACAATTCTAGCACAAAATGACATCAATTGTAATATAGTCTACCAATGGATGCATTCAACTCATATGGATACCAATGTAAATCAAATGTATGAATATACTTACAACATTAAGCTCCCCCTACTTTGGTGCATCACTTAAGCACCATCAACTCCATTTGAATGAAAAATACTTCGTAAAACAATGAGTTGGTAGGGTTGGTATCCCATGGTGGATTGAACCTAGAAGACACAATTCTTGGTATCCAAAAACCCTTTTGGATCCTATGGGTTAGGCAACCATTTTAACAAACTAAATTCAAATTAACGTAACCCATAGCCCAACTAAATTCAAATTCAATATGAATTTAAGTTTCAAACAAACATGCACATCCATGACCAATATGCAAATAAAATATACCAATTCTTACCACAATTGCTTTGGTACCCATAAAATGAAATTAAACTTATGGTACCAAGCAATGAAGGGTCAAAGGAAACTAACCCTTCGGAAACCAAGTCCACGAGGACCGTGATTTCCCAACATAATCATCATTCAAAATAATATCTTTAATATACGATTGCATATACATATCCTTAGCATGCATGCTTGTGTTCTTCGGACCCTAAATAGTGTATGTCTTGGGAGTCCTAATCCTATTGGGAGCATGCATACATTGTTGATGTCTATGTGATGCATGTCGTGGATAAGCATATGACATATGATGAAATGGTGCATGATGATAATTGTTCATATGAGAATGTGGATGAACATATGCATGTGGTGGAACACGTGCATTAGTGTGTCTCACATGGTGTGCACGTGCTCGTGGATGAGGAGCATAAAAATCATCACATGTGCTAACATGTGGAGTAGGATGTGTGTTCCTACGTGGCATGGTATACATGAAAGCATGACCCTTCTTTGGAGGTCCACCCAAAGTGGGTTTCTTTCCAAATGGGGGTGTGTTCCTAGCGGAAGCACCATTGGTAGAAGAACTACCCATGAAGCGTTTACTCCCACTCCCAGAGGCATCAGAAGTTGGCTTAATAAAGGTGGCGGACGATTTGGATGAATCTCCCATCTTATACCCCAAGCCAATGTGATGATTGGCCAGAAGTAAGTTATTTAGGATATTATCCAAATGGCCCTTACCTTTATTGAATTCATGAATTTGGCCTAATGTGCACTCATACTTCTCGGTGAGAGAATGCATAGAAGCATCCAAGGTGGACACTTGCGATGTGAGTGCACAAACACGTGACTTGAGATTCTTATTCTCAATACTCAACGTTGAGTTTTGAGACGTCAAATCCGCTATCACATGTTCATCCGAATCCTCGATATGAACATGCTCAAGTTGAGATTTGAGATTTTCAATCTCATTTCTCAACCCTTCAACAACGGTGTCGTTGTTGACGATGATATGCTTAGGCGTGGTTTGAAGACTAGTTAACTCATTTTTAGTCTTAATAAATCTAGTAGCCAAATTAGAAAACTTGTTCCAAAGTTGTTCGTTGGCTAATCTAAGCTCATCCATGTTACCTCTTCGCTTTCATCCTCGCTTTCATCCTCGCTTTCATCGGAGGAGGTCTCTTGATCATGTTCCTCTTTTCCCATGAAGTACGTGTATGCTTTCTCCACACGTTCATCATCCGACTCTCCACTTGAGGAGTCCTCTTCCGAGTCGGTGAATGTGCCGACAAGTCCTTTCTTGTACTTTCTCGACTAGTCGTATTTGGATGCCTTCCACTTCCCTTGTGTTTGTTGAGAGGACAATCCGGCTTGATGTGTCCTGGCTTGTTGCATTTATAACACACGGGAGTAGAAGCATTAGTCGAACTACCTTTAGATTTATTTCTAAAGTTACCTTTTCGAAAGAATCGGTCGAACTCCTTTGCCATACGGGCAATGGATTCTATGTCTAACTCTTCTTCCGATTCTTCATCGTCGGTAGATGGAGCGACCTTGTACGCAATCGCCTTTTTCTTTGGCTCGTCTTGCTTTAAGTACGCCTTCATCTTCTCCTTCATCTTGATCTTACTTTCCTTGCATACCTCGTAAGATAACAAGGTACCCATTAGTTGTACAACAGTGTACTTATTCATATCGTTACCTTCCTCGATGGCGAAGGTACGCTTTTTCCAACAAGAAGGAAGTCTGTCAATGATCTTCGTGACTTTCTCCTTTTGGGTGTAGATCTTCCCAAGAGCTTCCAATTCGTTGGATATGTCCACGAAGCGAGCATAGTAGTCCTTCATAGTTTCACCCTGTTCCATGTGAAACAACTCGAATTCTTTGTTAGCGACAACGAGTTTAGAATCTTTTACCATGCTCGTTCCTTCGTGCAAGATGAGGAGTTGGTTCCATACTTGATATGCACTCTTACATGTGCAATCTTGTTGAAGTCTTCGGGCTCCAACGCACATTGCAAGGCGTTCATTGCATTGGCATTGCTTACCTCCGCGGCAACCTCCGCGGTAGTCCACTTTGTGAAATCTTCTTCGGGCTCGACATACTCCGTCAATGTGGCTCTCCAAAGTGAAGCGCTCCGGAGGAAGGTTTCCATCCGGCATTTCCAGTACCCATAATTTGTACCGTTGAAGTGAGGAGGCCTGACTGAGGATTGCCTTTCCAAAACTGAAGAAGATCCTTGACGATCCTTGAAGACGTTGTAGTCGTTGTTTGTCATAGCTTTGAACTCTGGCTCTGATACCAATTGTAGTGCCCTACGAAGCTACTGCACATGTACTAGAGGGGGGTGAATAGTACTTTAAAATAATCAAGAGAGTTATTCCTAATTATTGTGCAAACATACAAACAACAATGCGGAATAGACTACAAACAACAAGAATAGACAAACGCAAACAAAGCATGTAACGGGTTCGGATCCATCCAAGTCTCCCCGACTTGTTCCCGGTGATCCTACGTCCCAACCACCCGGATCCCCTCCGGATACTTGAGGTAGAAACCACTAACCCAAGATTTTGTACTATGAAATTCTTGTAGAAAAACCTCTACAAGACCAAATCATACACAATGTAAATGTGACTCCCACAACCCGGGATCACACACTTCTCTCATAACCGAGATAACAATTCAAATATCAAATGCAATGAAATAATGAAACACTTACCACAAAATCCTATGACTTGAGTATACTTACCAAATTAGGGCAAAGAGGGATTTTGAGGAAGAAGATGTCACCAAACCCTAGCTCCAAGAAGTTGACCAGCAATGGAAGCCTAGGGTGGAGTTGGTGACCTTGGATCAAGCTCTTAGCTTGAGAGGCTCACAATAGAGAGAATCTCGCTTAAGGAATTAGGGCTCAAGAAGTGAGGGAGAGATTCTTAGTGAGAAGAGAGAGCTTGGAAATAGCTTGAGAAAACTCCTCTCTCAGGTCTGAAATAACTTTGATAATGGACCTCTAACCTTGCCTCAAACGAATCAGGTTGGTATTTATAGAGGCAAGAAAAATTGTGCTCAAAAGATTCCCAACGGTCATATTATGAAGCAGACTAGTCGGTCAAAGAAGGATCACTGACCGACTAGTTCATCAACTAGTCGGTCGGTGATTCAGCGTGAACCGACTAACAGGTGAACAACCAATATGAGAAGTCCAGGCAATATGAACTAGTCGGTCTAAGAAGACTTGCCAACCGACTAGTTTGCCAACTAGTCGGTCGGTGAGTGTTCTTTGACCGACTAAGAGTTGAAATAGAATAGGCTGGATTCAAAGACAACTAGTCGGTTTAAGAACAACGTCCAACCGACTAGTTTCTCAACTAGTCGGTCGGTCGTTGTGCTTTGACCGACTAATTGTAAACAGTAGCTCAGGCTGAAATCAGGCAATGATAACTAGTCGGTCTGAGAAGGATTCCTAACCGACTAGATCGTCATCTAGTCGGTCGGTGAACCTTCTTTGACCGACTAATTGATCAACAGAGCCAGGCTGAAATGAGCAAGGACATCTAGTTGGTTCAAGAAGAATTGCCGACCGACTAGATCGTCATCTAGTCGGTTGGTTCTTCTACTTGAACCAACTAAGATGCATTAGAAGCCGAGGGAAGAAGCGATAGGCTTTGGGAAAGTTTCTAATGGCTTCTAAGATAATCCTAGCTCTAAGATATGAGCGAAATGAAGATTATAATGTAAGTCCTACTCAAGGCTTAACATTCTATTCTATGAAGCTAGAAGACATAAAATATAAACATGACGAACCATCTTCAAAGATTCAATCTTCACTCTTGACTTCAATAATGGTCCTTGAGCTTTAACGAAGCTTCAAGCATACGATCACGCGTATTGAGAAGTCTTGAGATGTCGCTTTTGATGTACGTAGTATTTTGGCGACGATCTCCATAACTGCGCTCACAAAGAGTTAGTACGAGATATTTATGTTTGCTCATCATCCAAAACCAAATCCGGGGAGTCAATACTCAACAAGTTGTACTCTTTTTCCCTTAGCTATGGGTTTTCCCATTGGGTCTTCCATAGCCAAAGGTTTTAATGAGGCAACCTCATTTAACTCTGGACCCTGAAGCGTCCACCTCTAATGAAAGCTGAAATACCTACAACCATAAGGCTTGTATGGATCAGGGGGGTAACATGTGGGTTGCACTATTTTTCCTTAAGCTGTTGATTTTTCCCACTGGGTTTTCCACAGCTAAGGTTTTAACGAGGCAAACACGACTACTCTGGATCCAGAAGTATCCACACCCTTAGCTTTATACGCTAAGACCAAAGTAATAGATAGATAAGGGGGAGTGTTATGAATGAATGAGGCCTTTGGCCTTTCCTCATCTTTATCCCCCCCCATTACTCCCCATGAAGCTTACTAATGAGGACCTTTGGTATCCCATGTCCCTTGGCATTCTACTATTATGAATAAATAGAGAACCATGGCATTGTGCCATGGTTACTCATTCTCTTGATTTACAACAGATCCTTAGTTTTTCTGTTTTTTGTGATATTTTTTGGTGCATTGTATCAGATTTATGGGAGCATGGCTCCTTGTTGCAGTTTTGGTTTATGGGGTGTTATTTTTGGGGTATGAATCCTTGTTGCAGTATGGGTTTATGTAAGGTTCTTTTTCGCTCATTGTAGCATATTTTTGGGGTAATACAAAATTTTTTGGATCCTTTGTTTTTATGTTTTTTGTGATCTTTTTTAGTGCATTGTATCAGATTTATGGGCATGGCTCCTTGTAGCAGTTTTGGTTTATGGGGTGTTATTTTTGGGGTATGGATCCTTGTTGCAGTATGTGTTTATGTGGTGTTCTTTTTTGGCTCATTGTAGCATATTTTTATCCTAATATAAATTTTTTTGGATCATTAGTTTTTGTGATTTTTGGTGATCTTTTTTGGTGCATCGTATCAGATTTATGGAGCGTGGCTCCTTATTGCAGTTTTGGTTTATAGGGTGTTATTTTTTGGGGTATGGATCCTTATTGCAGTATGGGTTTATGTGGTGTTCGTTTTGGCTCATTGTAGCATATTTTTGGGGTAATACAAAAAATTTCGGATCCTTAGTTTTTTGTGTTTTTGGTGATCTTTTTTGGTGCATTGTATCAGATTTATGGGGCATGGCTACTTGTTATAGTTTTGGTTTATGGGGTGTTATTTTTGGGGTATGGATCCTTGTTGCAGTATGGGTTTATGTGGGGTTCTTTTTGGCTCATTGTATCATATTTTTGGGGTAATACAAAAATTTTTGGATCCTTAGTTTTTGTGTTTTTTGGTGATCTTTTTTGGTGCATTGTATCAAATTTATAGGGCATGGCTCCTTGTTGCAGTTTTGGTTTATGGGGTGTTATTTTTGGGGTATGGATCCTTGTTGCAATATGGGTTTATGTGGTGTTCTTTTTGGCTCATTGTAGCATATTTTTATCCTAATACAATTTAAATTTTATTTGTAAGTATAAAAATATTTAATTACTTCAAACGCTTGAGTCGGCTTTTAATACGATGTTTGTATTTAAATTTATTTATAGATGGTGTATTTATGGGGTGAAAATGAAGGAGCAACGGCAAAGAAACCACATGTGTGACTATGATGACACATTATATCTGAGGGCTAATGATTTGGATATGCATAATTTTATCTGAAATGTGTTATTCATATGTATTATGTTTTGTATATAATTAACATTAAATATATATGTTATTCAATTAAGGGTGACATGGATACACAAGGAGACCATTCGGCTTGTGAGTTATGTGTCGCTGCAGCGGCAACAATAACGTTTATCGTAGTAGCCTTACAACTTGACAATAATGATAGGGCCGACCCTATACCAAGAGAGCCCTCAGCTATGCGGGATCTGCATAAAAGTAGCTGTTTGGACTACTTACGGATGCGAAGACATGCTTTCATGAATCTTGCATCAATAATGCGTCAACGTGATCTTCTTAAGGACACTATACAGGTATCCATCGAGGAGCAGTTGGTCCTGTTCCTACATATTGTAGGGCATAAGTCAAAGAATAGAGTCATGCAAGTGGATTTTATTAGGGGAGGGGGGACAGTGAGCCGGTATTTTAACAAACTTATGGGGGCAGTGTGTGCAATTCGGGATATGTACATGAAGCAAGCTACTAATGAGACGCCATCAGAGATTATCAATAATCCAAATTGGTTCCCATTTTTTAAGGTATGTGTGATTATCTGTATATGTGTCATTCTAATAAGTATCGTCGTGGTGATTGAAAATTGGGCTCATTGTTACGTTGTAGGAATGCATTGGTCTCATTAATGGGACTCACATAGATGCCATGCTACTAGCTAGTCTCGTACCCCGCTTTAGAGGTCGTAAAGGGGTTACGCAAAATGTGCTAGCAGCTATTACTAAAAATAAATGATTCACATACGTAATAGCCGGGTGGGAAGGAACTGCAAATGATTTTACGGTCCTGAAAGATGCATTGTCTAAACCACCCCCCTGGGGCTACGAATGTATGAAGGTAATAGGCATAAATTTACATTTACATACGAAATACTTCTCTTAGAGATCGTTGGCTTATAAACTGGGTTTATTTTTCAAATGTAGGTAAATATTACCTTTGCGATGCTGGGTATACCACAATGCCAGGGTTCTCCATACCGGGGCGTTAGATACCATTTGAAGGACCATACTAATCGGGTTCCTCGAAACCGAAGAGAGCTATTCAACCTACGCCATTCTACCTTATGATCAAAGATTGAATCGACATTTGGTATCCTAAAGAACAAGTTTAAAATAATGACAGCCAAGCCTCACTACTCATTCAAAAAGTCAGGTCGAAACCATACTAGCTTGCAGTGTTTTGCATAATTACATCCAAATAGAAGATCTGCATGACCCCCATCTAACTGAAGATGGAGATGTGGTTGAGGAGGCTGTAGATGGTTTCGATGACCATGATGATAATGTTATGGATCTATCCCAACAGGTGACCGTTCGTGAACAAACCGAACAACGTGATCAATGGAAAATGCGTAGGGAGCAGATACCTTGGGATATGTGGGTGGACTTCTGAAACAAAAATAATAACGGGAACACAATAGAGCATGGGCTATGAGGGGGTAGGCGTATAAATTGCCTACTATGGCTGAACATTTTATTCTTGTATCTTACATATTGCATTATTTTTTCTTTGTTGCTTGTGCCAAATTTTTCATGCCTTTGTTTTTCCAGTATTTGCTATACACTTATGCAATTTTATACCCCAATGCAGTATAGGTTCATTTTATATGATGGTTGTATGTTTATAGCCACAACATTGCATTTTCAATTTAATTTGATTGATGTTGTAGGGATGGAAGGCTCATCAAACTCTAGTCAGGGGGGTAAGCCATACTGGGACGGGAGTGATCCCATGCTCCCCAGCTATGATAATGTAAATGAGTCCCAATGGGGAGAAGCTGACAGAAGGGTTGATCCCATTGTCAACCGACCAATGCCCATGAGGAGCCAACGCCGCCATATCACATGCATGGCTTCCAATCAGGTGGGCATGGCATGGGATATCCCCAGTATCCAAATTTCAACATGCCTATGCACATGCCTATGCAGATGCCATCGCCGCCTGGAATGGGGTATATGAATATGCTGCAAGGGGGAGATCCACCTTTTAGAAGCTCAGCTTCCCCAGGTGCATTCACTATGCCTACGCCACCAAGTGGTAATGAACGAACACCCGGGCAGTGACTCTTCTAGGAAGTCGAGCCGGCGTGCGAAGATGTTGACGGGTCTGTTTCAAGCCCACGGAAGAAGTTTAAGCAGCCTTCATCTTCTGCACAATAGAACAAACTTTGGACGAATGCTTACGATGAAACCCTCATTCCATTCCTAGCTGAGCTTGCACGGCAACGGTATAAAGGCGATAAGACTTTGAAAAATACAGCTTTTAATGCCGCTGCAGCCGAAATAAATAACATCCATGGGACTGCATTCACAAGGGTTAATGTGAAGAATCACATGAAATCATTAAGGAGACGTCTTAAAGACGTAAAGGAGTGCATGGAGCTTATCGGAGCTAGATGGGATGAGGAGAGGATGGTCATTGATCTTGATCCCAAAACTTATGTTACGTAGACGGCAATAATTACTTCTACCTTATATATATGCTACGTGATAATACATTAAATATAACTTTGCATACCCTTTATCATATTTGATATTCTAATCGTTCAGGCTAACCATCGGCTGCGGGCTTACGTGAACCATCCACTTCCATGGTTAGAAGATCTTGTTATCGTCATTGGTGATGATGCTGCTAAGAGAGATTTAGCAATGGGTGTTTTTGAAAAGTTTGGTGGAGAGAATCATGAAGGCGAAGATGAAGGAGAGCCCGTAAGTCAAGATCTGATTTATATAGATTCGCCACCACACAATGTCCCGGAAGAAATTCCCACCCAAGCTTCAACCGGGCATGTTCATAAGGAAGGGCCAAGCCATGCAAACCCACCTACGCTGGGTAAAAAGAAACAACGTAGACGGGGCATGCAGCAAGATCCCGACATAATGCATGAAATATCAGAAAATATGAAAGAGGTCGCGGATGCTATAAGGTCCGCACACTCTCATTGGACTGAACCGCTTGCCCAGCTTGTCTAAAAGTTTATTGAGTATACGCCGGGTATATTGTTTAAGGTCTTTAAGGCCCTACGCAAGGATGAGATGGAGGCACGAATCTTTTTGGCTTTGCCTCAATCGGCTAGGAAAATGATGATTAAAGATATAGTAGTGTATGAGACCTTAGGAATTTTTTTAAAACAGGGCAAAAGAAAAGAATAATTCACCCATTCTCATCAGTTAAAACTCCTTCACATACCACAAATGCGGAAGATTATGCAATGATTGAGTTCTAAAAATTGTTTATGGCTTGAGTTAATTATTTTTATTTCTTGGAATTACTCGTTAATATGCTATTCATGAAAACTTTCAATTGCCATGATTATATCTCGAAATAGTTTGAATTTATTTCATGCATGCTACAGTGATGAAAAAGCTGAAGTATACAAGATTTATTAGAACAGTCTTTAGGTTGGAAAGGAATTTGGTCTTTGTTACTAATGTTTATGTTCATATTTATGGGGTTTGAGTTGCTTACAGAAAAAGGTGAAAAAAAGAAAAAGGGTGTGAAAAAGAAAAAAATGCATTGTTCCCTTGAGTTCATTGATTAGCCGGGTCTTCGTGCCTCAGGAAGCATTGGAGACTCGCGTCGAAAGATGGATGAATGGGGGATTGCATTCAAAAAAAGAAAGAGAAAATAAAACTTAGATGATTCGAGTATTAAGTTCGAGGGGCTCTTCTAAGCTTAATGTCCGTAGGTCGTCTGGCCTAGGAATCATTAATTGAAAGCTCACTACATGGATCATTCTAAGTCGTCAAAAGAAAAAGAAAAAAATGGTGAATGAACTAAGCAACTTCAATACCCATGATTTGAACGATCTTTTTGAGATGCCAATTCCTTGGAAATGAGAAAACAAGAATATAACGACGTGTTATACTTTCGCTTGCGCAAAACGATGCTTGCATGTTATTTATTCGAATTAAATTAGAGAAAATATCATGTGATTTATCTTGTTCATGGATTGTGTATATTGATGGTCTAAATCATGTTGAAAAGCGTATTATTGAGCCATGCCATAAGCGATTGATAGAATTTACTGTTTAGTAATCATTCGACTTTATCGCTCTTTTTGCTAGGGACTAGCAAATCGCTAGTTGGAGGGTGTGATTCGGGTTGAATATTGCATATTTAACACCCCATTTAGCCCTATTTTGTGCTTATATGATGCTTAATTGGTCTCTAATACGTTCGTATTTTGTATATCATCATTTATTAGAGCAAACCATTGATTTGTGCACAAAATATAAATTTTATTGAGTATTTCTACCTTTTTATATTTTTCATGGCTAGATCTCGATCTCACGATTCCAACGACTATTTATTTGTATTTTCCGTGATTTGTGCTAATTACTGTGAATTTTTGAATGCAGAATACCAATTAAATGGGAAAATACGCAAGTAAATACGAAAATACGGCGCCCATACATATAAAAGTCAGCGAGCAGGACACGTGGTAGCAATCCACACGTTCCCGCCCGTATCGGACAGCTAGAGTAGGCATCTACGCGGCGTAAGCAGGACCGTTGATGATGATCCAACGATGAAAATTAAACCATACGCGTATTCGGAGCAGGCGAAATCCTTGGGCGACGTGTCTCACATCCGCCCATTGAAGCCGCATCCTACGGATACAACAAGCGGGCGACGCGGTGAAGCCTTAACCGAGCGATCAAGATCGGACGGCCCAGATCAGATCCGACTCGTACTCGGAGAGCGAAACGTATAACGGCGACGCGGCATAATCGAGATAGTTGATCTGATATCGAACGATCGAAATGGGACGGTGAAAGTGAGTCGGATCTGTTCGTGAAGCGGGAGCAGATCTGCTAACTAGGGGACACGCGTCGAGTAGGGAGGCGATCCCGCCTGCGACCAACGGCTCATGATTGCGCCGACGATTTACAAGCGGGTTTGGTTCGAATTGAAGCGGGTTTTGAATCCGTTAACACATAAAACCTGCAATGACTTGTATTTAAGGTATTTCTAGGGTTTTGTTGCGTATTCTGGCGTATTGGGGGCTCTAGGAGCCGTATTTCGCCATGAAATTTGGAGGCCCTGGGGACAGAGGCTAGATCTATCATCTGAAGGAGATTTGGGGCTATTTGAGAGAATTGGTGACTTTTTCCCTATCTTTAGCCTTGTATTTTGCGTATTTGGCTTGTATTTGAAGTATTATTCACGTATTTAGAAGTTTTAATGATATATTTGTCTATGAATTCTGAATATATTCTCTTCATGCGTTAATCTTCATATATGTTGGTGTTGATGTAGTTAGGGTTTCGTAATAATTGATTTTGATGAAATACATCATTAAAACCTCAAAATACATCGTCAACACCAACACATATGAAGATTAACCATGCATGAAGAGAATATATTCAGTATTCATAGACAAATACATCATTAAAACATCAAAATATATGAATAATACTTCAAATACAAGCCAAATATGCAAAATACAAGGTTAAAAATTGGAAAAATATCACCAATTCTCTCCAAATAGCCCCAAATCTCCTTCAGATGATAGATCTAGCCTTTGTCAACAGGGCCTCCAAATTTCATGGTGAAATATGGCTCCTAGATCCCCCAATACGCCAGAATACGCAACAAACCCCGAGAAATACCTTAAATACAAGTCATTGCGGGTTTTATGTGTTAACGGGTTCAAAAACCGCTTCAATTCGAACCAAACCCGCTTGGAAATCGTCGGCGCAATCGTGAGCCGTTGATCACAGGCGGGATTGCCTCCCTACTCGACGCGTGTCCCCTAGTTAGCGGATCCGCGCCCGCTTTGCGAACAAATCCGACTCGCTTTCACCTTCCCATTTCGACCGTTCGATATCAGATCAACGGCCGCGTCACCGCTCTACGTTTTGCTCTCCGAGTATGAGTCGGAGCTGATCTGGGCCGTCCGATCTTGATCGCTCGGTTAAGGCTTCGTCGCATCGCCCGCTAGTTGTATCCGTAGGATGCGGCTTCAATGGGCGGATGTGAGACACGTCGCCCAAGGATTTCTCCCACTCTGAATACACGTAGGGTTTAATTTCCGCCATTGGATCATCATCCAACGGTCCTGCTTATGGCGCGTAGATGCCCGCCTCCTACCGTCTGATGCAGGTGGGAACACGTGGATTGCTGCCACGTGTCCCGCTCGCTGACTTTTACACGTATGGGCACCGTATTTTCGTATTTACTTGCGTATTTCCCCATTTAATTGGTATTCTGCATTCAAAAATTCACAGTAATTAGCACAAATCTCAGAAAAATACAAATAAATAGTCGTTGGAATCGTGAGATCGAGATATATCATGAAAAATATAAAAAGTTAGAAATACTCTATAAAATTTATATTTTGTGCACAAATCAATGGTTTGCTCTAATAAATGATGATATACAAAATACGAACGTATTAGAGACCAATTAAGCATCATATAAGCACAAAATAGGGCTAAATGGGGTGTTAAATATGCTATATTCAACCCGAATCAAGTAGCGGGGTTGGATTTGGACTAGTAGTATAGTAGGCTGGGAGGTGAAGATGTTTGTGAGGTGGAGATGTCATGTTGGTGGAGATGTCATTATGGTGGTTGGGTGATTGGGAATGAGTGGGATGGTGTTGGGAGTTTTGGTATGTATGTGTTGTTATTCTACATTTCATTTGTGTGGTTAATGTTAATGGTAACAAACAATCTATATGGTTTTGTATATAATCATTTGTGTTGGGGCGTGGCTATTTGTTTCAGTATGTGTTTATTGGGGGGGTATTTGGGCATGGCTCAATGTATCCGTTTTTGGGGCATGGCTCCTTGATTCAGTTTATGTTTATGGGGGGTTTTGGTGCATGGCTCATTGTATCCGTTTTTAGGGCATTGCTACTTGTTTCAGTATGTGCTTATGGGGGTTTTGGGGCATGGCTCAATGTATCAGTTTTTGTGGCATGTCTCCATGTTCCAGTTTGTGTTTGTGTGGTGTTCTTGTTGGCTCATTGTATCAGATTTTTGGGGCATGGCTCCATGTTACAGTGTGCGTTTATGTGGTTTTATTTTTGGATAGTTGTATCAAATTTATAGCGCATGGCTCCATGTTGCAGTGTGTGTTTATGGGGTGTTATTTTTGGATAATTGTATCAGATTATTGGCGCATAACTCCTTGTTGCATTTTTTGTTTATGGGGTGCTATTTTTGGATCATTGTATCAGATTTATAGGGTATGGTTCCTTGTTGCAGTTTGTGTTTATGGGGTATTATTTTTGGATAATTGTATCAGATTTTTGGGGCATGGCTCCTTGTTGCAGTTTGTGTTTATGGGGTGTTATTTTTGGATAATTGTATCAGATTTATGTGGCATGGCTTCTTGTTGCAGTTTGTGTTTATGGGGTGTTATTTTTGGATCATTGGATCAGATTTTTGGGGCATGTCTCTATGTTGCAGTGTGTTTTTATGGGGTGTTATTTTTGGATAATTGTATCAGATTTTTGGGGCATGGTTTCTTGTTGCAGTTTGTGTTTATGGGGTGTTATTTTTGGATCATTGTATGAGATTTATGGGGCTTGGCTCCTTGTTGTAGTTTATGTTTATGGGGTTTTATTTTTGGATCATCGTATCAGATTTATGGGGCATGGCTCATTGTTGCAGTTTGTGTTTATGGGGTTTTATATTTGGATAATTGTATCAGATTTTTGGGGCGTAGCTCTTAGATGTTGGTGGTTCTTATATGGGATATTATGGGCATGGATAATGGTATCATATTTTTGGGGCATGGATAATTGTATCATATTTTTGGGGGCATGGATCCTTGTTGCAGTATGTGTTATTGTGGTGTTCTTTATGGATAATTGTATCAGAATTTTGGGGCATGGCTCCTTATTGCAGTATGTGTTTTTGGGTTGTTATGTTTGGCTGATTGTATAAGTTTTTTTGGCATGCCTCCTTGTTGTTTTTACCTATAGCCTAATGATGAAGATGATTATTTGATCCATATATCCCTTGGTTATGCATAAATAGTTGGTACTGGGCTTGATGGTTCCATTACTCCCTAATGATGTAAATTAGTGAGATACATTGAAAATCATATGAATTGATATGGACTGTATGGATCAGTATATGAGATGTGAGAATGTTAAATGAGGGGGTGATATCTGATGAAGCAACTGCATATTACCAACATTTTATCATGATAAAATTTATTTCTTCCTGAGCGCTTATGTATATGTTGCATACAACCTGCAATAAGGAGTCATGCCACAAAATCTAACATAATTATCCAAAAATAACACCATATAAACACATACTGCAACAATGAGCCATGCCCCCAAAAACCAACTTACGCCCGATGATGATGAACAATAAATAAGAAAATTATTCCTATAAAAAGAAGATATAGTGGGTATTTGGCTGGAAGGTTCATTTATAATGAGCAACTTCCAAATATCTTCGGCTGTTCACGCTACACAAAACATGTTTACCTGAGGGCACAAGTCAAATAATTTTTATTTGACTTGGGCATGGACCAAGTTGGTATGGTGCAATTTCATTATGGGGATTGTTTGATTTTAGCAAATGTTAATTTTTTTTCATTTTCTTTCTTGGTATTTATGGATGTATCCGTTTCTTTTTTGGGTTCTTCATTTGTATGTATCAGTTTGAGGTGTTGCTTTTTGATGCAATTCTGTATGTAGCCTTGAGACTTAAATTTGTTTTTTGTAATATTTATTTGTATATATGTTGCCTGCCTCTGTTGTCAATCTTTATTTCATGCAAGGTACACATAAGCACCGGGTCCAGCAAGTCTATTCCATCCAGACCCAGAGTTCCTATAGGTACTCAGTTGGATGCAGATGAAGCTGACATCAGGTTTTGCCATTGTCGGATACGGGTTCCCAGGAGGACATCATGGACCAGAAATAATCATGGCCGTCACTTTTGGAGCTGTCCAGTGCGAGGGAATAATTAATGCAACTTCTACAAATGGAAGGATCCACCTCACTCAGAGTGGTCCATATATGTGATACTACAGTTGCTTGATGAGCTTGCAAGAAGCCCGATCCATGCATCCCCTTCCACAGCGGTATCTGATAGGCGACTTTTGGAGATTGAGGGGCGGTTGGCATGGAAAATGGACACCATTCTCTCCGAATACAAAACCATGAAGTTGGTTTTGTATTCGATCATAGGCTTGCTAATTTCTTTGTTAATGTTGTTTATTATCGAGATGAAAATGTAAAATTTTATTACGGTATATTGGGAAGTCAGATGAGACTTGCATTTTGTATATTATATGTATTTTGATTATGATGGTCTATTTTGGTTTGTGACATGGGTTTATGCTATCTGATATGCGCTCACTGACGTGCATTTAATATTTTAATATTTATTTACTTCCAGTTCATTAAATTGTTTTTTATTTTTGTTGATTGTGTTGCTTGTCGTTGACGTGTGTTTATATTTTATATATTCACACACGTCTTCTTTGTGTTTTTCCATTGTTTTCTGTCGTCTCGTGCCCATTTTCTTGGGTTTTTTAGTTTTCTTTCACTTTTTGGTGTTTTTATGTATTTGCAGGAGATCGCCAGTGTAGGGGACATATAACGAAGATATCATGAGTCCTCGAAGAAACGGGAGGAGTCACGGGTGATCCAGGGGGTCAAACGACGAAGATCACCATTTTTCAGCCCTTACCCGATCGGTTGGACACAGCTAACCGATCGGGTGATGCACGCTTGTCCGACCCGGACGGAAGCTAAAGTGAAGTGAAAATCAACCGACCGGTTCGTCAACCGGTTCAAACCAACAGGGCTCTCAGCCATTTGGAGCTGAATTCCAACCGATCGGGTGACATCTCACCCGATCGGTTCATCTGTAGCCGATTCTACCAAAAGACGACCCGGAGAGCTCAACCGACGTCTGCTGATCGTACCAAACCGACGGAGCTCTCTGTCTATTTTGAGGACAATTCCAACCGATTGGTTGAATGTTCAACCGATCGGTTCATCTGATGCCGCAAGATCCAAACGACGACCCGACACCGCCAACCGGTCTGACCAAGCGAGTGGGTGAAGTCTTGAACGACGATGCTGAAGCGCCGAAGCAGCTCACCCGATCGGTTGATTCTTCAACCGATCGGGTGACGTCGATTTCTATATATAGTTGCCCTAGGTTTCTAAAAACAAAAGCTGTTATTTTTCTGTCTTTTTTCTCCATTTGTGACGGCTGGAATTTTACTGTTTTTGTAAGTATTTTGATCTTTGTGAAACTTTAATATAGTCTTAATAGCATTGCTACTACTTCATTTCAATCTCCTGATCATGATTTTTACGGTTGATTTTTGTTTAGATCGCTTTTTAACTATAATTTGTGAGTAGTTTCCAAATCTGGGATTTTGGTGGAAACCCCTTCGTTGGTTCTCCCTAATGCGTCCATAGGACTAGGAAATCGATATGGATTAGGAATTTAGAGGTTACGCGGGGTGTTTCATTGTCATCGGTGGGAAAAAGACCGCCTTTGACCGTAGGGCCAATGGGGAATAAACTTGGCGGTTGACTCCCTAGCCACAGCTCACGCCCTTAGCGTAGACATCGAATCCTAGCACGTGGGAACATCAGGATGAGATGTTAGGAGTTATTGTTGCGAGCTTAGTGCTCTCGGAGTCGGTCAGTGTTAATGGACATGGGAATGCCCATTGACCGAACCCGAATAGTCCGACGTATCATCCTGGGCATCGACTGGAATATCGGGCTCATGGGACGCCGGTACCACTCTTAGAGGCAACGTCTCACCACTAAACCCTAATTCCGATCATTTTCCTATCCGTAGGTCGTAATAGCGAGAACATATGATAGGGTGGAAACTTAAGTCCTAGGTTTCCCTTTATATTGTTTATTCTCCGTAATTACATTCCGTGACAAACCATCGATCGTTCGGGCTAGCTCACCCGTAGGGTGAACCGATTCCTCTTAAAAACAAGCACAACCACGCCTCCCTTTGTTCGACCCCCAAGCCACACTACAACACCGTGCGCTTGCGGTACAAATATTTAAATCTGGTATCCCCCAATCCAATTGCACGCTACATGATTCAAAACTGGGGGACGTCAGTCGTTCTTACGCTACTAATTATTCGGCCATATTCAATTAAATATTCCTTTTTTAAATTCGGTCTTTTAAAATTTAATTATGTAAATTGTATTTAAATATGCTTATTTAATAGTAATTTATTTAATATTTAATAGTTAGTTAATTAATAATTAATTAACTGATGGGTTTCACAATTTTCTACTTCAAATGAGGTTGGGGGTAATCTCACCTCAAAACACCATAACCAACTTTCCCACCTTTCTCTTCCAACTTTCCCAATCCCACTGTAACCAAAAAAACAAACTACTTTACTATGGGCCTCACATACAAACCTCCACTCCACTTTCCAACCCCAAAAGCAACCAAAAGAAACACGCTACTCCTCTTCTCTCTCCTCAAAATTCCTCCTTGTATTTACTATTGCAAACAGTAAATCCCAACCAAAAGAAACCCCATAAGAACAGGCCCTAACGCTAACCAAATCGGGTTAACTTAAAAATCAAGGCACATCTATATGTATTTTTAACAGCGCTTGCAGAAAGCGCTGTCTATTATTTGTGCCTCTAATACACAGCGCTTGCAGAAAGAAGCGTTGTTTATTATCAGACCTTTAACAGTGCTTGCAGAAAGAAGCGATGTCTATTATCCGACCTTTAAAAGCGCTTGCAGAAAGAAAAGGTGTCTATTATCTGTGACTCTAATAAGCAGCGCTTATAATTGGCAAGCGCTCTTAAAGGTGTGCTATTAAAGGTCTATTTTGTAGTAGTGTTCTTTGAAACCCTAATTCTCTTTGTGGGAATTAGATACTCTCTTTGTGGGAGTTTGGTGTCCTAGTGTAGGACTAACCATACTTCTCTGAATGGGAGTTAGTAATTCTCTGTATGAGAGTTTGACCCTTGTGTAGGAATGGATTGAAATTTAATACGCAAGCTCAAACAATAAAACTCATAGGAACAACAGAGAACTCAAGATGACACAAAGAAATTGGTAACGCAGTTCGGTGCACACACCTACATCTGCGGGGCCTCGCCCAAAAAATCAAATAACTCCACTAAGTATTAATGATTAGAAAAACACCAATACTACATATTACTAAGGGGAACATCCTCCCCCTCAACACAAACCGATAGGGATGATCTCAATCAATCCCCATGGAGTAATTTGCGCAAGATCCCCTTGGGTGCAAGATCCCCTTGGGTGCAAGATCCCCTTGCTAAACTGACAAAGATCAACTCCCTTGATCCCCTACCTCTGTAGTAGTCAGTCTCCTCCCGGAGCTCCTTGCAGCTTTTGCAAAAGCTATCATTCAAGTCGTAACCCTAGCCGCCAATCTTCGTTACCCTTTTAACCGAATTTCCTCCTCAATTATGGAGCCGTTAAAGGAAGTACATGCAATCAAATCTGGGAAGATTAGAAGTCCGTAATTAACGAAGCCAAGCTAGGAAATTTGTTTTTCGCCTCAACTGCTAAAAATAGCAATAACCATAATTGAGCGAAAACCACCATCTCCCTACAACCACCTCAATGAAAGCTAGAGATACTCGATCCCAACAGAATCTGTAATGATTCTTTAGTTGATGGATAACCACCAAAGCCTTAGAAGGCAATAGCCAACAACCAAATAGCCTCTCATCTACGATACACTGTAATACGACCAGCCTCATACAACATCGCAAAAACCCGATCTCATATGTTGGACATTATGTTCAACATAATATACAACACATTATCCAACATTCTCCATACACACCCATTGTGCCACTAACGGCAACAAAGTCATATACGTATGACCTAACAATCTCCCCCTTTGGCTTTTAGTGGCACAATCAAGAATAAACACAGACGAGATCAAGATGACAGACATACTGGAGAATAGCACAGTAAATCTGACGAAGACAATCATACAAATGATATATCAGAGAGACCGCATACAGCATACCCCACACCAAGAGAACAACCCAGTGCACCACAACACCACCACAAGGTTTCAAGGCCACAACAACCACCATATACAACCAAAATACAACCAAATCCAAAATCTCCCCCTTTGGGCCACAAAAAGACAAAGGACATACCTTACTGGGCACTACTTCCTGAAGATAGGTTGGATTTAAGGTGTGAAATTATGTCCTGAAGTAAAAGCTTATTAGATTCTAGTAAAACCTTATGACTTTGAAGAAGGAGCAGCTGATCATCCACATTCTTCACAGCCTTTTCGAGCACCAGAATGTCTTCCAGGATAACCGACTGTCCATCCATGGGGACAGACGAAGATGGAGGCATTTTAACATCAGATGCATATGCAGATGAGGGGAAATAGGAGAGGTAGGCACATAATTCTGAGGAGATGTAGAGACAACAGATATATCATCGATTTTACCTACTACAGTGTAACAGCCTGTATTTTTAGACGTGTTTAAAATCGTGCGTACCTGTATTTTATTTCAGTTGTTCGAATAATTTTTTGTCCGTACTTTCTTTGCTATGCGTCGATGTGAGCGCGCCTATGTTTTCGTTTTTACCGTATCATAATTAATTAACTATCAAGTTTAACAAATTACTTTAATTTAATTATCTTACTAATTAATTTATTTATTTTAATAATTACATTTATATTTACTTAAATACTTTAATCCTTTAACCTCCTACCTTAACACTACTTATCATTCACATTTTAATTTTTATAAAAACTAAAGGGAGAGAAACGCGTTTCTTTAAACCAGGTTCCTCCCCCTAAAAAGAGATTAGTCAAAACTTACATAATTCCTGCTTTAATCAAAACACACGTGTTTCTTCATCGTTAGTCAAAAAGATTCATTAATTAGAAACCTAATCTAATTAAACCATGTCCCCTGTCAATCTTCTTAAGGATTACCATCATCTTCTCTCCTGCAAAACCCTTCTGCAAAACAAATCATCCCTAATCATTTCCCAAAATCTGTTCATCCTTTTCCAAATCAACACAACCCAAATCATCCACCAATTTCGCAAAACCAGAAACAAATCAGCCCCAAATCAAACAAATCACCCAAATCAAAACCCAATTCGAAATCAACCCCAAATCTGAAACCAATTTCAGATTAAACCCAACAAAAAAAAAACAAATCTAAAACAATTTCAGATTCGATCAAATCCTTCTCCCCTTCTTCCCCATTCCTCTTCCCGTGCTCCTCGTACGTGCCTCCGTCCGACAGGCCACAACCCCCTACTGTCGTGAGTCGCCAGGCCGCAGCCCTTGCAGTCGCCTGCGGCCGCGCAAGCCGCCGTGCAGCACCGTCGAGAGCTGCCCTGTCTGACGCCCCCATACGCACCGCCGTACCGCCGCCCTGTGCCACTTCCCTGCGTGCGTGCGTGAGTCCCCCTATACGTGAGTTCCTCTGCTACAAACAAAAAGAAAAGAAAAAGAAAAAGAAAGAGGTAAGAGAAGAGACAACTAAGAGAGAGTTAGAGGGGTAAGGTATTATTATATGTTAGAGTATGTGTAGTATTAAATATAGTATTAACTTTATAATTAGCTTATAGTATTAATTTTAATGTTAACTTGTTAGTATTATTTATTTTCAGCATGTTAGTTGTTGTAAATAATGTTAGGATAATAACATTAGAAATTAGAATAATAAGGCATATCATTTTAGTATAAGAATAATATAATATAATATAAACATCACCCTAGATAGAGAACTCAATAGAATCAGACGAACCTAATTCAGGGATTATTTTGATATTGTGATTATCTTGAGACGAACCTAATTCATTGATGTGTTTAACCGAAACAGAGAACAAGACATACCATAACGTAGTACCCATTAAGACGAACCCAACGACACCAAAATCGCTGAAATCAGGCAAGCATGCAATATATAGTGAATTTTTGAAGCTAGATGCTCATTTGGTCTTTTGCATGTAAAGTTGTATAACTCAAAATCTACACGTGAAATGACGCATGAAATTACTACCATGACGTCCTGGACTAAAAATATGACCCAACGACACATAACTTGATATACCTTAGTTTTGAACAATGGCAAAGAAAGTTACTTTCCGTGATTTATTCGTTAAATCCATATGTTCTTTACTTTTGTTAAATTATTGTAAATGTTGTTCACCACTCTCGTAATCATTGAAAATGTTGTATAAAAATAAATGATGGTTTTATTAAATTGCGGGGAATTCACATAAAAATACCCTAACGTTTGGGGGCAGTTTCATATTAATACCCTGAACTTTTAAGTAGTACAAATCTATACCTTTCCATCTGTTTTAGCTAACGGCGTTAAATTATTCCCGTTTTGCCATTGCACCAAAACAAAAAAAATACCCTAACATTTTGGTATATGTTTCAAACAAGTACCCTCCACCGAAAATAGGGGGCGACAGTGGGGGGAGGGGGCGGCGCCCTCTCCTCCTCCCCGACTGAGGCGAGGGGGAGGGGGCGTCGTCCCCCTCCCCCGAAAACAGGGGGCGGCAGTGGGGGGTGGGGGGCGGCGCCGCCTCCCCCTCCGCCTACTGAGGCAGAGGGGGTGGGGACAGCAGTAGGCGGAGGGGGAGGGGGCGCTGCCCCTCCTTGGAAAATAGGGGGCGGCAGTGGCAGGGAGGGGGGCGGCGCCCCCTCCTCCCCCATGACTGAGGCGGAGGGGGAGGGGGCGGCGCCCCCTCCCTCGAAAATAGGGGGCGGCAGTGGCGGGGAGGGGGTGGCGCCCCCTCCCCCTCCGCCTCAGTCGTGGAGGGGGAGGGGGCGCTGCCCCCTCCCCCCACTGCCGCCCCCCACTCCGCCTCATGCCCCCTCCCCCTCCGCCTCAGTCGTGGGAGGGGGAGGGGGCGCCGCCCCCTCCCCCTATTACCGCCTCCCTCCTCCCTCATGACTGAGGCGGAGTGGGGGGCGGCAGTGGGGGGAGGGGGCGGCGCCCCCTCCTCCTCCACGACTGAGGTGGAGGGGGAGGGGGCGCCGCCCCCTCCCCCGAAATTAGGGGGCGGCAGTGGTGGGGAGGGTGCGGCGCCCCCTCCTCCTCCACGACTGAGGCGAAGGGGGAGGGGGCACCGCCCCCTCCCCCGAAAATAGGGGGCGGCAGTGACAGGGAGGGGGGCCATAGGGGTATGTGGGTATTAATATGAAATATATATTAAATGTTAGGGTATTTACTGAAGACTGACATTGAGGGGTATAATCGTCCAAATTTCAATAATTTGGAGGAAAATTAAAAAAGTTATCAAGTTAAAACCAGCGTATAATGTTTGGGTATAAATTTGTACAACTTAAAAGTTCAGGATATTAATATGAAAACGCCGCCAAACGTTAGGGTATTTTTATGTGAATTCCCCTTAAATTGCTGCATGTCTTAGAATATTTAACAAATGTGTGACATCGTGAAATCATGCGCCTCGAAAGCGAAATCTTGACTTCGTGATGTCGTGTGAGTTGACTAGGCTGGCTCGTGTTCCAGCACAAATATGGGGTGGGGTTAGGGTTGAGCGGCCACTAGGCGTATGCAGGCGTCCTCTCTTCAAGAGCACCACCCACATGCGGTGGGGTAGCGTCAATCACGGTAAACCCCCATGAGAAGAACGATCCACTCATTACGATCTAAAGGCGAGAACCCTATGAGAGATATGAAACATTTACATGGAACTTACAAATTATTATTGTTGTCTAAGTTAAATTGACATGCTAATGAATCAAAAGAAAAGCTTTACTTTACTTGTTAAACTGCTTAGAACTACATGTTAGGTATGTCTTACTTTACTTCATTTATAATTGGCATGCTCAAACTTGTTGTTGACACCTCGTAAAATTTAATTAAAGTCTCTTAAATTCAATATCATTTTGTATATCTTGCCTTGGGTTTTCTAACATCTTCTTGCTGACCCTTGCTGACATACATTCATGTTTTTGGATGTATGTCAGATCCCGAGCCTGAGTACCAAGAGGATCCTTACGAGACGCCTGACTTAGAGAGCCAGGAGTTCGTCGTAGACGCCAAGTCTCTCACTGCGGAGGACTAGGGACCTTCACCGTTGCTGTTCTCCTTTAGTTTACTTTCAGTTTTCTTGTGGTGTACGTTTCTCCTTGTTGTTATTTTGGCCCAGCTGTGACTTGACGTTTTATTTCGTGTACAGACATTTTAATTCTGGATGTGGCTTTAATTTATGAGTAATTCTTATTGTTTTGAAATGCATGCAAGGACCTGTCCTGTGTTTTTATCACAGACGCTCATTGAACTCGAGCCTCACCGCTCTAGTTCATGCGGACCTCGTAACGTTCTCACTTCCTGTGTCTTTTGGGAAGCGGGGCGTTACACACAGACTTGGTATTAAAGTTGATCCGTTCACAAGTCAAGGCAAGCTCAGATGAGTCAGGGACAATCCGCTGGGAGTGGAGCACCATGGATATGAGTGAGGCATGAGGAACTGAGGAAGATGGCGCAGAGGACTCAGATAGAGATAGAATGGAGTCGAATATGATCCATCCCAGATTGAAGGGCTTCTTGGTCCCAGCCGAATAAATCAGCTTGCACATGGTCTTAGTTACTACAGACATATTAGTGGTAGGCAGCCAGTTTCGAGTAGAAATCCGATAAAGCAAGAAGTATTTAGCTGTCAGAGCAGAAGATAAAAAGGAAAAAGATTTAGGAGACCATTTGTACTGTCCCCCTGTGACAGTCTTCACGAAGAGATCAAAGTCATCACCAACAAAGATTCCATAAGCAGGCAGATTCTGAGAGCATGACCACTTCAGAAATTTATTAATCAAGGATGGACAGAAAGGGATTACTTTGGCCCTAATATAGGTCCTGAAAGCCCATCTAGAAGAAGAATCCCCTGAGGATTTGGACAGAGTGCAGTAAAATTCCTGAACTAAGACTGGGTAAAATGTCTTAAAACAACTCGCTGCATGCAGTAGATCAATCTCCTTGAAGAAGGAAACGCACTATGTCTTTGCAAAAGGGGATATGGCTAGAGATTTTTCGCCAAGAATGGACCTCTCAAAGTATGTGGACCTTCTCTTTTTGCAGGACAGGTCAAAGAATGTCTTGGATAAGGCATCAGATGTCGAAAATGGAGACAGATGATAAGAACCTGAAAGGCCATCCACCTTGGACTTCTTAGATGGAGATGGAGTATACAATCTGGAAGCAGCTGCATGCTTACGAGAGCCAGATCTTGGTTTGCGAGAATGCGGGGGTATCAGATCCTCAGAAGGAGAGGCAACTAATGGGTCTCCTTCCACTGACACAGCAGTCATCTCTTCAGTAGCGGATGGTTCAACATTTGTGCAACATTGACACTGGGATCAACATTGACTTTGGGATCAACATCTGAAGAGGGAACCTCATCTGGCATATCTATAGTGCCATATCCTTGGATCGTACTTGGAACATCAACTGGAACATCAACTGAGACAGTTCCTTCATCACCAACCTGAGTACATTCCATCAGATCATCAGATACCTCAACTTCTACACCCACATCAGTCATGATGTTCTCTCCTGTTTCAGTAACCATATCAGATTCCGCAGCCACAACGGGGATAATAGGATCAACAATCATTTCTGCAGACACTTGAGGTTGGTCCTTCTCTAGACAGACACCACTGTCATGACCATTATGATCCTCACTGGATATGCCTTCAGCAACACCCTCCACACAACTAGAATGAACGCCATCATCAACATTCGGATGGGGCTTTTCTGTAGACACGCAGGACTCAGAATTAGAGATCTCCACTACAAATATTTTAGAAATTCTTACAGAATATCTTCTTGGATTCCAGGTACGAAGAATGACTCTATCATCTGCAAGCACTTCCACACTGATTATCTTGCCACGAACCTTTTTATGATTAAGCTGGTCAACACGAACTTCAGAAAGATCTAGCCATGAGAGATCCTATCTTCTCCCCATCCTTCGGAGGTACCAAAACCAATCTTAGACAGTTACATGATGAGAAAACTGTTCATCTTCTTCAAACTCCGACAAGGAGGGTTTGGCCGAAGGAAGAGGAATATAAAGAATTGGGGAAGATACTACTATAGCCAAATTCGATGAGGAGCAGGAATGCATGTTATCACGAGACATTGTGGAAGAGGTGAGAGGAGAATTACCAATTGGCGAAACCCTATGGGTATGAGGCACCATCCCCTTTCGTTTAACTCGAGAAGACGAAGACGAAGATGAAGTTCTCTGAGAAGATGCGGCCTGACGAGAAGAGCGGCGAGGGTTCGAAGAGAATTTCAGACTCTGAGCGCGCCCCATTTGACGAAGGGAGATAAGGAATTTCTTTACCGGAGAAAAATCCAGAACCCTAAGAGCACTTTGAAACTTTTTTGAAATAAACTTGAGAAGCGAAGAGCGCCGTGAGAGAAAAGCCCAAGATAATAAAGGCAGGGCAAGTAAAGAAAGACAGTACCTACAAAAAAATACTCAGAACCCTCTTTATGTTGCAACATAACATTCAACATTATGTAAAACATATTGTGCAATATTAGATACGACACAGCCCAAGTGCTTGTCGTAATTCTTCAAATCTGCTGGAGTCCAAGGGTTTAGTAAAGATGTCAGCTAATTAACTGGTAGTTGCCACATACTCCATGACAAGAACCTTCTTTTCAACCAGTTCTCCGATGAAATGATGTCGAATGTATATATTCTTAGTCCTGAAATGTTGAACGGGATTCTTGGATATATTTATGGCGCTCTGGTTGTCACACAAAATAGTCAAGACATCTTGCTCCACACCATAATCTGTCAGCATCTGTTTCATCCATAGGAGTTGTGTGCAACAACTTCCTGCCGCAATATATTCGGCCTCGGCAGTGGATAGGGAGATAGACTTCTGCTTCTTGCTGTACCAGGAAACACGATTATTTCCCACGTAGAAGCATCCTCCTGTGGTACTTTTCTATCATCTGCATTTCCTGCCCAATCAGCATCACTGTAGCCTGAGAATAAGGTATTAGTGTCCTTAGAATACCAAATACAATAATCAGCTGTCCCGCTGATATATCTTATTATACGTTTCACAACAGTAATATGAGATTCTTTAGGACAAGCTTGGTAGCGAGCACATACCCCAACACGAAAACTGATGCCTGGCATGCTAGCTGTCAGATACAGTAAACTTCCTATCATACTTCTGTATAATGTGACCTTTACTGACTTCCAACCATCATCCTTAGACAGCTTTTCAGTTATGGACATAGGGGTGTGAACTTGCCAAGCATTTTCTAGACCAAACCTCTTAACAAGATTTTTAGCGTACTTACTTTGAGATATGAACAACCCATCACTAGATTGCTTTATTTGAAGTCCAGGAAACATGTTTAATTCACCAACCATGCTCATTTCGAACCCTTTCTTTATGAGGACAATGAATTCATGCACTAGTTGTTGTGAAGTGGAGCCAATACTATATCATCCACATAAATCTGAGCAACAACAACATCGGACCTGGTTCTTTGAACAAATAATGTTTTATCAGCTATCCCTCGTTCATAGCCTTTTTGGAGAAGATATTTGGTCAACCTCTCGTACCAAGCTTTTGGTGCTTGTTTCAGACCATAGAGAGCTTTTTCAATTGGTAGCATGGTTAGGTAGAAATGGATCTTCAAACCCCTTCGATTGTTCGACATATACCTCTTCATTTAGTATCACATTCAGAAACGCACTCTTCACATCCATCTGATGAAGCTTGAAGTTGAAACTGCAGGCCACTGCAAGAAGTAGTCTGATAGATTCCAGCCGAGCTACAGGCACAAACGTCTCATCAAAGTCAATACCCTCAATCTGAGTGTAGCCTTGAGCCACCAGATGAGCCTTGTTACGTGTGACATTGCCCTTCTCATCGGTTTTATTCTTGAATATCCACTTTGTCCCAATGACATTTAACCCTTTCGGTCTCTCTATTAGACACCAGACATCATTACACTGAAATTGATTCAGCTCTTCTTGTATGGCTAACAACCAGAAATCATCAATAAGTGTTTCCCTCACGATCTTTGGTTCGAAAATAGAAAGAAAGCAGACGTATCCGACAAGATCACGATAGTTGGCTTGACTAGTACCTCTTGTTCGAAGACCATCTTGAACATCACCAATAACAAGATCAAGAGGATGGTTCCGTATGACTTTAGTGATCCCTCTTGAGGGATGAATATCATTTCCCTCCGACAGTGGTTCCTCTACGGATGTTGAACCTTGTGTTACAACATTTTGTTCAACACTACCTTGTGTTGTATCAAATGTCGTAACATTTTGATCAACACTGTCTTCTTCATCAGCGCCTTCTTCCTGAGGAGTTGTCCCTTCACTTATAACAACTTCTCCCTGATCAAAGTCGTCGACAACAACATTAATTGACTCCATCATGACATTTGTACGATGATTTAGCACCCTGAAAGCACGGCTAGTTGTATAATATCCAAGGAATATCCCTCTGTCGCTCTTAGCATCAAACTTTCCCTTAGGGGTCCGATCATGCAAGATGTAACATTTGCTTCCTAAGATATGAAAGTAAGATACATAAGGTTTTTTACCTTTCTAGATCTCATATGGAGTTTTCTCCGTTCTGCGTCTTAGATACACTCTATTTATGGTGTAGCATGCAGTGTTGACATCCTCTACCCACCATCTAGCACTGACCTTCCTGGCATTCAGTATCACGCGCGCCATTTCTTGTAGAGTACTATTTTTTCTTTCAACCACTCCATTCTGTTGAGGAGTCTAAGAAGCTGAAAACTCATGAGCAATTCCATGTTCTTTTTAAAAGTCAGCAAAAGAGTGATTCTCGAACTCCTTGCCATGGCCACTTCGAATCCTGACGGTCTTCCCAATGATGTCTACTTTCTCAGTCTGAAGGCGAGTGCATAGCTTCTTAAAAGCGTCAAATGAGTCTGACTTCTCCTTGAGAAAATCTACCCAAGTAAATTGTGAGAAATCGTCAACACAAACATAGATGTATTTCTTACCTCCCATGCTAACTTCTGATGTGGGTCCGATCAGATCCATGTGTAGCAGCTCCAAGTTCTTAGATGTGGTGATAGTCTGAAGTTGTCTATGACTAGTCTTCTTTTCCTTTCCTAGTTGACAAGAACCACATACACCTTCTCTTCTCTTGTTTATGGCTGGTATCCCACGAACAGCTCCCACTTTGGATATCTTCATCAATGCCTTGTAGTTGAGATGCCCTAGCTTTTGGTGCCACTGCTTAGAGACATCAACAATAGCACTAAGGCAACTGTTAGCTTCCTGAAGTAAATAGCAATTGTCAGCAGATCTTTTCCCAGTCAGAATGCAGGTTCTGGCTTCATTAAGAACCACACACTTGTTTTTGGTAAATTGAACGAAGAGACCTTGGTCACACAATTGGCTTATGCTAATAAGATTAGCCTTCAAGTCTTCTACATGCATCACATCTTTTAGAGTAATAGATCGCATCATCTTAAGCTCTCCCTTCCAAATGACGTTGCTCCTTTGACCGTCACCAAAAGTAACATGACCTTTGTTGCCAGTAGTATATTCAGTAAGAAGACTTCGATTACCAGTCATGTGCCGAGAACATCCACTGTCGAAGTACCGGATGTTTTCTGAAAAAAGCAATCATTTAGGTGTAAGCAACCAAATTGAGCAGTTCAGATTTCCTAACCCACTTTTTCATGAGCCTTTTGCCAGGATGTCCATTGTTTCTTCCTTCACGCTGATGTTTCATACGACTAAAACAATTCATGTCCGCGTACCCTATAAACTTACAGTAATTACACACGGGACGCCTGGATGTTGCACCGCTCTTCTGCTTTAACTTCTGATCACCTTGCTCGAAGTGCCTCATCTTCTTCCGACCTTCCTTCAGTAACAGGAACATGTCTTTCCTAGGGTGCATGAAGATAGCCTCCTCTATTGTACCCTACACATGTACGATCTCCTGAGACTTTCCCCATGTTTAGAATGTCATCGAGTTTTGCCTTCCCGGAGTTCCACTTGTTGAGGATGTTTTCTACCTTCTTGGCTCTGAGTAGCGTTCTCCTGAGTTGGCTTTCGAGATTCCTGAGATTTAGCTCAGTCTTCAATAGTTGAGCCCTAACCTCATCCTTTTCACCTTTCAGTCTGACATTTTCTTTCTTTAAGGATTTGTTGATCTCACAAATCTGCATCCAATTGGTGAACATAGTTTGATAAGCAGACCAAATATCATCTTCATCAACCTCCTCAGCACCACCTGCTTCTGAACCAGAGTCACTGTCAGATGTTGTACTATATGTTATAATATTCTTTCTGACATTTCCAAGTTTATTCTCCAATGTTGTACAAGTTATGACAACACTTGGTCCAACATAATTAAAGGTGTCATAATCGAATTGATCATCCAGAATGGCTGTAAATGGAACATAATTGCTGATGATGTCCTCATCTCCAGCACTTCCTTCGGACTCCTCATCACTCCAGGTGCTGGCTAATAATTTTCCTTTTTGTTTCTTGAGAGTATTAGCACATTCGGTTTGTATATGACCAAATCCCTCACACTCCATGTACTGTATTCCATTGCCTTTGCTCTTTGGTTCATACTTCTGTACGGGACAACTGATACCCTTTCCTGCAGTATGCAGACTCGGTCGCATTTCCTTGTTGACAGATCTGAAATTCTGGCCCCTGTTACTGATCTTCTTCTTCATCCTGCTAAAGTTCTTAGTTAACAAGGCGATGTCATCTTAAAGTTTCGATTCATTTTCTGAATTTGGTGCTTCACTAGCTTCCACCTTTAGAGCCACACCTTTGTCTCTTTTATTTTTCTTCAAATTCATTTCGTAGGTCTGAAGAGACCCCATTAATTAATCCATCTCATAGTAGATGTGTTCCTCACCTCTTCAATAGCTGCAATCTTTGCCGAAAACTTGTCAGGTAGAGATCTTATAGTTTTCTCAACCAACTTCTTTTGGGAGTACTTCTTCCCTAATTGGAATGCCTGATTTGTTATATCACGTAATCTTTCATTGAATTCAGCCACAGTTTCATCATCATTCATTCTGAGATTTTCAAATGAGAGGCAAGCATTTGATGTTTAGAGGCTCTTACTGTACTAGTCCCTTCATGAATATTCTGAAGAATGTCCCACGCTTCCTTTGCATACTCACATGTAGAAACTTGAACTGCTCTTCATCCACTGTAGTAAAGATAGCATTTACGGCCTTAGAATTTCCCAGAGCCGCTCGTTCTTCTTCGGGATCCAGTCTTTAGCCGGTTTGAAGTGTTCATTTCCTTCTTTGTCATCTTGAAATGGAGGAGTCCATCATTCTATCGTTGACACCCAAGCCTTCTCATCGAGAGACTTGATAAATGCGCACATTCGAGACTTCCAGTAAGTGTAGTTAGTACCAGTGAGCAGTGGAGGCTGAGTCATGGATGCACCTTCCTTTGTATTCATGGATGGCGTACTAAAAAACAGGATCACACCCATTTTGACAACATAAAGTAGCACGAATGACCTGCTCTAATACCAATTGAAATTTAGTACGCAATCTCAAACAACGAAACTCATACGAATAATAGAGAACTCAAGATGACACAAAGAAATTGGTAACGCAGTTCGATGCGCACACCTACATCTGCGGGGCCTCGCCCAAAAAATCAAATAACTCCACTAAGTATTAATGATTAGAAAAACACCAATACCACTTATTACTAAGGGGAACAACCACCCCCTCAATACAAACAAATAGGGATGATCTCAATCAATCCACATGGAGTAATTTGCGCAAGATCCCCTTGCGTGCAAGATCCCCTTGCTGAAAAAATCAAATCCCTTGATCCCCTACCTCTGTAGTAGCCAGCCTCCTCCCGGAGCTCCTTGCAACTTTCGCAAAAGACATCGTTCAAGTTGTGACCCTAGCCGCCAATCTTCGTTACCCTTTTAACTGAACTCCCTCCTCAATTATGGAGCCGTTAAAGGAAGTACACTGAATCAAATCTGGGAAGATTGGAAGTCCGCAATTAACGAAGCCAATCTAGGAAATTTGTTTTTCGCCTCAACTGCTAAAAACAGCAATAACCATAATTGAGCGAAAACCACCATCTCTCTACAACCGCCTCAATCAAAGCTAGAGATACTCGATCCCAACAGAATCTGCAACGATTCTTTAGTTGATGGATAGCCACCCAAGCCTTAAAAGGCAATAGCCAACAACCAAACAACCTCTCATCTACGGTACACTACAATACGACCAGCCTCTTACAACATCGCAAAAAACTGATCTCGTATGTTGGACATTATGTTCAACATAATGTTCGACACATTATCCAACATTCTCCACACACACCCATTGTGCCACTAACGACAACAAAGTCATATACGTATGACCTAACAGTTGGGTTCTTCTGTAGGACAAAATCCTCTGTGTGAGGTATCTCTTTGTGGGATTGTATTCACTTCTCTTTGTGGGAATTATAGTGAATATTGGTGTGGCTGGACGTACCCAAGTTTGGGGAACCAGGGTAAAATCTTCTGTTTACATTTGGTTTGATTGTGTTGATTAATTCCTCTTGCATTTATTATTCCGTATTTGCAAGTTAAATTTTAATTGCATAATTTATTACCATTACTCTAATCACCCGCCCTCTAGAGTGTTTGTTGTTAGTATTGCAAGGTCGACAGTCCTTATAATTAGTATCAGAGCGAGGTTATAACATACAACAATGATGGCATTCAACGCTATATCTGTGTCTCATGAAGAAGGTCTATCAACCGTTCGACCCCCGCTCTTCAACGAGACCAACTACCCAAGTTGGAAGATCAAGTTGATGATCTACTTGGAGGGTCAAGACCTACGGGACATCACGGAGTCGCCATTTGAGAAGCCTTCTACACCCTCGGCTTCAAGGACTAAAGTGGAGAAGGACTCGATCATATTCAATGCGGGGGCTATAAATGCATTCCATTGCACCCTCACTTCAAATGATACCGCATCTCAATGTGCAAAACGGCCAACGAAATTTGGCATACATTGGAGATTTCTCATGAAGGGACTTCGAAGGTAAAGAAATCTAAACAATGCGTATTTAGATCTAAATATGAGTTGTTTAAGAAGCAGGAAGGTGAAAACATCTCGTAGATGTTCACAAGGTTCACAGATATCGTGAACGCTTTGGAAGGACTTAGGAAGGTTATTTCGAACCAAAAGAAGGGACTTGTTGGCACATTCGATGCTTCGGATGAGGATTCATCTAGTGACGAAGAGGGAGGTGACAAGGAGCAAGCCCATATGTGCTTTATGGCAAAAGGGGAAGAGTCCTCGTCAAGCTCTAGCGAGGAGAAAAACGATGGTGAAGAAGAGAATGAACCACATCTACCATATGAGGATCTTGAGTATCGTTTCAATGTGGCCTCCAACGTGGCAAGTAAGTGCATCAACTCATATGCTAAATTGAAAGAAAAATTTAAGAACGCTATAAGTAGGGTGCATGCTTTAGAATCTACTAGTATAAATAATAATGATGCTTTGCATATTTGTGACACTAGTGAGAGAGACACACTTCTCTCTCAAGTTAAGGAATTGAGCATTTCCAATGATAAATTAGTAGCTCAAAATCTTAGCTTAGAAACTCGCATTCAACAACTTACGTTGAAATATGAAGAGGAATCCCAAAAGCTTATTAGCTTTATTCATGCTAGGGATTCACCTCACAGTTTGCTTGAAAAACAATATCCGGTAAACCATAGAGGAGATTTGGGATACACTCCAAAGGTGATTACCAAACCCACCTCTAATTCTTCTTTTGGTGAAAATACAAGAAATATTACTAAAGCACCTAAGAAGAATCACCATGCCTTCTTGTAACAACTAGTCACAATGCGTGCCCATAGGGCATGGTTCATTTAAGATATCCCCCCTGAAAATCTTGGATCCCTTAATTTTAAATAAACAGTAATAATTAAAACACAATAATTGTTATTTAGTTCCCCTAATCATTTTAGTTACTCAAAATTCAGTTCCCCAAAAGAATTTAGATTCCCTAAATACTTTAGATCCCAAAAATTTAGTTCCCTCCAAATATAACTTTTGCCCTAAGGGAACGATTCATTTAAAAAATTCTCCCCTCAAATTCTTGGATCCCTTAATTTTAACCGAACATCAATAATCAAAACACAATAGTTGTTATTAGCTTACCTCAAAGTTGTAGTTCCCTCAAAATTTAGTTCCACCGTTCATTTAAAATATTCCTTCTCAAAATCTTGGAGTCATTAATTTTAAATGAACAACAATAATTAAAGCGTAATAATTGTTATTTAGTTCTCTAAAAATTGTAGTTCCTCCAAAATTTAGTTCCATTAAGATTTAGTTCTCACAAATTTTTCAAAAAACTTTAGTTACCTTTAAAATTTACTTCACTCAGATGATTTAGTTCTCCCCAAAGATTTAGTTCCTTACAAATTTTAGTTCTCCCAACGAATTTAGTTCGTAAAAATTTTGGGATTTTCCCCTATTAATTTTGATCAGTTGGTGTAACTATTTTTTATTTTTAACCAATGTTGAACATTTTTCCTTTTCAGAACGGAGCATCAAAAAGAGTTTCAAAATAATATATTTTCAAATGGATCAGGTGCCATGATAAACTATATTAATTAAGGGTCATCTATAATTAATGAACTGTATTCCATTGGCAATTCACTTAATGTTCCCCGGTAAAATGAAATTGCATGCATGTACAACACGTTCAATTATTAAGTCGAAATCATATACTCACTTTATCGTATAAAACCATGCTCTAGCCGCATGAAAAGAGAAGACTGTGCGGTATGACATTGAATGAGAATGATAAGGAACAAATCAATATTTTATGTTTTCGCATCATAACGAAGAGGGAGGGATGGAGAGAGAGAGAGAGAGAGAGAGATTTGATCGTTGTGACTTTGTTTTTCCACATAGAGTTTCCCCACACAATTTAAGATTTTCCCCCTTAAATTTTTGCAAACCCTCATCCTAACCATCTAGAAATCAGAATGGACCTAAACCCCCTTCAAAGAATGATTCGATACAGTTTATTTGCTATAACTGTAACAAGCCTGGCCATTTGTCTCGAAACTGTCGGAATAAGCGTCGTCCTGCACCGCAGGCGAACCTTACCGAAGAGGATTTAATTGCAATGATTTCTGAAGTCAATGCAATTGGTGGTACTGAAGGGTGGTGGATAGACACTGGTGCTTCGTGCCATATCTGTTATGATCGTGGACTATTCAAGTCCTATTCTGAAACAAATGACAAGAAAGTGCTGTTGGAAGATTCCCACTCCACTATTGTTGCTGGTATAGGCGATGTAGATTTGAAGTTTACCTCTGGAAAGACTATAACTCTTAAAGAGGTCATGCATACTCCAGAGATGAGGAAGAATCTGGTTTCGGGCTACCTTCTCAACAAGGCTGGATTTACTCAAACTATAGGTGCTGATATGTATACCATTACTAAAAATAATGTTTTTGTTCGGAAAGGGTATGCCACTGATGGTATGTTTAAATCTTTTGTTACTGAAATTGAAAATCAATGTAATAAAAAGATAAAGAGATTACGTAGTGATCGAGGAACTGAATATGACTCTACTATTTATAATTCGCATGGTATTATTCATGAGAAAACTCCTCCTTATTCCCCCGAAATGAATGGTAAAGCTGAACGATAAAATAGAACTTTAGCTGAATCTGTTGTTGCTATTATGCTTAACTCTGGTGCTGCCTCTTGTTGGTGGGGAGAAATTTTATTAACTGCTTGCTATATGTTTAACAGGATTCCTAAATCTAAAAGTAAAATTTCTCCATATTAAGTTTTTAAGAATAAGAAACCAAATCTATCCTATCTTAAAACTTGGGGATGTTTGTCTTATGTTAGGATTCCTGACCCTAAAAGGAGAAAACTTGCTAGTCGAGCTTATGAATGTGTTTTCATTGGTTATGCTATAAATAGCAAAGCTTATAGATTTTATGATTTGAAAGATCATGTTATAATTGAATCTAATGATGCTAATTTCTTTGAAGATAAATTTCCGTTTAAATCTAAGAATAGTGGGGGCTCTAGTTCATGTTCTATTCCAGCCATTAGTCTTCCTGAGTCTGACAAAGGATTAGAAATTGATTCTAGAAAAATTAAGAGGGCTAGTGTCGCTAAGGACTTTGGTCCTGACTATTACACTTATAACTTAGAAGAAGATCCTAGCAATCTTACCGAGTCCTTATCATCTTTGGATGCCAATTTATGGCAAGAGGCAATTAATGATGAGATGGACTCTCTAGAGTCTAATAGAACTTGGCATCTAGTTGACTTACCTCCTAGATGTAAATCTATAGGATATAAGTGGATACTTAAGAAGAAATTAAAACCTGATGGAACTATTGATAAGTATAAAGCTCATCTAGTAGCCAAAGAATTTAGACAACAAGAAAACATAGATTTCTTTGATACTTTTTCACATGTATCTAGAATTACATCCATACGTGTACTATTAGCTATTGCTGCTATACATAATTTAGTAGTACATCAAATGGATGTTAAAACAACTTTTTTAAATGGTGAATTAGAAGAAGAAATCCACATAGATCAACCTGAAGGTTTTGTTATTCCAGGTCAAGAAGATAAAGTGTGCAAATTAGATAAGTCACTTTATGGTTTGAAACAAGCACCTAAGCAATGGCATGAAAAATTTGATAACCTTGTTATTTCTGATTGCTTCACTGTTAATGAAAGTGAGAAATGCATATATTATAAATCTGATAATGGTATTTGCACCATTATATGTCTTTATGCTGATGGTATGCTGATATTTGGTTCAAACATTCATGTTGTGAACAAAGTTAAAACCATGTTAAGTGCAAACTTTGACATGAAAGATATTGGTGAAGCTAATGTAATCCTTGGAATTAAAATAACTAGATCTGAACATGTAATTTCTTTGAATCAATCTCATTACGTTGAAAAGATTCTAAAGAAATATAATTATTTTGATTGTAAACCAGCTTATACTCCTTATGATCCTAGTGTTAAGTTGTTCAAGAATACCGACGATGGTGTTAGACAAACTGAGTATGCGAGCATTATTGGCAGTCTGGGATATGCTACTGATTGCACTAGACCTGATATAGCTTATGCTATAGGATTACTATGCACGTTTACAAGCAGACCTAGTATTGAGTATTTGTATGCTATTGAAAGAGTCATGAGATACCTTAAGAGGACCATGAATCTCGGATTACATTATCAGAAGTTTCCCGTTGTCCTTGAAGGATATAGCGATGCTGATTGGAACACCCTTTCAGATGACTCCAAGGCAACTAGTGGCTATATTTTTAGCATAACTGGCGTAGCTGTATCTTGGAAATCCAAAAAACAGACTATTTTAGCTCAATCCACCATGGAGTCTGAGATGATTGCACTAGCTTTAGCTAGCGAAGAAGCATGTTGGCTTAGAAACCTGTTATCAGAACATCCTTTATGGGATAGACCAATACCAGCTGTCTTGATCCATTGTGATAGTACTGCAGCTATTGCAAAGATTCAGAACCGTTATTATAACAGAAAAAGGCGATAAATACGTCTTAAGCACAGTACCATTAGAGAGTATATGAACTCTGGAGCTGTGAGAGTGGATCATGTACGTACTTATGATAACTTAGCTGATCCTTTGACGAAAGGATTAGCTCGAGAAAAGGTTTTTTAAACCTCGAAAGGAATGGGACTCATGCCCTTAGAATGGTGAGTCACTTGTGGGGGAAACCCAACCTATAGACCAGAGATACTGAGAAATAGGTTCAAAGGGTAATAACAAATCATGAAGTGATATGTGGAGAATCATGCCAGTATAAATATTAGTCCTATTCCAGAAGAATCGTATTGCGCATGATATACTGAAGCGATAAAAGGATGAGTTAATATTAACTCTTAATGAATTCTATACTCTATGTGGAGTGGGGTACCTAGCTACAGGAGTACTCTTGATAGAATCACCTATGTGAACATGGAAGTGTGGCCGCTTCCAATGGAATTTTGGGCAAAATTCTCTAGAGCATTCACTATACTGGGATACACGTGCATGGCCGCAAAGCACGGGCTTATGAACAACACCTTGATAATGTTGTGTGTGTGATGATGTTAGAGATAGAGTTCAAAACTACGAGTTACTCTAGTTAAATCTAAATCATTAACACTATATAAAGGTTCAAGTCGATAGACATCTTTATTTATGCACAAGTCTTATATTATATTCTGCTCGATGAAATATACTTTTATTTTATTTTTTAAAAATTCTAGTAGGGGATTGTTGCAAGCAATTGAATTTTTTCAAAAGGATTTGGACTCAATTTTGGTTTTCCCTCCATTTGCTTTAGTCCCACATTGCTTGGGCAAAAAGACTTGGAGGAGTTTATATAGAGTTTGTAGAGCCTTAGAGGTGTGCCCCTTGGGGTATGACTCTTTTGTGGAGGGGAGAGGACTTACACAAAATGACAACACGCGCGGGCACACCGCCGATGCCGACGCTGCGCCGGGCCGAGCCGAGCCGAGCCGTGCGGTGCGTGTGTGTGGTTATTATTTTTTGGAGGAAAAGATATTAATTTTTTGAAATTTGAAATTTGAATTTGAAACGTTTTAAATTCAAAACAGTTACAAAAACATTTTAAAATTTTAATTTCAGATCTGTAATTATTCTCCTTGATTTATTCCCTATTTACTCACCCTATTAACTGCCAAAATAAATTCTTAATCGTTTTAATTTCTTTAACGTTAATTTTTTTTCCTTTAAATAGGGAGAGGGCTGATTCGTTTAAACATAAGAAAATTGCAAAAAATTTCAGCAGCTAAAATTTTCTTCCGTCCCCATATTTTCAAAAACTATCGCTGATTCCGAGCAGTCAAGGTTGGTGTTGTTCTTGATGCTTCTTCCTGTGCAGAGAAGCTCCTTCCACAGAGGCGTTTTCTGGGCTGTTTTATCCGGGGGACGTCGTGGCCGTACACTGCTGCACAAACTTGGGCAGAGCCACGAATCGTCTTAAAGAGAGCGACCTAGTCCGCGACTCAACCCAAGGCTTCGGTAACCTCGTTCCTATCATTTTCTTCTTCCTGCAGCAACACCCTCAGCCCAACCGTTGATTCATTCCTTAAGTTTCAATCCCAGTCATTTTCCTATCAACCATGGTATCATAGTCAACAAACCAATTGAAACACACCCCTCAAATGTCTAATAGAAGATCGAAAAGGCCATCAAAATATAGAGGCAATTCTCAATTGCTGAAATAATTATAAGAAATCAACCAAGAAAATTCATATACATTCTCGCATGTGATACTCAGATAGAGTGTATTCAGAACATACAAATATAAAAAGATTAAAACCCCAAACATAGTTCTCATGCTAACCACCTCCAAAAGCTTAACCAATACAAAATAGTTGAAGAAACAAATTGATTTTGATGATGTCACTGAATGAGTTAGAATGCAATAAAGTATGATGGAGAAAGAACTATTTCATGTCCAAAGCAAGTTGTACACAGTTAGTCATATCCCATGCCCGTAGGGCATGGTTCACTTAAAATATTCTCCCCTCAAAATCTTGGATTCCCTAAATCTTATTACCCCAAAAAATTTCGTCATCTTCCAAATTTTAAAAATCAGTCATCCACTACCAGTTGTTTTAACTTTAAATTTTCATCCCAAATATTATACCATACCAAAAAATTATTGTGGCAATCCAAACTAAGATAATTAATGTAATCACAATTTTGCTTGTTTTTGGGACTAAGTTTTTGAGGAGGAAGGGAGGGATTTTAGCAGAAAAATTTTTCGCGAAAATTTTGGTCCCCGCCCTGAAAAAATTCCAATCCCCTAACAAAATTTTAAGGATGCAAATTTTGCAGTGGGGATTTCTGACCAAAATTTTGTCCCCCAACTAAAAAATTGGTTTTCTCACAAAAATATTGCACCTGCCAAGCTACATTCCTCCGATGCCCAAGTCAATTCATCATGCATAAAAGTATATACAAAAAGTTTAAGGATACTTCTCGGAAAAAAATCCTTACTCAAATAAAAGACCTTAACCTCCTTAGTACTCTTTAACCTCCTTAGTATCCATTAACCTCCACTCAAAGTTCTATTCCTCATAAAACTCCAATACTTTAAATCGGTACCATCTCAGTCAAAACACATTTTAACCGAAATAAATCCAAAGCAGCATAGCATAAGCCATAATTTCTAATACATATTCACATAAGCATCTACCAACAATCCAACCATGAAGCTTATACCTTGGACCAAAAACTATCTAACAAAACAAAACCCCCTTAATAGTCACTTAAAGTTACTTAAAGAGTGCACATTCTTTTATATCAATCTAAATACTTATGCATACCAATGACCAAAATTCCTAATCCATTGGTTAACAACCAAACTTGAATAAAATTTCATTACACAAACTAATAATCCCATATTACAGGACACATGAAAGCTAATCCCTAAACTTAAAAACACCCCCTATGACATCGAGATCTACAAACCAAGCATCAAACTCTACAAAGCTAAAAAAGAAAGGTACAAAAAGAAAAAGTTCAAAAACAAAGAAAGTTCTTTTACTCTCATCTTCAGCAACAACCTTTGAAGGGGCTGGCTTTTTTGGAAGTAAGAGGTTGTGGATGTTGCGCATCACTCCACTGTTGGCAATGGTGACATTGCCTAAAAGCTTAGAGAGATCCTCATCATTCCTTACTGCCAATTAGATGTGCCTTGGGATGATTCTGGTCATCATGTTGTCTCTCACTGTGTTCCTGCCAAGCTCAAGAACCTGTTTATATGAAAACATTTTACTTACCACACATAAAAAGATGAAATTATGAAAACAAATGAAAATTCAGGTTGTGTATGAAAACTAATGAAGATTGAACTCTCATGCAAATCAAAACTAATGATATTGTATCTAGAAAACTACAGCCCAGATAAATCTGTGAAACTCAGACCAAAACATCGTTTACCTTGATGGTGCAAAGCAAACCTTTCGGATTGAGATGAGGCACCAAACTTTCTAGGAGGTCACAATCTAAAATCTTTGGTTTTCCCATTTACATCGGTAAATATTTTAGATCACATTATTGCCAGCTTATTGTGCAGCTTATTATACGAAGACATTGTTGACCAAAAAACAAACACCAATAGCCAAAGACATGAGGCATGTTCCGATAAGAGTCTAACGATTGGTATATCTCAAAAGATACTAAGACTACAATGATTTGTATATGCCTATTCTGATAAGAGTCCTGCTACTCGAACTATAAATTTTACACTGCAACCAGATTTCCATAGACATGCATGAGGCTCTGACAAAAAAAGCCATGTGTAATACATGTATATATGGTTGTACACATTATTTTTTCTTTGTATCCAATTGTAGTCCAAAAAATAGTCCACTTGGTCATTTTTTTCTGATGATTCTTGGAATACATGCAAAGAGAATTAAGAGCATTAACCACTTAATGAAGCTTGCTGCAACAGCTACCTCAACAAAACTGAGGTTCACCAGAAAAAAGAGACTTCCTATAATCAGTAATCAATCATAATGGATATACCTTGTGATCATATGCAAAGACATGCAAACGTGCAAGAAAAATGGTAAATATGCAACTAATTTCAAGTAAAATTTTTAGTATTTGAAAGATATAAACTTTTATATAAGGGTCAAAGCTAGAACATTTATGTAACTTAGAATATAACACATCTTTTTGTGTCTAAATGAATCGAATAATTCTGACCATGTACATATTTGTCTTCCTAATGTTTGCATATTATTGTGGTCGCAAAGATGCCAACTTGTTCCAGGATATATGCCACCATGCAACTTGGCCAATGTGGGAGATAAGTCCATGAGACATGATATCATAATGAGTAGAGGGATATATGTCATTAGGCCACTTCTTCTGCATTCAATTGGACCAAAATTGTTCAACTTGGCCAATGTGGGAGATAAGTCCATGAGACATGATATCACAATGAGTAGAGGGATATATGTCATTATGCCACTTCTTCTGCATTCAATTGGACCAAAATTGTTCATATCCAGAACTTCATTCTGGCTCAAAACAAAAAAAAACAAAAAAAGTATTGTACTGTTTGTAGTTAGTTTCATATTAATGGAATCGAATTCATAGAGGTCTTGAAATATTGTTTCCATATGCTGGTCCATAAATGTTGAAAATGTGTTCTCAGATTTAGATTATATTGCTTCTCTTAGATTAGAGATACAATATGACATGTGCTTACAGTTTGAGTTCATCCTCATTAACCATGATACATTGTGCCTCTCTGATTGATTTTTTTTCAAAAAATAAAAAATTAAACAACTCTCTTACCTTTATGGAATCTATTGCACCTAGTTGAGGCTATGCTCTCCCAAGCAATTACAGACCGTTCACAATAAGAAAAGTTTTCTGATGTAAAATTTGCTGACATAAAAAAGGCTTTTATAAGCCATGACCATTTGTGAAAGTTGGATACATGATGTGTTAGGCCCGAAAAAAATACTGGTCTGGGCCTATATACTTCATTCAACGTAAAAGAAAGATTTACATTTTGATGGGTTCTTTGATGTATCCACATGATGTATCTAGTTGGATGTAATTTGATCAAGTTACATCAAACACTGTTAACATGATATACATTCAAGTGATGTTTCCAGGCAACTTAAAGCTTGATTTCTGCAAGTGTGGATTTTTTAAAGTTCTCTTTTTATAATTAATGCATGTTAACTCAACAGATTATTTGTTAACTCATAAGAGCCACATTTGTTTAAGTCAACATTTGTTTAAGTTAACAGAAATCAAGCTTGCAGAAATTAACTGTTAACTCAAAAGATTAACTATTAACTCAAAAAATCCAGGCAACTTAAAATAAAAAATCCACTTTTGAGTTAACAGTTCTCCTTTTTTGCCTGGAAACATCACTTGGATACAACTTAAAACATCAAGTTTGTTCACTTGGATGATATCATGTTAACATGATATTAGTTAAACTCAAAAAATACATGCAACTTAAAACAAAAAATCCACTTTTGAGCTAATAGTTCTATTTTTTTTGCCTGGAAACATCACTTGGATACAACTTAAAACATCATGTTTGTTCACTTGGATGATAACATGTTAACAGATATTAGTTAACACAAAAAATCATCCAACATAAAATATATGCAGCACAAAAATATCCTGGAACCTAAATCAAAAATCAGTGAGGATTAAACCCAAATCAAAAAAACCGAGAGCTATCTGAAAAAATTGTGTTGTAGAGGATTAAACCCAAATGAGAAGAACTGAAAAAACATATAGGTTAGGTTTAAACCTTGCTGTTGAGGGAACCTGAAAAAACTAAAAAACACCAAAATGAGATACAATAAATACCAAAATAAACAGACAACTAAGAAAGCAAAAGAGACAACAAAACATGGCTTTTGATGTTCAGGGCTGAAAAACAGAGAGGTTTTCATTTAAATTACATGAGAGAAAGCTGAGAGTCAAGATCCCAATTTGAAAACCACCTATCTCAACATACTTGCACTTCAAGCCTGACATTTATAGAACAGAATTTTGCATTTTATAAGTATCAAAATATATATACAATGGCCAAAATCTCCTAGGACATTTATAGAACAGAATGTATATATATATACATATATATATATACATATACATATACATATATATATATACATATATATATATACATATATACATATATATACATATATACATATATATACATATATATATATACCAGAAAATTTGTCAAGCTTGCATATATTCTTCTATAAGCCAAAAAATTTAAATGGATTACATGCGACTCGTTTACAAAGCCTCAATATCAATCCAAAGTATATATAAGCAACAAACAAAGAAGAAACATCAGTGAGACAAAGATGTTAATAAATTAAAGAACTTAAAATAATAATTTATATTCATTTATTTACCTTCGGTTGTGCCAAGCAGAATAATTGCTAAAATTTGTGTTTATCATATCCATTGTAAACTTCATCTCTTCAACTTCTGGAACTGCCTTCAGTTGTGCAATAAATCCGAATCGGAGAAACTGAAAAGGGGTTAGGAAGTATTCAAAAAGAGCTCCAATGTGGGATCCTTTATTTAGAAACATTACCTAAGATAGTTCCATCCATGAAAATTCCGAGGATCAGCCTTAATTTAGCAATTGATCCAAGAGGCAGAATTCACCATTAAAATCAAACTCCGAGATCCCATGATTCAACACCTACTTCTAGTGGTACCATGCACCATAAGATTAAGGATTCCGTCTCAATGCAACCTCTATCTTGATTTAAAAATAGATCAAATTAGAAGAAGAATGAACCACCGATCATATATCTGTCCATAGGACTGATTTAAAAGTGAACAAAAATGGGAGGCCAACTTTATAACATTGATCTATGCATATTATATTTAATTATGCAGGAAATTTTCATCAAACTAACATTTCAAGGTGTATAAGGCTCTTCATTTTCTATAACCATTACCTTGAAAATTTTCACAAATATGCAACTTGAACACAATTTAAATTTAACAAAATAGGCACCCAAAAGGCTTCACTAATCTGAAAGTGTTCTATATGATTTCCAACTTAATACATTTTTAAAAGAATTTGGAGACCTTTTTTGTTTAAAGAAGCAAACTTGCACACAAATTGCTTCACCTATTTGACTCTTTACATAAACACACATCATACTTAAGAAAAGTGTAACTTCAGACTAACGTCACAAATGCACACACAAATTACAAAAAGTGGGTCCTCAAATTTTCAACCAAATTTGATTTTAAAAACATTCAAAAACTTACAGTTCTGAGTTCTTCGTCGACCAAAGACTTGACAACCTCGTCATCCATAACTCCATGGAGATTGTGCTGAAATGCGAGCTTCCAGTAGTTCCAAGCTATGTGTATATCTGTGTTTATCTCCAACCGCTTTGCACTTGCCTGCATAGCCTCTTTCGTGTACCTTTAAACAACCCAGTTCATCAAAATCAAAACTTTTTATTTTGAGGGAGGAAAAAACAAAGCTTTCAAGTTAAAAAAACAAAAAAGGGAAGAAAAGCTTACACTTTGTTGTGGTTGTTATGGAGATGCGATGAATGGAGATTGCCTGACTGATTTAGTAGCGGCTCACCTGCACAGTTGCTTTCGTGTACATTTAAACAACCCAATTAATCAAAATAAAAAAAAATTATTTTGAGGGAGAAAAAACAAAGCTTTCAATTTAAAAAAGAAAAAAGGGAAGAAAAGCTTACACTTTTTTGTCAATAACTTGATATATAAGTGTGTACAGGTTTCATATGTTTCATATAACAAATGAGATATCGCTTATATACTGTATATCGCTTAAAATCTGAGGTTTTAATAGGATTCCTCATAGATTTATTCCTGACAGAACAAAATTAAAGAAACTAAATTAATTTCTGACAGATTTATTCCAAAGCAAATCAAAGTAGCAAAATTCACAACATAACAAAATTAAAGAAACTAAATTAATGTAGCAAAATTTAAATTTGACCCAACTGAAATTTTTTTCTCAAATTACAGAAGCATCAAAGAGTGTACATGAACAATCATGTCAGAATCAAGTGAATTTGCCAAATATGAGAAATGGTTGACCAGAGGTTTCCCTTGCAAAATAAGCGAAATGGTTAAACTTTGTATTCCATTGGAATCATAGATGATTAACCCAATGAATGTACATTTGAAGAATTGGATGAGGATCGAGACCGGTCGTAATGTACTATATGCAGTTATCTTCAACACCCACAGGGTTATGTCGTGTGTAATATTTTTTCAAACCATATATCTGTAACAGTTTTTAGGTTTCATGCTTTTTAATATTTTTTTGTCAATAACTTGATACATAAGTGTTTACAGGTTTCATGCTTTGCAAGTAACAAATGAGATATCGCTTATATAATGTAAACATCATTTATAAAGTGAAGCTCTATTGTCAAATTAGATTGCCATGTTTACTACAATGTTCTCCAAAGACTGTGGGTGTCATCATGTCTTTAACATATGCTACTTACACAAGTAAAGTTAACCATTCAGTTATGTTTGGGTAAATTGTATTTCCACTCACTCATCATATTGTAGCCCTCCTACCTGTTCACTGATAAAGTGCATCGTGGGCCATTTGAGTTATTGGAAGATCTAAGAAACATATCTTTGGTAGCAGACCAAGCTGATAATTTAGAAAAGAACCTTTGGACATTTGTACAAATAGTTGGTGTGCAGATATCCATGAGGCATTGTCCAAGCAAGCAATAAAGTTATCATCACCATTAATTTTATTATGGTTGAGCATGAATGAGGTCAGCACAGGATGTATTCAGATGCAAATGACAAGCCAATTGCAATTTGGATTTATTTACTCATTCCCATTCTTCTACAAATTTATTTCTTTGTTTTGTTTGTTCATGTTCTTCTGCCTTTTTTTTATCTGCACACCGGATAACCTTTGTTGATAACCTTTCAGAATTTTAATAGATTGTTATTAGGGGGTTGCAAACATATATGTAGCAGAATCAAAAGAATCCATAAAGCATTAAGTTTAAAGAATCAAAAAATAGTCACCTCCTCAGGACTCGAACTCAAAGCCAGTAACTGTGTATTTCTCTCTTCCAAACACATCTACAATTTTCCAACCTCCTCCTCCATGCTCTTTGCTTTCATCTCGGATACCTACAAAACACCCCCAATCCACTTTCTAATCAATCTCAACTCCAAAAATCAAATTTTTACAAATAAATCAAAATCAAACCTTTCTTTATTGGGATTCTCAGATAAATGAATCTGTTGGGGAATTGGGGGTTCCCTTAGGGCACAAAAACTCTAGTCCCGTCCTAAGTCGGACGGAACATAGACAGAAAAATCATAGCAGCGGAAGAAAAACATATGTTAACTAATTAACATGCAGTTTAAAAAACATTTTTCATTTAGCCCTAAGGTCCAAGACCCTATGCCAAGATCTATGCCGACTTGGGATGGGTCTGACCATCCCAAGAAGGATCTAGCCTACTGCGATTAAACTAAACTAATGCTAATAATACTCTAACCACATACCCGGAATCTCAGCCCTGGAGCAGGCGAGATGTTCCGCGCCGTCTTCCGAGCTGCTCCCGTCCCACGCCGAGCCGCTCCTTGAACCGCTCCCCGAACCGCTCCTCGAACCGCTCCGCATCCCGAGGCGATCAATCCCCGTGCCGCCGAGCCAACCACGCGCCGAAGAAAGTTTCACGCGAGTGAAACCTCCGCCAAGATTTCAGATTCAGAATCCGAACTCCTTTGTAGCTTTGCTAGAGCCCGCAGGAGTAAGGCAGAAATTTAGGGAGATAGAGAAATATTTATTTAAGCTTAGATCCGAGCGTGCTCCAACATTTACGAGAGCCGCTCAGATCTAGAGCTTGGGACGACTTTTGAGAAAGGGGGGAGACCCCTATTTATATAGGCGGCGGACTCTCCCCTTTTCTCAAAATCCGATGTGGGACTAAATTTTTGGGTTAGTTAAAATCAAGTTGGTTTACACTTCAAAAAGTGCAAACTTCCGTGAATTTTAACTCACTCACAGTTGAGCTTCAAGATCGATACAACTTATCAATACGACAAGCGTTCAACGGTGAACGCATAGGAAAAAACCGTTCGTCAATCGGAGTTCGTTTGACCCTCCAATTGATCGTCCAAAGATTGACAAAAATCAGATTTTCGCCAAAGAAATCAGCCGTCATGCAAATCTGTGACTAGGGTTCGAAACCCTAGGCTTGGGGCCCACCAGTGGGCCCCGCTGCATCAATCGCGCGCGCAAAATGGCCTGGGCAGAGCCCAGGCCGCGCCTGGGCTCGCCCAGGCGTCTGGGCGCGCCCAGGCCCGCGCCTGGGCGAGCCCAGGCGGCCTGGGCTCGCCCAGGCCCGCGCCTGGGCAGAGCCCAGGCGGCCTGGGCTTGCCCAGGCCGAGCCTGGGCTAAGCCCAGGCTTGCGCCTGGCTAGCCCAGGCCGAGCCTGGGCTTAGCCCAGGCAGCGCCTGGGTTAGCCCAGGCAGCCTGTTCTGCCTGGGCTTGTCCTGGTCTGATTCTTTGGGCTTTTGGGCTCTAACTTGAGCATTTGGTGTCCGATTTGGACGCCGTTCGAACCTAGGTCTAGACCGGGATATTCCCGTCTTACCTGTGAACTTTTCCTTGCGTTTATTTTATTAAATATTGTATTAAACAATTTAATACATATTTAATCGCTTTTGCATCAAATGCAAAATAGTCCCTATCTAAGTTTAAATTATCATATTGCATCAAATGCAATTATTTCATCCCTTGCATCAAAAATGCAATTATTCTCCCTAACTAATTTCTACCTATTACTAGACGAAGCGTTAGCACTCTGTGTGAGACCCTACAGCCTGACCCTTACAACAGGTTGGGCTCGAAGCCCTATACGGCAGTGACCACGAGCAGTGGTTGCCGTCCCTGCTTCAGGAATCATCATTATGTGGTTGACTCATTGACATGAGTATTGTCGGGACCACCTGACTGTTTCTGTGATGAATTCCGTAGTTATAGTCTCTTCGTCTTAAATATGTCGTTCGGATCAAGTCTGGGGTACGGTCAAACTGTCAACCCCAATAACTTGACTCCGGTTAGTTTCTATCGATCTTTAGTCAACTAATGTTGGACTTCTTCCAACATACTCTGCGCAGAGTTTTTACTAAAGACCGAACTAACTCTACGACACTAACTCCCATTGACCGGGAGAGACGAATCCTCTCTTGGTCATTACTCGCCTCGTACGTTTCAAGTGACACCCAATCAAAAGACCTTTCGACAGGCCTTGCCTCGAAGCTAGGTCAATTGATCTAAGTGGCACCGTTCACGCACAGGTCCGTCAAAATGACCTCAAGTCAAAAGACCAACTATCCAATCATCACTCAGAGTTATCACTGACAGATTGGTCAATATAACCATGTGATAACTCTAGTGGATCGTTCAGTGAACTCATTCTAATGAGCACCTGTGTCTCGTCTTCGACTTCGCCAAGTCAAGTGATCATGAGATCATCGCCACCGCTAAACGGTGAAGACTAAGACACAATGGTCTATCCGATGTTTCGATATCCTTGTCTCGGAACATCTACGACCACGAACCATTTTAGACTTATGCTACAGACGGTCAAACGTTTCTCCATGATCGAGATACTCATCTCGATACCCGTTTGACCTTGCATAAAGTCTCAGGACTTTACCTAAGTTTATATCTAATGTTGACTACATTACAATATAGCTTAGATAAATTATTACCAAACAGCTTACTGTTATTTCGAACAAGATGTTTGTGCTATTCACACAGGAATAAATGGCCTCGAGGGCACCATATTCCTACATCTCCCACTTGCACTCAGGCCCATTTATCTCGGTATCTTATATCGTTTTTACACATAAGTTTTCCCGACTTCATGTGATAGAGCCTTCGTGAGTGGATCTGCTAAAACCGTCTACTCTATAGACTTAAGGGGTTTCTATGTTCATGTCAGACCATCCATTTGAATCTCATTCAAATAATTCATTTGGTCTGTCGGAATCCATAATATTTTACTTTATTTCCCTGGATCTTATCCAGTTCATCGTATCTTACGATAATAATTTCAAATTAGTTATTGGTCATTACAAATGGTTCATATCCATTTCTGATAAAGTATCAAACTCTTTGATTACTTAATCAAAATATATGTTCCATCTCTTTGATGTCTCGCATGTAATTTACACGCTCCCACTGACCTTGAAAACTATCTGGCTAATTCATATAAGTTGGTTCGTCTAAATCATATTTAGAAAAACGAACTTATAAGTGAACGCTCCAATTTTCGTGGTCAATTTAAGCGTTTTACATCGGCTTTGGTCCGAGTAGATCTGTACACATCTGTTGGCGAAACCGGTTTCATCATAATCCGTTTTAAAGAAATTAGGATGAAAACCGTTCCCGTCCAATATTATTGTACTTCACTATTTTCTTTTCTGCACCCATCTTTCAACTTTAAAGATTTACTTGCAGAAAGTGAGGAAACATTTTCCTTGGGCACGTAAACTAAATTCTCAAATTTATTTACGCACACGGACCTGCATCAAGTTTTAAATCGGAGTTACTACTCCGGATTTCATCCTAAAAGTTGACTAAGTCATCATTATTTATGATGTCTAACTCGACAATCCGTCTCACGAGATTCGAGTAATTTTACAACTTCCTCATGATTGATTTATTGAATATATTATTGATAATGTTCTCATATAACTTTATCAAAACCTAGGCATTACTATCTGGGACTTAACCCAGAGGGAGGACTTAACTCAGAGTCACTTACAATGGATCACACTAGATCTAATTAAGTGTGATTCATACCTTTTAACACTCTGATGTGTTAACAGACTTGATCTGAGAGAAAATCACATTTTCTTTTAATTACACAAGATTTTATTTAGCTAAGTATTTGACCATTCGATCTAATCGAATCAGTTTAAATACTTTCGTCATTTTATCAGACTTGCGTTTCATCAAGAACACGTGTCTTAGTAAAATATACGAATAACTTATTTTGTTAAAAGTAGACTCGGATACATCAGTATGTACGAGACTGAGTTCGACAACTCATTCTCCCACTGTCTCACAGATGGGTTTCGGCCATTGTATCTAAGAGGCTAAGACTCACAAGTGTCCGTAGACTTCATAATACGAGAGGTCAGACCCCTCTTTATGTGACTTGTGAAGCTTAATCTCTTGATACGGTCTAGTCTAATTTTACCATATAAATTTGCTACTATCTTGTGTATTTATATATTAACATTTAATATATATTTAGTTATTCACAAATTACTTAACACAAAACATTACTTCAGAAGCAATGTGACGACATTCATCAAAATGTGTTAAACGTCTTTTGTATAACAATTTATTCCGAAATGTGACATCAAAATATGTCACGTTTTCATTTCCTCCTACTTATGCCTCTACTAATGATAAATTAAACTAACTTTCTCAATTGACTTTCCGAAGTGCCTTCTTCCTTTTCTAAATCACATTTAGATATCAACATAAATAAATAGCTATGCAAGCAACTTATGTATCCAAACGCTTGAGCTTTGCAATCTTGAGTGTAGCTCAAGAAGTTGCTTGTCTCAAGATCCGGTTGGGATACATAGTCTTGCATCGCTCATGCACTCGTATTCGACTCAAAACGGTTTGATCGAATTCTCGAACTTTGCGGATTAAAAGTGTTCGTCCATACAACCTTGAGGGTAGCTCGAAAAGTTGTAGGGAGAAACATACTTTGAATGTCCTATATGTTCAAGCTGCCTCATATAGAGACGAGTGACATGTAGCTTTAATTTATTTGTTGAACCCAGAACTTAATGAAATCATATTTCTTAAGTCTGTTTTACAAGGTCATTTAATGTCAATGAGAATATAGTTTAATTACATCAATTAGAATTTAACTTGATATTCAATTAATCAACTTATTGACCAGTTAACTAATTCCAATATTATCAATTGATTCTTTCGGTAAACATAGTCTTGCCCTAGTTTTAGCATATGTTCAATATTAAATATAGGTAGATTGGCTTTTATCTATCTATATCCTCCCACTAATTTTACGAACGTTTTAATGCTTAATAACGAACGATTTAATCGAATTAAAATTAATGGGTAAGAGTTCCAATCACCTTGAGTCTAAACAACCTTGAGTGTAGCTCAACAAGTTGATTGACTCTGCGATCGGAAGATGACTCTTCATCGATCATATCGGATATGACTCTCTTAATCGGTTTTTGCCCCTAGCCATTCGTGATCATGAGTGTGCTCATCCAAATCACAATGTCTAGTCTAGTCGGACCCTTGTTTTCATGTCTAGCCTGACTTGCCCCTCAGCTCGGTGTATGCACGACACGTTGGTTGGGTCAGGTCTTAGACTACATCTAGTCAGACTACATCGTTGACTTAACTTACGCCGGCGCTCGGGGTACGAGACGACGGTTAGGGTTAGTCAAGATTTCATCTTATGTATTTAAGGAGTTGGTTTCTACAGGGTTGCCATGTCACAGCTTGAGTGTATCTCAACAACTATAACACGGGCCCTATAGTTGCTAACCCCTAAAACAAGGAGGGCTACGGCTAATCTTGAAAAAGACCATTAACGTATTTGACTTAGATATAGTCCAGTGTGTCATACAATCATGATTCGCGACATTGCGGTCCAGCGGAACTCAGCCAGGGAATTGACTAAGCCAGGATCACTACCCCTTGGACTAGCAAGGGTTGACCCAGAACTCTTAGCCAAGCACATTGACTGGATCATGGTCCATTGAATGAAGCTTGTCATTTTTGTATGTATGCCATAGACTAAACAGCTTTTATTAACAACTAATTAATCCTATCAACTAGTTGAATCCTTAAATTCAAAATTTTTAGGATTTGTTTAATAACTTTTATCAAGTCCTTATCAACTATAAGGTTCACGTGCTACCCTAATCGTTATTAGGATTTTGATAAATTATTAACAACGCTAGAAGCGAAGTCCTTTAATGAAAATTAATTATAACAATTAGAATTTGAAAATTCATTTAAAGGACTACCCTAATCAGGAATTAGGTCTTTAATATTGTTGTTAATGATTTATCAAAGCATAGCATGTCATTAAAATTCAAGTAATAAATTTTAATCAATTTTAATGGCTAACCTAAGAGGTTGTCTTGTGTTATCAAAGAAGGGACAAGATTAACAAGCCATTAAAACTACACTAATTTATCGCATAAAGATAGTGCACAACTATTTAACAATTAAATAAACTAAGTTTATCGCATAAACTATTTTTGCATGCAAACATAAATTTAACAATTAAATTTAAAATATGATTTTAAAATTATTTCATTTTTATCTCATAAAAAAAAACTTAATTTTAAAATCACTAACTTTGCATGCTATTTAAAAAATTTATCGCATAAAAATTTTAATCTTTAAAATCAATTTTAAAATTATCTCATAAAATTAAAACATCATTTTAAAACTTTCATGCTTAAAAATTTATCAAATAAAAATTTCTAGGCATCCAAAATAAATTTAAACTTTTAAATATTTAAAATTAGTTTTAAAATTATCACATAAATTTTAAAACGTTATTTTAAAATTTTCATGTTCAAAAATATCAAAAAAAAAAAAATTTTTTTTTTTGAACATCTAAAACATTTTTAAAACATTATCTCATAATTTTAAAAACATTTAAAAATATTTAAAAGCATTAACACGTTTAATAAAATCGCAGTACCTAGATCGCTACGCAAACCTAGGCTCTGATACCACTGTAGGGTATCACTCTGATATCATTGCGACGCTGTTAAGGCCCATCATCCATGGCACCCTAGACCCGTCACAAGATACCTCAGAAACTTGTTTTACGGCATGCCTCTCGACAATGCCCAACCCATTATAAGATCCCCATCTTATCGGGACTTGGTACAGTAAGAGCGATTACTTCGGGTCAGCTCATAACCCGAGAACCCGTACTCAAGCTCAACAAGCTCTGATACCACTGTTGGGGAATTGGGGGTTCCCTTAGGGCACAAAAACTCTAGTCCCGTCCTAAGTCGGACGGAACATAGACAGAAAAATCATAGCAGCGGAAGAAAAACATATGTTAACTAATTAACATGCAGTTTAAAAAACATTTTTCATTTAGCCCTAAGGTCCAAGACCCTATGCCAAGATCTATGCCGACTTGGGATGGGTCTGACCATCCCAAGAAGGATCTAGCCTACTGCGATTAAACTAAACTAATGCTAATAATACTCTAACCACATACCCGGAATCTCAGCCCTGGAGCAGGCGAGATGTTCCGCGCCGTCTTCCGAGCTGCTCCCGTCCCACGCCGAGCCGCTCCTTGAACCGCTCCCCGAACCGCTCCTCGAACCGCTCCGCATCCCGAGGCGATCAATCCCCGTGCCGCCGAGCCAACCACGCGCCGAAGAAAGTTTCACGCGAGTGAAACCTCCGCCAAGATTTCAGATTCAGAATCCGAACTCCTTTGTAGCTTTGCTAGAGCCCGCAGGAGTAAGGCAGAAATTTAGGGAGATAGAGAAATATTTATTTAAGCTTAGATCCGAGCGTGCTCCAACATTTACGAGAGCCGCTCAGATCTAGAGCTTGGGATGACTTTTGAGAAAGGGGGGAGACCCCTATTTATATAGGCGGCGGACTCTCCCCTTTTCTCAAAATCCGATGTGGGACTAAATTTTTGGGTTAGTTAAAATCAAGTTGGTTTACACTTCAAAAAGTGCAAACTTCCGTGAATTTTAACTCACTCACAGTTGAGCTTCAAGATCGATACAACTTATCAATACGACAAGCGTTCAACGGTGAACGCATAGGAAAAAACCGTTCGTCAATCGGAGTTCGTTTAACCCTCCAATTGATCGTCCAAAGATTGACAAAAATCAGATTTTCGCCAAAGAAATCAGCCGTCATGCAAATCTGTGACTAGGGTTCGAAACCCTAGGCTTGGGGCCCACCAGTGGGCCCCGCTGCATCAATCGCGCGCGCAAAATGGCCTGGGCAGAGCCCAGGCCGAGCCTGGGCTCGCCCAGGCGTCTGGGCGCGCCCAGGCCCGCGCCTGGGCTTAGCCCAGGCGCCTGGGCAGAGCCCAGGCGGCCTGGGCTTGCCCAGGCCGAGCCTGGGCTAAGCCCAGGCTTGTGCCTGGCTAGCCCAGGCCGAGCCTGGGCTAAGCCCAGGCTTGTGCCTGGCTAGCCCAGGCCGAGCCAGAGCCCAGGCGGCCTGGGCTTGCCCAGGCCGAGCCTGGGCTAAGCCCAGGCTTGTGCCTGGCTAGCCCAGGCCGAGCCTGGGCTTAGCCCAGGCAGCGCCTGGGTTAGCCCAGGCAGCCTGTTCTGCCTGGGCTTGTCCTGGTCTGATTCTTTGGGCTTTTGGGCTCTAACTTGAGCATTTGGTGTCCGATTTGGATGCCGTTCGAACCTAGGTCTAGACCGGGATATTCCCGTCTTACCTGTGAACTTTTCCTTGCGTTTATTTTATTAAATATTGTATTAAACAATTTAATACATATTTAATCGCTTTTGCATCAAATGCAAAATAGTCCCTATCTAAGTTTAAATTATCATATTGCATCAAATGCAATTATTTCATCCCTTGCATCAAAAATGCAATTATTCTCCCTAACTAATTTCTACCTATTACTAGACGAAGCGTTAGCACTCTGTGTGAGACCCTACAGCCTGACCCTTACAACAGGTTGGGCTCGAAGCCCTATACGGCAGTGACCACGAGCAGTGGTTGCCGTCCCTGCTTCAGGAATCATCATTATGTGGTTGACTCATTGACATGAGTATTGTCGGGACCACCTGACTGTTTCCGTGATGAATTCCGTAGTTATAGTCTCTTCGTCTTAAATATGTCGTTCGGATCAAGTCTGGGGTACGGTCAAACTGTCAACCCCAATAACTTGACTCCGGTTAGTTTCTATCGATCTTTAGTCAACTAATGTTGGACTTCTTCCAACATACTCTGCGCAGAGTTTTTACTAAAGACCGAACTAACTCTACGACACTAACTCCCATTGACCGGGAGAGACGAATCCTCTCTTGGTCATTACTCGCCTCGTACGTTTCAAGTGACACCCAATCAAAAGACCTTTCGACAGGCCTTGCCTCGAAGCTAGGTCAATTGATCTAAGTGGCACCGTTCACGCACAGGTCCGTCAAAATGACCTCAAGTCAAAAGACCAACTATCCAATCATCACTCAGAGTTATCACTGACAGATTGGTCAATATAACCATGTGATAACTCTAGTGGATCGTTCAGTGAACTCATTCTAATGAGCACCTGTGTCTCGTCTTCGACTTCGCCAAGTCAAGTGATCATGAGATCATCGCCACCGCTAAACGGTGAAGACTAAGACACAATGGTCTATCCGATGTTTCGATATCCTTGTCTCGGAACATCTACGACCACGAACCATTTTAGACTTATGCTACAGACGGTCAAACGTTTCTCCATGATCGAGATACTCATCTCGATACCCGTTTGACCTTGCATAAAGTCTCAGGACTTTACCTAAGTTTATATCTAATGTTGACTACATTACAATATAGCTTAGATAAATTATTACCAAACAGCTTACTGTTATTTCGAACAAGATGTTTGTGCTATTCACACAGGAATAAATGGCCTCGAGGGCACCATATTCCTACAGAATCTTCATGCGATCCCAAGCGATTTTGCACATCTTTAAGCTCTGCTGCCAACGAAACCACGCTCTTTCGAAAGCTCAGCTTCTTCTCTGTGAGATTCTTGAGCATTGGATACCACTCTAGCGACAGTTTTTTGGGGTCAGGGGGTCAGGGATGCAGGGAGGCATGGGAGAGAGGGGGGAGAGAGTTCTCCCCACAAAAGTTTTGTCACGTCCCGCTTCCCAAAAATGTGGAGGCGATATGCGAGAAGGTCCGCTCAGACTTGAGGCTGCAAAGCTGCAAGTCCGATAAGCGTCACTAAACATTAAATGGCAGGTCCTTGCAATTGCGATACGAAACAAAGATAATAATAAAGAAAATGAGACAAAAAGCAGTCTCAGAATATCCATAAAATAAGTTTCAACATCACAGAAAAAGCCACCAGGCTAAAAGAAAAGAAGTCTAAAGGCCCAAACATGGCCAACAAAAGTACAATGTACAAAGTAAAGGTGCCACACACCGACAACTAACAGAAATCCTAAAACAAAAGGGAGCTCAGCAAGGCCACTAAGAATGGTCACAGGTGTCCGCAAACTCCTCCTGGGCAGACATGGACTCAGGCTCAGCGTCAGCAATTACCACGTACTCAGCAACGGTCTCTGGCTCAGGGTCTAACATGTGACACCCAAAAGAGCAAGGGGCACATGTCAGCAAGTCTACAAGAGACTTATGCAAGGAAACTGAACGTGAGAGTAAAGCAACCTAGCAGTTCTAGCATGATGCAATGACATGGAAGTATAGCATGAGTGCAACAAGTAAAGTAAAGTACGAGCATGGCATCTAAATAATGTTATGGATGTCAAGTTTTGTAAGAACAAACACAAGTACAAGGACAAGTCTAGTAAGCACATCATGCACAGAGATTACGCCTTTTGGCTAGAGTGGTTGATCGAGCCAACTCCTAAGCTCAAGTGATCGCTTATCCCTACCCTCCACGTGTATCGGGCATTGGCTTTTGACCACCACATGAGGCCCGCTTCTGGATCACGAGCCAGAAAGTGTTTTTCATGATGGCATATGGGTGCACCTAGCCTGAACAAGGAAGTACAAGTATTGTAGCGTGTGCTACGAATGCAACATTCAATTTGGATGACATGTAAGATGCAATGCATGGCAGATAACAGTTTAAGTGCATACAGATAATGAATTTAAACATGGAAGATAACAATGCATGAATGACATGGCAGGGTGACAGATCAAGCTTCGTTTTCAAGCTAGATCTTAAAGTTTCGTCTAGACAGCTATCATTTCACTGTCTAGTCTCTTTTACGCTAAAAATAAGGAAGTGGCCTAAAACATGGCCTAAAGCAAAGGTTGGCAAGTTTCACTTGCCTGCAAGTCTGATGTCAGAAAAACATTGTCCAACGAGTCCAAAGTCACAAATAACCTACGTGCACAAGTCCACCGGCCTATAGTCCCATTTTATTAATCTTGATTAGTGAATTTAAAACAATTTAAAACATCGATTTTTAATCTTGATTAACAGGCTGGGTTGGGGTCCTAGGGGTGTAAAGCGTTACCTCAACACGATGCGAAAGCTACGCTGGCGTCGGGTAGCGACGCCAGGGGTTGGAATGAAAGAACGCGCTCCTAGTCCAGATTCCAAAATAGATTCCTCGCTCGCCAAGTCTGGGCAGCAACCAGATCAATGAACCAAGATTCCTAAGCTAGAACGTGCGACGACGGGCTACGACGTATCGTAACGTCAAAATAGTCCAACGGTGAATAAGGATCACTTGGGTGGGACCCACAGTAGTTCTAGGGGCCAATGGGGGACCCACAACACCTCTGGAGAACTTGGGGGGCCCACGGTGGCAAGCGATGCGAGAGTTGCGACGTTACGACGAACGTCGCTCGGTCAGACACGGGCCTGTGCGAGGGGGTCTCTTGGTCAGACACACCGCACGGGCTGTGCAGCGATGTAGGGTGCGATGCGGAGCGGGGGATCTCAGTCGGTGCGGGGGATCTCTTCGGTCGGGCGCTTAGGGAGCGGGCGCTGCAGCGATGCGGGCTGCAACGGAGCGGCGATGCGGGCAAAGCGGGGGAACGGGTCGGTCAGACCGAGAGGGGGCGTCGGTCGTAGCGGGCGATGCGGAGAGGGGTTGCAACGTTGCAAGTTACAACGAAGCGGGCGGCTGTGCGGAGCAGGGTGCGGGTCGTTCTATCGGTCAGACCGATGGAATCCCTCGGTCAGGCGGGGTGCGATGCGTTGCAACGAAGCGGGCGGCTGTTGGGTGCAGAGCGGAGCAGCTGTGCGGGGGTTTGTCCTCGGTCAGACCGAGGGAACGGGGGCGAAAACATTGGTCAGGCACTGGACGGCTGAGCAGCGGTTGCGACGAACGAAGAACTCATTAGGGGGGTCGGACCTTGGGTCCGACCAAATCTCCTCCGATGATTAAGTCAAATCTGGTCTGATAAATGCTCGGTGGAATCAAACTTGGTTCATGGAGAGACCAAGCTCGAGTTCTCAGCCGAGCTGTGGAGGAGTAATATGGGTTGGAAGAAAGTCTGTGGGGATTCGGTATACATGCCCCGCTTCCCATTATGCTCAGGAGCGAGGACGCGAGCGGGTTCGCATGGGCTGGAGCGGTGAAGCTCGAACCCAATAAGCGTCTGTGAATAACACCTTTCGCAGGAACTTGCATGCAATTCAGAGCAACAGAGATACTATGAATTTAAAAGCCAACATCCAGATAGAGTACACAATAATAATAAGGGCCCCAAGCATGGCCTACAACGACAAAGTTTTACAAAGATAAAAGGGTACAGACCCTACTAACAGTAGTGAACGAAATGAAATAAACATCAGTGGTGAAACTCAGCAACTAGTCCACGGTAGGAAGGACTTCAGGATCAGCAGTATCCTGGTCTAATGGATCAGAATGATCAGGCAGCTCGTCCTCAAAGTACTCTGTCTCGTGACCTGACATACATTTCAAATAACATAAAAATGTATGTCAGCAATGGTCATTGGCAAGGTTTTCAAAATCGTTTTCATGACAGTTAGAACATTTATAATGACAAATGAAATGTCAATGATTTACACTAGCATGGTAGTTCAACTATAAACTAAAATATGGTAGTTCTGGTAAAAGTGAAAACACGGCAATTCTATTTAACAGTTAAAACATGTCAGCCTATTTAAAAGAAACAACAACAGTTCTATAAGTTAACATGTTCGATATCTGTTCAATACTGTGTTTAAGTGTGTGTCTAAGGTTCACGTCGTTAGGTGGCAAGCAAGTGAATCTACCTTCAAGTGCCCCTGAAAGTGACCCGTTTACTTCCGAATAGTGCCCGCGAACCCAACCCAACCAACGTGTACTTTCTGGGCCACGAGCTAGAATCAACCAAACCGGCCATCAAAATTTGTAATACTGGAACACGAGCCAGACTAGCCAATCCGGCCCACACGAATAGCCAAATCTGGCATGCAATAACTATGAGCCAACGACATGCAATATCTATGAGCCAACGGCGTGCAATATTCTATGAGCATCAAACAGTTCAAAATATCCATACATGTCCAAGAATGTTTGCAATTTACAAAGCAGGATCAGTTACTTACTAAAATGTCCACACGCACACACACGAGTTTTTATCTTGCAATACACAACAAGTAGACACATGAAGTTGGTGTCACATTAATTGAAACTGTATCTAAAATATGGAGGAAATGCACACTTGCCTGTTATAGTGATTTTGGTGTCGTTGAGTTTGTAGGAAAGTCACGGATGTATCTGTCATTAGATTTTTAATATCAGGCTAAAACCAATTAAAACAATACTAAAGCTAATCTTATATAACACATATGTTATAACTTATAATAGTTTTTGATATATTAATAACTAACATTAGCTAACTAACATTTACTGAAAGTAATTTATAATTAATAAATCTTAAATATATTTTAATAACTTAAACTAATATGATTTATATAAAATAAAAACTAACTTTATACATAATACTTTAAAACAATATGTTTTAACTTAAACTAATAATATAGTATAATATCATAAATTAACTTAAAAATAATCTAATATTATAACTATAACTTAAATAAGAACTAATATTAACTATTAACTTTTAACTATAACTTATATAAGAACTAATATTAACTATTAACTTTAACTAACATATAATATAAACTATTATAACTTAATTTATTCTTAGAACTTTAATTATATATTAAAATTTTAACTTACCCCTCTTCTGACTCTTCTTCTTCTTTCCTGTCTTCTTCTTTTCTCTTTTTTTTATTTGATGCATGATGTGATTCAAAGGGGCGGCGGGTTGCAGGCGGCCGGGGTCAGGGCGACGAACTGGTGGCAGGTGGTGCAGCCGATCGGCAGGTGACATGGCTAGGAGGAGGGATGGGGGTGTGGGGCAGCTGTGCAGGTGCACACGTGAGGAGCTCTGCAGGCGGGCGACAGCCGAGGAGGGGCAGCTGGCGGGCGACGCTGGGGGAGCTGGCGGGCGGCGCGGTTGAGAAGGGCGGCGGCAGGGTGAGCTGGCGGGCGGTGCTGCGAGAGGAGGGGGAGGAGTGCGGGAAAGGGGGAGGGGGTGAAATTGATGCCTTGGATCTCAATTGAGATTCAATTTCTGAACTTTGATCTTCCCCACTTCTTAATCTCAGATCCAATTACTGTTTTGAATTGGATTTTGGTTTGGATTTTGGCTAAATTTGATTTTTTTGGGGTTGAAAGAATTTGGGTTTTGATTGATTTTGGGTTGGGTTTTATTTTGGCTGAAATCGATTTGGGTTTGTTTCGAATTGAAATTGTTGATCGAAGAGAGGGGAGGAGAAATTGCAGGGAGATGGAAATATGCAGGAAGATGGAAATCCTGATATTGCCTGCTGTCGTTGTTGTTTTAAGAACAGTGAAGGGGCAGCTTGATGAGGGAAGCTGGATGTGGGGGTCGGAGTGAAGACAAATGTTGGATCTCATCGATATATTTCGATGGGATTCAATTTGTAGGGTTAGGGTTAATTGATATTTTAATTTAATTAGGAGTAATTAGGTAAGGTTATAAGTTAATTAATCATGACATGGTAAAAATTTAAAAACAGAGACGCGCTCGTGTTCCACGCATAGTAGAAAGAACATACGGATGAAAATCACTCGGTTGACTGAAATAAAATCCGGGGACGCACGAACTTAAACACGCCTAAAAGTACGGGCCGTTACAGTCAAGTATCCAGAATTCAGCCCCTTTGTGTTCTATTCATCAGGTCTCTTATCGGAGTTCCGCATGTCAATGCCTTCATGGCATTTATCATTCCTCACCTCGTGCCCGCCCGCATTGATGGTACCTTGAATGGCGATGAAGGCGAATGTAATGGTAGCTTCAATGCTAATCAAGGCGGGCACGATCTGAGGAGCGGTTTCTCCCTTCCAGCGGGGTCAACTGCCTGTCGTATGGCTGTCTTGGGCCGCTACACTCCGACCTGCTACTAGGCCCCCTTTGGGCCAAGGCCCAGTGTAGTCCTGGGCCTAGTGGTTGGTTCGCCTTCCTCCAGCCCACTCGGGGGGTTGTATTAAATACCCCCATCGCTCGGGCCGTTCGGCTTGTGGCGGTTCGGTCTGAGGGATGTGATACGGGTGGATTTGATGGGTGCTACAGTCAAGACGGTGCATTAAATGAGTGCCATCATGGTGTAGTGTATCGAGGATCTTCCCGCCCCTTGGGTGCGGGATTTGGAGAGTCGCTCTCTATGGGATGTTGACATGTACGCAGGAATTAGTGGTTGGAGATGGCAGAGGGGATCCGAAGAGGGTGGTATAAGGGGAAGCTGTTACCCTTCGGGTGAAGGTTCTGCCCTTTAAGCATCCCTTTCCCTTCCGTCGTTTTACGCTTGACGTTGTTCTGTAGTGGTCCTTCCCCATGTGTTCTTCGTCTTCATCCTCTACTCCCAGGGATCCAAGCGGTATCCAAGCTCGTCCGTGTAGATGTGGCGCTAGTGGCTTCAACTGTCGTGGGTGCTGTGCTTCTTGGCAGAGGCATCGAGATCAGAGTGGCTGGGGGTGATCCTTCTGGCGTGCCACCAGAGGTGATGGGGCAGCCGTCGGTGCCCTGCGCTACCTCTGTGGGAGAGCTTCGTTCCTTGTTCCTCAGTCCCCATCATCGTGCCAGGGCCCCCTCAATGAGTGAGAGGATATGTTTCCCCGGCCATCATAAGGTCGAGGTGTACGTGAAGAGCTTCTCGTTTGGGTTGTGGTTCCCTCTTCATCCCTTTATGGCCGTATTTCTGTCTGCATTCAGGCTCGCCCTCTGTCAGTTTAGCCCCAATGCCATTGGGTCCCGATGGGGTTCCTCGTGCTACATTTGCTCCACGGAGTCGAGCTGACCCTGCCCCTCTTCTGCCACTTTCACCGTCTGTATCATCACAAGTCGGGCACCTGGCTTTACATTACCGCTCGGAAGGGTGGAAACTTGGTATCGGGGCTGTCGTCCCCTGTGAAGCACGGGAAAGAAGACTATATGTTCGTGACCCTCCCCGAGGAGGTAGATTTCCCAGTTGGCTGGGGCAATCCTCCATCGATAACTCTGGAGGGGTATCCTTACGGATGCTGAGCTCGGGGAGATCGACAAGTTGTCAGCGGTCCCTGCCAGCAAGTGGCACATCAAGGTCCTCTTCTCGGATCATATCCTGATGAGGACAGTGTGGCTTACCGATAAGTTTCCTTCTCTGGGGTTCGAATTTTCCCTTAACCCTTGGTCATCTCGTCATCTTGGTCTTGTCAGGTGAGGCCATCCGATGTTCTTCTCCGTGCGTCGTGCCGATTTCTTTTCCTGAGCCCAGCCAAATGAGAGGTGCTCACGTCTTGGCTGTTCCCCCAAAACAGCGAGGTGGGTCATCTTAGGTCGAGAGAGGCTCGACTGGCGGTGGTAAGAGTAGGGCAAGGAAGCGCTCGTCAATGGATCAAGGGCGAGTGGATAAGAAGAAGGTGAGGGTCCTTACCACGGGCAATGTTCCCGCTGAGGTTGTCGCAGCCTCTGAGGCCCCCTCGTCTCCCTCACACTCTCAGCACTACAAAGGAAAAGTGGCCTTGTGGTGGATTCTCTCTAGTCTGCCTAGGTTTGCTTCTAGCAGATTACATGCGATCCTTGGGCGTCTTTAGGTCAACCGAGATCGACCTTCCACCGCTGAAGAATGAACAGCTCTGCCCTCGCTTTCCAGTGGGATGGAAGGAGTCGATCTTCACTGACTACGGTGTTGCTGCCTGGCTAGCTGAGAAATCCTGACTGCCTCAGGATTGGTCTATACTGGATGAACTAAAGGGTGACAGAATGGCCACCTTTGTAGTGCTCACTGGTCAACAGGTAAGGTTACATGCGACCTGGCATATATTCTTTAGCAGACGCCATTGACCCTTGGTTTTTCCTCCTGGTACAGTTGTCCTCAGTTGATCTGTCATTGCGATGACAGGCTGTGTCGCTCGCCGATGTAGAGGCGAGCCTCGCTCGAAAGAAGGCGACAGATGAGTCCGCTGAGGAAGCAGATCAGGAGGCCAAGGTTCGGGTGAGGTTGATGGAAACTCGTATCATTGAACTTTCAGCCGAGGCCGAGAGGTTCGACACCGCGAGGGCTGTGGCACTGACCGACAAATCCAAAGCTGATGAAAGGGTCACCCTAGAGGGATGCTTGAGGGGGTCGAAGAGGAGGAGTTGACCACCCTCAAGGAGCTCGAGGAGTTGTTGGGTGCGCCGGAGTGGCGGGATGCCAAGCTCAAGGCCGAACTTACCGAGGCGATGCAGACAAGAAGGGCACTTCAGGACCAGATCAACGTCCTCTAGGCCTGGGTCATGGAGCTGGAGAGGGTAGACCATGCCCAGATAGCACATGAAGTGATGAGGGAATACGCCAAGACCTTCGTCATCCCAGGGTTGTCCCAAGCGTTTGAGGAGCGGTTCCTCCACTGTCGACTTGAGATCGGGCGTAAGTTCCCCTGCTCAGGGGTCACTTTTGAGGAGCTACAGATGATTCCCAGCGAGGATGCTGAGGCTTCCAACGTCGTCCCAACAGGAGGTGTTTTCGAGGTCGCTAAGGTTGACCAGTCTACAATAGGGGCTTAATATTCTCTTATGGCGTCTCACCCCCCCTTCCTTTTTTGAAGTTCTATAAGACTCTTTGGCATTGGCGGGTTTTTATAATGTGTTTGTTGATGCTCTGTCGATGATGTGCCCCATCCTTTGATCCTGGCTGGCCTTCGTTACCGGCCAGCCATGCCCGAGGAATTTGTCAAGTATTAGACAGACTCCTCGCTGAGGGAGTTGCCCCCCAGTCTTACGGTCGACGGGTCGATCAGCCTGCTGGGAAAACAGCCCCCAGCCTTACAGTTGATCGAATGATCTGTCTGCTATGGAAGTTTCCCCTAGCCTTACAGTCGATAAGTAGTCGACCTACTGGGGGAGTTGTCCCCAGCCTTACGGTCGACGGGTCAGTCAGCCTGCTGGGGCAGAAATCCCTAGCCTAACGGTCGATCGAATGATCGGCTTACTAAGGGAGTTTTCCCCCCAACCTTACGATCGATAAGTAGTTGGCCTACAAGGGGAGTTGTCCCCAGCCTTACGGTCGACCAATCGGTCGGCCTGCTAGGTAAGCAAACCACAGCCTTACGATCGATCGCATACTCGGCCCACAGGGAGAGTTGCCCATTGCCTTACGGTCGATTAGTAGTCGGACTGCTGGGGGAGTTGACCCCAGCCTTATGGTCGACGGGTTGGTCAGCCTGCTGGGGGAGCAACCCCCAGCCTTATGGTTGATCGAATGATCAGCTTGCTAGGGGAGTTTCCCCCAGGCTTACGGTCAATAAGTATTTGACTGCTAAGGGAGTTTCCCCCAGCCTTACGATCGACGGGTCAATCAGCCAACTGGGGTAGCTACCTCCAGGCTTATGGTTGATTGAATAATCGGTCTACTGGGGGAGTTGTCCCCAGTCTTACGGTCGATAAGTGGTCGGCCAGCTGGGAGAGTTGCCCCTATCCTTACTGTCGATGTGTTGGTCGGTCTGCAGGTGGAGCTACCCCCAGTCTTATGATCGATAGAATGATCAGCCCGCTAGGGGAGTTACCCCTAGCCTTACGGTCGACAGATAATCGGCCAGCTGGGGGAGTTGTCCCCAGCCTTACAGTCGATATGTAATCGGCCTGCTGGAGGAGTTTCCCCCAGCCTTACGGTCGAGCGAGTTTCAGGTCACGTGGGCGGTCAATTACTTCTTTATTTGGGATATTTTACTTTCGGTTCCATGCTTGTGAAGGGCTCTTGAGTACTCGTACATTCTTTGTCTCACTGGTAGAATCTGTGCAAGTGTTCCGCATTCCAGGTGTGAGTGAGCATCTTCCCTTCCAACGTCGAGAGTTGGTAGGTAGCCGGGCCGAGGATTTCGACGATATTATAGGGTCCTTCCTATTTTGCAGTGAGTTTTTCCTTGCATGCGATATCTGGTTTGAAGATGGCCTTCCTCAAGACCAGATCTCCTTGGTGGAAGCCTCTCCCTTTGACCCAATAGCGTGCCACCCGTTGCTTCTGTCGGATGACAGAAGCTAAAGCCCGATCTCACCGCTCGTCCATTATCTATAGGTTGATTTCTAAGCCTTCCGCATTTTTTCTTCATGGAAGTTGATCGCTCCGGGATGTGACCCAAAGAACGGTTGTAGTTTTACTGCAAGTGCACGGTGTAGCAGCGAGCGGGATATCGAACACAGGGAGGACGAATGACCGTGCTTGTTCCAATCAACCTGGATATTTAAGAGAGAAATTTGCCTTTGGCGATCCTGTCACAATCGTCAGACAAAAATGCAAAAATATCAAATCAAATAAAGAACGTCTAGGGAATGGGGAATCCCCGCTACTCACCGTATTTCATAAATGCGGTTTATCGGTATCAAATTTGCTTGAATGAGAATTTGGATGAACAGTTGCAACTGAATGTAGAACCAAGCTCACGCTCTCGCGCTGTTGCCGGTTTATAGCTATCCTAGGTTTGGGTCCAATCTCTTGCAAACCCTAGCCTAGGAAAGCTAGCATTAGGATCAACATCATCGTCCAATCGTGCACCGAGCCCAATCTCTTGCAAACTCGGTCCACGACCTAGATTGGGATAGTTCCTACCCGTCCAATCTCTTGCAAATGAGTATCAGCATGGAATTGCAACCGGAAATCCTAGTATCGGTCCAATCTCTTGCAAACCGATACTTCGAAAATCCGACTCCAACCCAATTCGGATTTCTAGGGTTTCCTATCAAATTGGGATCCAATCTCTTGCAAATCCCAATTGATATGAGTACCTAGCCATCCGTAGTAATTTGATCCCAATCTAATCCCTAATAACAATTCTAGCACAATTTCTACCAATTCATCACAAATATGAAGATGGGCTTGTAGGGTTCATCCCCACGCCCCAAGACGTGGAGACTACTCACAAATCATAGCAAGATCACAAAAATAATCGTTGAAATAAGCAATGGAATTCATCACAATATTGAGATAAACAATAAAAATAGAAATTTTAAGGAAAAGAGATGCAAACCAATGGAGTTCTTCAATTGAATCCAACAAAATTCCAATCTTTGTCTCCTTTCCAATCACAAGAATAAAGCTAAAAAAACTAATCTAAAAAGCTGCAAAAAATCTAAGAGAGAGGCTCTCTAAACTAGGGTAAAAACAGGGTTTAAATAGCCCTCAAAATCGTCCAAAAATCGTGACCAAAATACCCCTGCACAGCCTGTTTTCCGCAGTTTTCGCTACAGGCAGCGCATCGCACTCGGCCGAGTGACAAAAGTCGCTCGGCCGAGTGAGAAACCCTGTAATTTTCCAGTAAGTCGGGGCCTTCAGGGGTCTCTACTTCGGGGGCGGCTCGGCCGAGTGAGTTGTCGTCACTCGGCCGATGATTTCATAGTACTCGGGCGGACGGGATTTACCACTCGGCCGAGTGGGTCTTCTGAAGTTCAGGCAGTCGAAAAACAGAAACTTGGATGTTTTGGAAAGTCTTCGTCTGGGCGCCACTCGGGCGGACGTGATGTCGTCACTCGGCCGATGTGGTCTTCGGTGCTCGGCCGAGTGCACGCATAACTCGTGTCTGTTCAGGTCGGCCGAGCAGTGTCTCGCTGGTCGGCCGAGTGGCTCCTCCACTCGGCCGAGTAGGACACAAAAAATGCCCAATCTGCTTATTTTGGCCTCATCGTCGCTCCTGCGACGTCCGTTCTTCTTCCGCTCCTCTCCAACAGCAAAATACCCCTCGGGGAGGTCGTTGGTGACCGTCTAGAGTAAGCGCATCTCGAGATCACTCCAAATCGCGCCAAATCACCTGAAATGCGACAAAAACAACAAATCGTGAAAAGCATCGCAATATCGTCGATATATCGTGAAAAACATGATTTGGGCGATCTAAATGGCATGCAAACATGCGAAAAAAAGGTGTAAAATAAGGAGTGATCAAAATCCCCCAAGCTTGCCTCTTACTCGTCCTCGAGGAAGATAAGTAAAAGGCGAAACCGGTTGATTCGGAAAACGAAAACGGCGAAAAACGAAAAAATGAAAAACGAAGAAGAGTGAAATCGAAATAAAATAAAGAAGAAAGAAAGAAGCGAAGAGGTACGATACTAGATCATTTTCTCAGGACGTGGGTTTCACTTACTCGTATAGCATGCACCGAATGAAAAATACATGTCAAAGGATTTTATTTTGATATCATAGTATAATAGTGCAAATAGAAACGAAAAACCCACGAACAACGATATAATCATGAAAAACGGAATAATTTTAAAATTAACATCGTCTGAATCATTTAAAGCGGTATACAAATCACAGATCACACACTTTTCAATTGAATGCTTTCTATCAGGAGTATAAGAGTATCACACTATAGAATAGAGAGAATAGAAAAGTATGGATTTCATGAAATGAACGCTAGGCTTAGATTTCTGGATTTCGTAAAGCTAAAAATAATCTCACCGAGTATAGAATATTACTTAGCCTAGGTTGTCGTGCAATGTCAAGTAGTCACTCTCTCACACATCAATGGATCCCCTCCCCCAAGCTTATCTATAAGCGTGGTGGCATAAAAAATATTCACATCCCCATTTTTATATAGCTCCAAATGTAATAAGAAGAAAGAAGAAAGGAAGAAAGTGAGATGGGATCTTTTATTGAGGATTTTTCCTCTCTCTTTTTTTTCTCTTTTTTTTTCTTTTTCTTTTTTTTTTCAATATAGCACAACGATCCCAACTCAAAGAGAGATAATGATATACAAGAATATTCTTCTCTCTTTGATTATTTTTTTTTCTCTTTTTTTTTTGAATAAGAAAATTGGAGCTAGGAATTAATAGCGGGGGAAATGCCATAAAATAGAATCGCTAAGGGGAGATTCACCAATGATTTTAAAAGTAGAGAAATGATGTTCAAGATTTGTGGAGAAAGAAATAGGCATAACTCTCGGTTCACTCTATAAGACATGCACGACAACTTCAGCAGGGTAATCTAATCTACTCAGTTTCGATCACAAAAAAGCTAACTAATCCAGATTTATCATAGCTAACATCATTCAATCATCCTGAAGTGAAGTGTACAATTCATGCATATAGAAGTGATATAGGAAAAGAAATCAGTACTCCAGATATAGGCATTCAATGCGTGAATCTTGGTGTGTTTTCTGTGATAGCATACATATGAATATTCAGACTCAGCTAATAATAAAATTTCATCCATTTTCATGTGGCAAAAGTGTGGGTTACTATCTCTAGATGCAAGGCAAGTCATAGCATATGATATCAGAAATAAAGTCTAAGACATGACAAATATAGCATGCATATAGAGTAAGCTAAATCCAACGTCATCATCATCACAGAAAAGTCATCTCTAGCATGAGATGAAAAAGAAATAAAGATAAAGGAAAAAAACTATTTATAATGCGGCACACAGAAAAATAAGAAAAACGTGATGCATGGTAAAGTAAAAGAAAAATGATGAAAATAAGTGCAAAAGTGAAAAACGGTGTGAAAAACTAAAAATAAAGGTGGCAAATCGAAAAAGAACGTGAGAACTCACTCCCCCAAGCTAAATGGCACAGTGTCCTCAATGTGCAAAGTGTGGCACACCGAGAGACAAGCGATGGGAGGGGCAAGTGAGGATGCATGCATGATGAAAATAAAAAGAAAAATAAAGATATGAAAAATATGATGCGGACATGATGCATGCACAGATAGGAGTGATACAGATATATAAGTGGCACCAAAAACTCTCCCTGTCTCCCAAAAAAGACATATAAAGATATGATCAAAAAGAGAATCCCAAAATGAGTGAGGGGAGGGGGGGTGGACAAAAATGCATCAGGACCCAGCAGAAACGGGCAGCACAACGGCAAAAGGAATCGATGGCATCAAGGGTGCCTAGGAAGGTGGTGCTGCGCCGTCTCCGTCCTGAGGCGGAGGTCGTGTGGGTGGTGCTGCCTGGACAGGCTGCTGAGCGGGGGTGGGTGTGGGAGTGGTAGCAGGTCGGGTGTGTGTGGAAGTGTGGGCAGGAACCTGCTGGGTGGGTGGGGGTACACGCGGGAGACGCTCCAGAACCTGGGTGAGACAGTAATGGATCTGGGGGATCAGCTCGAAGCGGCCAGCCATCGCAGAGACGGTGGAGGATAGAGTCCTAAGGTCGCCTCGGAGGCCACTCACCGCCCCCTCTAGAGCACGAATGCTCTGAAGTACAGTGTCAGGGGGAGGTGGTGTCGAGGGACACACCGGTCGGGGCTGTGCAGGGCGTGGCTGGCGAACTCGGGTCGCGTAGGTGACTGGCTCAGCGGGGAAAGGAACAAAAGGTGCTGCGCCTGCGAATGTGGGCCTGGCCTCAGTGTGAGGCCGGGGTACCGGCTGGTGGGAAGTGGAGGCAGCAGTAGCGAAAGAAGAGTGCAAAAATGGCAGCGAGGTGGCCGGAGAGGTCAGTGGCACAGAAGTGTGGACAGACGCCACGACGCTCTCAGAAAATACATCAGGGGTGGAGACAGAGGTGACTACCGCTGGGGTGGAAGTGTGTGGACCAAAAGGCGCAACCCCAGCGGAGATCATGCTAGCCATGGTCTCCACGACCACGGCAAACGAGGGCTCTCCACTCTCAACAAAGGTCGACGGGCGCTCGGGGAGTGCGGAGCAAAGTGGCTCGACGGACAGAGGGCCAGTGGTGGTGGTGGGAGTGGTGGTGACAGCCTCGGAAGTGGTGGTGGAAGTGGGCTCAGCTGAGGTGCTCGTGACACTGACAGAAGTGGGGACAGAAGTGTCAGGAGCAGCGGAAACATCAGGTATGGGCTGAGGGGCCACTGGGTCAACAGGCTCGGCAGCCGGCTCGGCAGGGTGTGCAACAGGGTCTACAGGGGCAGCGTGGGCCTGCTCGGCCTCCTCGGCCTCGAGCACGTAAGCAGCAGGGATGAGAACATCCATCGTAGGGAGCCAGTCAACGTGGGCCGGTGCAATCAGAGTCCGAGCAGGGCTCGGGAGAATCATGTAATCGGCACCAAAAGGGCCGTGCAACCAGACCCAGTGACGCTCACCGTGCAGACGAAGCATCTTCATCCGGGCCATGACATCTATCGACAGAGAAGTGGGGCCCGGGACGCGTCACAAGTCGTCGGGGAAGTCCTCGCCGGTCATAAGAGCAAGCAAGGTGATCAGGCCGCCGCAGCATATCGGTGAGCGAGCGCCCACCGATACAATGATGCGGTCCAAAAACCATGCCGCGATATCGATCACGACGGCGGGGACAAGCTCATCGCCATCCCTAGATAGAGCTCTGGGACGTGTCATCGCGTAGAGCATGTAGAGCTCTGGCGTAGACATCGTGCCCGGCTCATATCTGGCCAAAAAGGTCGTCGCCATAAGGCGCTGAGCAATGCGGAGGCAGGGATGGACAATGGCCGAGGCCTTGGCCCTACTAGGGTCAAAGGCAGCGTGGAGACCCGTAATCCGGGCCCAAAAGGCACCGGAGTCGAAGGAAGGTGGGGGGATATGGGTGGGGCCGTAACCACGATCGGCACCGGGGACAGCGGGCCACGAGAAAAATGCTCTCATCATATCGAGAGTGACCTGGCACTCTCGATCCATGAACCGGAATGATCATCCCTCGTCGGTCCGGGCGATCGAACTCAGAACCTCAAGTGTCGGGCGGGTAAACGTATCCGCCGACACCTGGAAAAAATCTCGCCAGCCCACGTTGTCGTACAACGTGAGCATCCCCTCTAGTACCCCCAGGCATCCTAGGTCAGCGAGGTGTGCAAACCTGGAGGGTACGATCGAGCGCTGGGAGATACGCTCGAAGACGGCGCGGTGTGCATCGTCTCGGAACGTAATCCCGAGCGGCCCGACCAGTGGAGCCGGTGGTGGTGGCTGTGGGTCGGCAGGGAGAGGCTGTGCGGGCTGTGGGTGCACTGCAGGCTGTGCGGGGTGTGCGGGGCCTACAGGCTGTGTTGGGTGTGCGGGGTGTGTGGGGGACGGTGGAGGAGAGTCCTCCAACTTGTGGGAGGGGCCGGCATCATCCGACCGCTTCCGCTTGGCGGAAGCTCTCTTCGACCGCGGCCGTGTCCGGGGCGGCATATCGGCCCCGAGCGCGCCGAAAAGTGAAAAAAGTGCGGTGCGTGTAAAAGAGTGGAAGGAGTATACCCAGACACGCCGCGAGTGCTCAGCAACGGAAGCGTGCGAAGTCAGCACCTCCACGAAGCTCAAATCAGTCCCGAGAAGCTCCCCTGGGCTCCCCTAAGCTCCAAAAAGCAACCTGCGCATGAAAAGGCGATATCAGTGGGTAATATTCAAAATGTATGGAGCATTAGGGGTATAATATATAGATATATGAATTGATTTGGGTTAGGGGGTCGTTTAACACATGGATCCTCAAAAAATACTAAAAAAGAGGCGAAATAGGCGAAATAGGGGTTACCGGAGGTGGCCGGAGACACGGCCGCCGGCGGCGACTCGGGCGAGGTGCGGCGAGTGGTCGGCCGGCGGTGGCTGGCCGAGCGGTGGCGCGGGTCGAAGGATCGGGCGAGTGGGGGAGGGGTTCGGGCGCTGGGGGAGTCGAAAAGTCGGGATGTTTGGGTTTCGCTCGTTTGGAAAAATGCGCCCCCCCGCGGCCCCTTTTATAGCAGAAGTTACGACTCGGCCGAGTGACTAGGTCACTCGGCCGAGTAAGGTCAATAGAAATTTCCTCCCCGCTTACGCATCGGCCGAGTGGCCTTGCCAGCCTCGGCCGAGTGGAGTAAGTCCATTTGGCCGAGTGACTCAAGCTACTCGGCAAGACTCGCCCTAGGAGGGTATCCGTTTTACTCGGCCGAGTGAATATATATACTCGGCCGAGTAGCAGTTATATTGGAATAAGGAAAATAAACAGAGAGTTGGGTACAGCAGACTTCCCTCGTTCGTGAGCGGCTCGGCCGGACGAACTTTTGTACTCGGCCGAGTGACTAGTATACTCGGCCGAGTGAGCCTTGTGTTCTGCTGTTTGTCTTCGTTGGGCTCTAAACTCCGTCTTTCTTCCTCCAGTCGATTCCATCTTCCTCCTAAGCGTCGAGCGCCTTCTTGGGGCGCTCCTCGTCATCTCGTTCATCCTCCTCATGATGGATCTACCTATCTCCTCTCCTGTCAGGAAAAATAGGACCCGTTATCACAAAATTTTTGGGCGAACGACTCAAAACACTAAAAATTTCTAAAGCGAAAATAAAGAAAGAGTGAAAATAAAGCAAAAACCGTCGGGTTGCCTCCCGACAAGCGCTCGTTTAAGGTCGTGAGCTCGACCCCCCAATAATTTTCAATCAATGCGGGATGTTTGGTGCATATGAGATGCACCCATCAAACTTTCCGGGGAGCGCGCTTGGATTTGGATGTGGCGGCGTGTTCTCCCTCGGGGGTCTCCCATCTCGAATAGTGTTGGGGGGAGGCTCCCCCAAGCTAGCATTTGATCCGATCAACGGCTTCACCGGTGATGCCGATTTCCGTACCGGAGGAGCTTTCTTTGGAGACTTTAACTTCGAGAGCTTGCAGAGCTCTCGAATCCTTGCGACATCAGCGTCGCCTTCATCATTTTCAGCGGAGAGGTCGGGGGAATCATCTATCTTCTCATTTTGGCTTAAATCCGGGCCTTCCTCGAAATCTTCATCGAAAAGAGCGCCAATTGAGTGGGGGATCGCCTCCTCTATCACCTCATCAAGGAGGTATGAAAGTTCATCCGGCCGTCCCTTAAGCAAATATATTCTATTGGTTTCACCCGTCGGGACTCCCTCGGAATAGTGTTTGAGCCTCTGACCATTTACTTTGAACGTGGAACCGTCCTTGCTCTCCAACTCGAAAGCTCCTCCCGGTTGTATATTCTTGATGGTGAAAGGTCCGGACCAACGTGACCTCAACTTACCTGGAAATAGCCGGAGCCGGGAATTATAGAGCAAGACTTTGTCTCCTACTTTGAAGTCCGTGACGGTTATGCGGGCATCGTGGAGAATCTTAGTCCTTTCCTTGTAAATTCTCGAGCTCTCATAGGCGTCTCTCCTTATTTCATCAAGCTCGTTGATGTCCAAGAGTCGCCTCACCGTCGCACTCTTGTAGTCGTAGTTAACGGTCTTGATGGCCCAATATGCGCGGTGCTCCAACTCTACCGGCAAGTGGCAAGCCTTCCCATAAACTATATGGAACGGTGTGGTACCGATGGGAGTGCAAAAGGCCATGCGATATGCCCATAGAGCATCGTTTAGCTTCATTGACCAATCCTTTCTAGACCGATCCACGGTTTTCTCGAGAATTTGCTTGATCTCTCTATTTGAGACTTCCACTTGGCCGCTTGTCTGGGGGTGATAGGCCATGCCAACTCTATGGTTCACTCCGTACTTCTTTAGCATGGCTTCAAACTTGTTCTCTATGAAGTGGCTTCCCCCGTCGCTTATCAAGGTACGAGGCACTCTGAAGCGCGGGAAGATATTTTGCTTGAAGAACTTGGAGACGACCCTTGCATCATTAGTAGGGGTGGCGATTGCTTCCACCCATTTGGAGACATAGTCGACGGCCAATAGGATGTATTTGTTGCCATTGCTCGATGGAAATGGTCCCATGAAGTCTACTCCCCAACAATCAAAAAGCTCAATTTCTTGGATGGGCCTCATTGGCATTTCATTGCGCTTGGAGATATTCCCGGTCCGTTGGCATCTATCGCACCCCTTTACAAAGTTGTGGGTGTCTTTAAACATTGTCGGCCAGAAGAACCCGCTCTGCAAGATCTTAGCGGTGGTTTTAGAGGCGGCATGATGTCCTCCGCATGGTAGACCGTGGCAATGCAAAATGATCGATGTCGCCTCCTCTTTAGAAACACACCTACGAATGACACTATCTTTGCATATCTTGAAAAGGTAGGGATCTTCCCAAAAATAGCTACGGACCTCATGCAGAAATCTCCTCTTTTGTTGCGTAGACATCCCATGCGGTTTGATTCCACAAGCCAAGTAGTTGACGAAGTCCGCGTACCAAGGAACTTCTCCGGTCCTTATGGCATATAGCCTCTCATCCACGAATGTGTCGTTGATAGGCAAACTTTCTTCCTCCTTGTCGCGAATGAGCCTAGATAAATGATCCGCCACGACATTGTCCGTACCCTTCTTGTCTCTGATCTCTAAGTCGAATTCTTGCAACAAGAGTATCCACCTAATCAACCGAGGCTTGGCCTCCTTCTTGTTTAAAAGATACTTCAATGCCGCATGGTCGGTGTGGACAATAACCTTGGACCCAAGGAGGTAAGAGCGAAACTTCTCTATGGAATAGACGACCGCTAGAAGCTCTTTCTCGGTAGTTGTGTAGTTTTTCTGCGCGTCATCCAATGTCTTGCTCGTATAGTATATCGCATGAAGCTTCTTATCTTTTCTTTGTCCCAATACCGCTCCAATGGCTTGGTCGCTAGCATCACACATTAGCTCAAAAGGAAGGCTCCAATCCGGCGGTTGTATGATGGGCGCGGAGACTAGTGCTTCTTTCAAGGTGTTGAAGGCTTGTAAGCATTCACCTGAAAAAACAAAAGGAATATCTTTAGCGAGCAAAGAAGTAAGTGGTCGGGCAATCGAGGCGAAATCCTTTATGAAGCGGCGGTAAAACCCCGCGTGACCAAGGAAGCCTCTAATGCCCTTGACATTAATAGGAGGAGGGAGTTTCTCGATTACCTCAATCTTTGCTTTATCTACCTCAATTCATCTCGAGGAGACAAGATGTCCGAGAACTATACCTTCCGTAACCATGAAGTGACACTTCTCCCAATTGAGAGTGAGATTGTTTTGTTGGCACCTTTTTAGGACTTTAGTAAGATTTTCCAAGCAAGAGTCAAACTCACTTCCATAAACCGAGAAGTCATCCATAAAAACTTCCATAATATTTTCAATGTAATCGGAGAATATGGACGTCATACACCTCTGAAACGTAGCGGGAGCATTACAAAGGCCAAACGGCATCCTGCGGTAGGCATAGGTGCCATAGGGACAAGTGAAAGTTGTCTTCTCTTGGTCATCTTCATGCAAAGGGATTTGGAAGAATCCCGAATACCCATCTAGATAGCAAAAGTATTTATGTTTTGCAAGTCGTTCAAGCATTTGATCAATGAAGGGCAATGGGTAATGGTCCTTTCGGGTAGCTTTATTGAGTTTCCTATAGTCAATGCACATTCACCATCCCGTGACGGTGCGCGTAGATATGGGCTCACCTTTTTCATTTTTTACGACAGTCATCCCCCCTTTCTTGGGGACGACGTGAACGGGGCTAACCCACCTACTGTCTGAGATAGGATAAATTATACCTGCTTCTAGCAATTTTAGGATTTCCTTTTTAACCACCTCCTTCATGTTCGGGTTTAACCGCCTTTGAGGCTCTATGGAGGTGGCGTCGGTATACTCCAAATGGATCCTATGCGTGCAAAGCCTAGGGCTTATCCCTTTTAGATCGGAGATAGTGTATCCCAAGACATCTTTGTGGCTCCTAAGAACGTCTAGGAGTTTTTCAAGTTGGTCTGGCGTGAGGTGGGAGTTTACTATCACCTGGAAAGTTAATCTGTTACCCAAAAAGGCGTACCTTAGATTCGGAGGTAATTGTTTAAGTTCTACCTGAAGAGGCGCCTCTCCTTCTACTTCATCGGCTCACATGAGTTCCGCTCCTTCCTTGCCATCCGGGTCTAGCTCGTGCTCAGGTGGCGCGCTCTCTTGTGAAGAGTCAGACTCACTGCTTAGCGAGGACAATGCATCAAAATAGGCGTGCTCCGATTCTGTGCTAGCATCGTCAGAGTTTTCATTCGGCTCCGGTTCATTCCTGGAATCAAGAAACACATCAGACGATTCATAGAACCAAGAGTAAGTGTCATGGGGTGTAACTCCCTGAACGTTGGCTTGCTCTGAAGATCCTTTCGAAGTATAGTGATCCTCGACACTTGTTCCACCTTATTCGAAATATAATTTGTCGTCGATCACGTCAACTCTGACATTGCCCCCGATAGTCCCCTCCGGGGAGATCTGGTCCATCACGAAACTAGCAAATAGTTGTTCGTCGGGGTCCTTGACATCGATAGCGAAAGCTCCGGTAGCGTGGACCTCGTCGACAAGCTCCTTAAGGAGGTCCGTGAAGGAGTCATAATCTTCCTGACTGAGTCCTATTGTTGACATTGCATCCTCCATTCTTCCTGCAAAGGCCTTATGCAAAATACAAGGAGAATGTGCGAATGGAAGAAAGTATAGAAAGAGAGAAAGAAGAAGTAACCGGGTGGTCGATGACGAACACCGTCAAAATGCACTCCCCAGCAACGGCGCCAAAAACTTGATCGCTCCGGGATGTGACCCAAAGAACGGTTGTAGTTTTACCGCAAGTGCACGGTGTAGCAGCGAGCGGGATATCGAACACAGGGAGGACGAATGACCGTGCTTGTTCCAATCAACCTGGCTATTTAAGAGAGAAAGTTGCCTTTGGCGATCCTGTCACAATCGTCAGACAAAAATGCGGAAATATCAAATCAAATAAAGAACGTCTAGGGAATGGGGAATCCCCGCTACTCACCGTATTTCATAAATGCGGTTTATCGGTATCAAAATTGCTTGAATGAGAATTTGGATGAACTAGTTGCAACTGAATGTAGAACCAAGCTCACGCTCTCGCGCTGTTGCCGGTCTATAGCTATCCTAGGTTTGGGTCCAATCTCTTGCAAACCCTAGCCTAGGAAAGCTAGCATTAGGATCAACATCATCGTCCAATCACGCACCGAGCCCAATCTCTTGCAAACTCGGTCCATGACCTAGATTGGGATAGTTCCTACCCGTCCAATCTCTTGCAAATGAGTATCGGCATGGAATTGCAACCGGAAATCCTAGTATCGGTCCAATCTCTTGCAAACCGATACTTCGAAAATCCGACTCCAACCCAATTCGGATTTCTAGGGTTTCCTATCAAATTGGGATCCAATCTCTTGCAAATCCCAATTGATATGAATACCTAGCCATCCGTAGTAATTTGATCCCAATCTAATCCCTAATAACAATTCTACCACAATTTCTACCAATTCATCACAAATATGAAGATGGGCTTGTAGGGTTCATCCCCACGCCCCAAGACGTGGAGACTACTCACAAATCATAGCAAGATCACAAAAATAATCATTGAAATAAGCAATGGAATTCATCACAATATTGAGATAAACAATAAAAATAGAATTTTTAAGGAAAAGAGATGCAAACCAATGGAGTTCTTCAATTGAATCCAACAAAATTCCAATCTTTGTCTCCTTTCCAATCACAAGAATAAAGCTAAAAAAACTAATCTAAAAAGCTGCAAAAAATCTAAGAGAGAGGCTCTCTAAACTAGGGTAAAAACAGGGTTTAAATAGCCCTCAAAATCGTCCAAAAATCGTGACCAAAATACCCCTGCACAGCTTGTTTTCCGCAGTTTTCGCTACAGGCAGCGCATCGCACTCGGCCGAGTGACAAAAGTCGCTCGGCCGAGTGAGAAACCCTGTAATTTTCCAGTAAGTCGGGGCCTTCAGGGGTCTCTACTTCGGGGGCGGCTCGGCCGAGTGAGTTGTCGTCACTCGGCCGATGACTTCATAGTACTCGGGCGGACGGGATTTACCACTCGGCCGAGTGGGTCTTCTGAAGTTCAGGCAGCCGAAAAACAGAAACTTGGATGTTTTGGAAAGGCTTCGTCTGGGCGCCACTCGGGCGGACGTGATGTCGTCACTCGGCCGATGTGGTCTTCGGTGCTCGGCCGAGTGCACGCATAACTCGTGTCTGTTCAGGTCGGCCGAGCAGTGTCTCGCTGGTCGGCCGAGTGGCTCCTCCACTCGGCCGAGTGGGACACAAAAAATGCCCAATCTGCTTATTTTGGCCTCCTCGTCGCTCTTGTGACGTCCGTTCTTCTTCCACTCCTCTCCAACAGCAAAATACCCCTCGGGGAGGTCGTTGGTGACCGTCTAGAGTAAGCGCATCTCGAGATCACTCCAAATCACGCCAAATCACCTTAAATGCGACAAAAACAACAAATCGTGAAAAGCATTGCAATATCATCGATATATCGTGAAAAACATGATTTGGGCGATCTAAATGGCATGCAAACATGCGGAAAAAAGGTGTAAAATAAGGAGTGATCAGAAGTGTCTGAGGCAAAGCGATTCCTCGCCTACATCGACAGGGACAACCGCCTCATGGCCATAGGTGAGCATGAAGGGCGTCTCCCCCGTTGCTTCCTTGTGGGTTGTCCTGTACGACTAGAGTATTCCGAGGAGTTCTTCTGGCCAAGTTCTGTGTGCTCCCCTACTTTCTTTTGAAGTGGTTCAAGGATGCATTAGTTGGCAGCCTCCGCCATCCTGTTAGTTTGAGGGTGGGCCACGGAGGCGAATATGAGCTTGATCTTCCAATCCGCACAGAATTCTTTGAACCCTTAGCAGTCGAACTACTTCTTATTGTCGGTGACGATGGATCGTAGAATCCTGAATATGCAGATTATGGACTTCCATACCAAGCTTTTTGCCCTTTTCCAGATGATGGTGTCCAAGGGTTCGGCCTCGATCCATTTCGTGAAGTAGTCGACCGCCACGATCAGGAATTTCCTCTGCCCGCTCACGAGAGTAAAGTGGCCAAGAATGTACAAACCCCATTTGGCAAAGGGGATGGGGCTGATTATTGGTATGAGCTCGGCCGGGGGCGATGAGCTTTGCTTTATGAACCTCTGGCACTCCGAGCACTTTCAAATGTACTCCACCAAGTCATCGACTAAGATGGGCCAGTAGTACCCTATCTTAGGATCTTCAACACGATCGTCTTACCTCCGTGGTGGTTTCCACAAAGCCCTTTATGGACCTCCTGGATGATGTAGTCTTCCGCCCGTGGTCCAAGGCATTTGAGGTAGGGGAGGACGTCTGTCTTTGTCCAGCGTCTCTAGTACAGTACGCCCTCGTGAAGCACGTACCTGAGGGCTCTTTGTTCTAGGATCCAGTGCTCCTTTGGGTCTATGGGGAGCTCACCAGTGATAAGGAATCGAATGATCGGGTCTATCTAGGAAGGTTCTTTGTCGATGTTCTTCAGCTCTGTTTAATACAACGATCGTTGACTTCGTATTTGATGATAACAAATATGTGTGAACGTTTTAATGTGTGTGTTATATGTTTTAAGGAGTGGCAAGCTTGTAAATACTCAAAGGGGGACTTGGTCAAAGTAATGGAGAAAATTGCAATTCATAGTCAAAGAGGACTTGGTCAAGAGATGGAGGAATAAGGGAACCTCATTCAAATCAACATGAAATCCTATTCGAAGTCAACTCCAATTCAATTTTAATGGTGATTAAAACAAATCACATTCAAATTCTTATAATTATGGGATTTTCTTTTGTTCCTACATATTCCCCTCAATCTCTATAAAAACCCATCTCCAAAAGAGATCAAGCATATACGGGTAATAGTAAGCAAAAATCAATACCATTGTCGCAAGCATAAAACTCAAGAAAAGAAGCATCCTTTCTTTTTCATCCAAGCAAGGGGTTCATAAAGCTCTAAGCATAGAAAGTTTCTGCATCAAGCAAGCACATCTCCAGACACAAAAGCCCCCTGCTAAAATTTCTTTCCAAGGAAAAAAACCCTCATGCAGCCGCAAGCCCATCCTTGAGAGAACCCAGGGCAATCTTCATCATCTTTCACAAAAATGAGTCAATGGCCAAGAGCACTTTCATTATCCCTTCAAAACTTTACTACCAAAGTCATTGCCGACGAGATCATCATGCCACCGTGAAGCATCCTCTGCAGACTCCCTCACTTCTGTGAACTTCGCTACCATTGCAACACTCATCTTTACATATGCACACCTCCTTCTCCACACGGTCGTGATCTGTTTGCAGCCGTGAAGAACGTTCTCTACTCCATCAAAGCTCTGCCGCAAGCAATGTCTTCTAAGTCTTCATCATCTTGATGTCGACAAGATCTTCGTGCTGCACGTGCATTCTTCAAAGCATAGTCTGAGATCCTCAAGCCTCAGGTCGCATCAATACAACACCTTCATCAACCTGCATAGCATCACCATCTAATTTCTGTGAGCTCTTCAAGATTGCCATGAGTTTGCACAAGGAAAAATTTTGCTGCCGTGATCTGACTTGTTGCCCTGAGCCACATCAAAGCATAGCATGTTCAACTTATCGCATCATCCTCCTGCAGGTGATCTCATTATTGCCGCAACATTGTTTGCTGCCAAGACACCCTACAGGCCGCAGAACTTCATCTTGGTGCGATTGAGATCCTTAAACTGCCACTGGCGTGAGTTGATGGTTGTCGTGGAGTTCCTTGCACATGCCGTGAATCCTCATTGCTGCCAAGCTCTCTCATTGATGCCGAAATCCATTGTGCTGTCGTTGCATCCTTGCTACCGGGATCGATCTCTAGCTTATTTCCATGATCTCTAGTTTTCGAAGTCTTCAAGTGTTTTCTCCCGTAAAACTCTTACTGCCATTGAGAAGCAGACACCCTTGTTGCCATTGAGAATCAAATCACACTGCTACTACCTTGAAGACTCCCTCTACTACCGTGAGTGTTGTTTTGCCTTCCTCTTGCATGCTTGGTCGAAGGAACAAGCTTGTTGCAACCCTTGCATCACCCCCAAGTCACGGCATTAAGTAGCAGTTCAATGTTAACAAGCCAAGCACATGAAACTGCAGCATCATCCTTTTGGCTGACCCTTGGAGCCTTGCTTGCTGACTGACAGCTGCACCGAACCAGCATCATTGTTATCCCTTAGGAAGATTGAAGGAATTGATTTACGCACAGCCCTATACAAAACTCAAAGAACAAAGTATTACTATGCACGAAGACCACTAGGAGGCAGATTTATGCAAGCGATTTTGAAGAATGATAACATGCGATCCAGATATCAGATCGAGTTACTTTTTGTGTCAGACTGAAGCTGACAACATGCTGATTGACAGAGACTACAACACTAACATAAACTGCGCTTTTCTAAACATATTATCTCTTTACATTTGTGATATTTGGTTTGTTGATCTTTATAGGATACTTAAACCATCACTTTGGGGGTTTTGGGGTCTTGACTAGTTGGTGCTAGTCAAGAGAGAGTGTTTACTAGATTAGTAGTGCTTGGCACTTTGGTGAGTGCGGTATTGAACTTCATGAGTGTAGAGTTGGGGCTCGTAGCTCTTTATTGTTGTACCCTTGACACTGTTGAATCTAGTAATTTGATTGGGGCTGGAGTAGGTCGTTGGGGCGACCAAACTCGGGTAAATCTCTTGTACACTCTGGGATGGGCTTTATTTACTCTGTGTCTATTTGATTGCGCCGAATATTGCATATGATATCTTGAGAATTTTAATTAGCATATTCACCCCCCGTCCCCCTCTAGGCTTAGATCCAGATCCAACAAGTGGTATCAGAGCAGGTTAGAGGATCTAGGCTAGAAACCATGAATATATTTGATTCAGCCTTTGCTGAAGACCAGTCCATTTCCCGACCCACAAAATTTAATGGTGTTGATTTTTCCTACTGGAAAGCTAGGATCAAATTCTATTTAGTGTCTGTTGATTATGATGTGTGGAACATAGTTCAAAAAGGATATAACCCCCCCACTATTAAAATTGAAGACACTAAAATTTTAAAGCCTGAAGATAAATGGGATGATGCTGATAGGAAACGGTATTCACTAAATGGGAGAGCTATAAATGCACTTATATGCTCTTTGGATAAAGCTGAATTAATCACATCTCTCACTGTCTAACTGCACAGGAAATTTGGCACACGTTGGAGGTGACGCATGAGGGAACATCGCAGGTGAAGGAGTCTAGACTTGCCTTGCTGAGCACAGAATATGAAAGCTTCCACATGCTTCCCACAGTGTCCATAAGATATGTTTGCGAGGTTCACAAACATCGTCTACAAGTCCAGATCTCTTGGAAAGTCATACTCAAGTCAGGAGCAAGTAAGGAAGATCATGAGGGCACTATGAAGCTCATTCCGTCCCAAAGTCACAGCTATTTAGGAAGCCAATGATCTTTTAAAACTGAGAGTGGAAGACCTGATAGGAAACCTGATGTCCCATGAGCTTGAAATAAAGAGCATCGAATCAAGAGAGAAATCAGAGTACAAGACTCCCAAGGCAATATCTCTTCAAGCTGAGGAAGAAGAAGAAGATGACGACCTTAATGAGGAGCCGGAACTGATGGTCAGAGGATTCAATGGATACATCAAGACGAAGCAGGAAAGAGCTGAAATGACAAAAAGGTTTAATCGTTCTAATAAATTTAATCCAGCTAAAAATTCTTCTGAGCAGAATACTACTGATCAAATACATTGCTTTAAATGCAGGAAGCAGGGACACTTTATGACGAATTGCCCACAAGGAAAGAGAACACTGGGGTGAAGAAAGGAAAATCGTTGGCAGTAACGTGGGATGAGGATAGCGAGGATGAGACATAGGAGGAGACTGCTCACTCCTCCCTCTGCTTGATGGGAGAGCATGATGATGTAAAAACATATACTAAAGCTAAACTTCTAAATATTTGTGAATAAATGAAAGATGCAAGCGATGATTTAAAATCTACTGTAGATTGCTTTAGAAATGCTAACTACGAATTGCAACAATAAAATTGTGACATGTCAATAGAAGTTGATAAACTGAAAGCTAAAATTGATGCATATAAAGCTTCCATTGATGTGTTAAAAAAGAAAAAGTATAGCATGCATGAAAAAGCTGAATACCAAAAATGTCCCACATTTATAAAAGAAAATGAAATGCTTAAAGAAAAATTTATAGAACTAGAGAAGAAAATGGGATAATTTAAAAAGAATGAGGAAGAAAACAAAAAGGCTTTTATCAGCGACTGTACCATGCTTGTCAATAAAAACATGTATTTAAAATCTAAAGTATCTAATCTTGAGCTAACAATAAAAAAATTTGGAGTTGGAAAGAAATCATTAGACATTATTCTTGGAAATCAGATACATGGCAATAATAGGCATGGCTTAGGCTATGGAAATAGAATTAATGAAAAGCCAAGAGTTAATAAAAAGATGCAAAAAGAAACTGGAACTGGAAGAAGTGTTTTTCCTAAGTGCTTTACAAGTGGATTTGTAGGTCATATTTCGCATCACTGCATTTATAGGGACAAAAATATGAAGTTTAAGCAAATATGGGTTCCTAAAAGTTTGTTGACTAACATGAGTGGATCTTGTTGGATTCCAAGGTCACACATAACATTTTCCGTGTAGGTAAGATGGAGGGGCAAGGAACTATGGATTGGACATCGCATTACATTGAAGTTCCTTAACCAAACGCCAATGCAAAGGTATGACTTCTTGCTTGAGCCCACTGCATACCTTCATAGGATTTTTGATGTGCTTTATTGTTTTTATTTGCGTGCTAGTTTTTGCTTGGTAGGAGGCTTTATGTCATTAAACTAAAAACAAAAAAAGGGAGAACAAAATCGAAAATTCAGAAGGCTATAAAAATGTTGCTTATTGTGTATTCTTCTTTTGGAGCATTAGATTAGTATTTCTAAATGATATCCATATCCATGTAGAAATTGATGTATTATTGTCATGGCTAAATGTGCATGTTTGAATATCTAAATAACCATGCCATGTTCAATGATTTGAACAATTTGATTTCTACACCTACATTTTCACTTCCACAAGTATTAAATGGTTTGGTACATACAGAGACATCTTTCATGAAATATTGGAAAGTGAATGTAGGAGGATAAATTAACTGAAATACTACATGATATGATGTGTCTTGCCTTGGATGAAAAATGAAGCTTAAAAGAAATGAATCAAAAAGAAAATATAAAAATGTAAAAGAAGGAAAAGAGCTTCGTATGAAAAATGGATACGATACATGGCAACGAAACAACCCACTAGTATCCAACATAAGATTTAAGAGTAAACTTTAGCGTTGGTGTTATACTCGTCAAGCAATGCCACCCCACATCTAAGAGTTCTCATAGGCTATATTTTGGGTGTGGTAACTAGAACTCATTTTTTATGAGATGTGGAAAATCAATCCTAAATGATGTCATTTTACAAGGAAAAGTGGATTGATATTGGTTGATTTCTTAAAGATTCTCCCTATGTACTTTAATGTTTAATCATCACACTTGCACATTGGTGTAGAAGTCTTTGTTGCAATTTTCATTGGATACGGCTTGATTATTCTAAGATGTCTACATGCAAGTGTTTGTTGTAATTTATAATACTTTTTTCTTTTGCATGTGATTTGACATTGACTTCGTAAGTACACTTTTGATGATAACAAAAGGGGGAGAATGTTTTTGGGAAGATTTGTTGTGAATAATGAATATTAGTTCAAGGGGAGCATGCATATAGGTTATATATGTTGAGCATAGTTGAATATCATCATTGCATTATTTCCTCCATCATCACACTTCACACAATTCATTCTATTGCCACGATGACATTATTTGGATGTTTATTGCTCAAATCTTATTTATGGGTTGTCATCATCAAAAGGGGAAGATTGTTTGGTACAATGATTAATGACTTCGTGTTTGATGATAACAAACGTGTGTGAACGTTTTGATGTATGTGCTAAGTGTTTTTTTGGAGTGGCAAGCTTGTAAATACTCAAAGGGGGACTTGGTCAAAGTGATGGAGAAAATTGCAATTCATAGTCAAAGAGGACTAGGTCAAGAGAGGGAGGGATAAGTGAATCTCATTCAAATCAATATGAAATACTATTCGAATTCAACTCCAATTCAAATTTGATGGTGATTAAAACTAATCCCATTCAAATTCCTATAATTATGGGATTCTCTTTTGATCATACCTATTCCACTCAATCTCTATAAAAACCCATCTCCAAAATAGATCAAGCATATACTGCCAATAATAAGCAAAAATTAAAACCCTTGCCGCAAGCATAATACTGAAGCAAGCAAGCATCCTTTATTTTTCATCCAAACAAGGGGTTCATAAAGATCTAAGCCAAGAAAGATTCTACATAGCACATCTCAACACACAAAAGACCCCTGCCAAAATTTCTTTTCAAGGGAAAAAAACCCTCATGCAGCCGCAAGCCCATTCTTAAGCGAACCCAGGGCAATCCTCATCCTCTTTCATAAAAACGAGTTAACGGCCAAGAGCACTTACTTTACCTCTTCAAAACGTTAATGCCAAAGTCATTGCCACCGAGATCATCGTACCATCGTGAAGCATCCTTTGCAGACTCCCTTGTTGCCATGAACTTTGCTACCGTTGCAACACTCCTCTTCACACGTGCACACCTCCTTCTCCACACGGTCGTGATCTATTCGTAGCCGTGAAGAACATCCTCTGCTCTAACAAAGCTCTACCGTAAGCAATGTCTTCAAACTCTTCATTATCTTGCTGTCGACAAGATATTCGTGCTTCCTGTGAGTTCTTCAAAGCATAGTCCGAGATCCTCAAGCCTCAGGTCGCATCAGCACAACACCTTCATCAACCCGCAGAGCATCGACATCTAATTGCTGCGAGTATCTTTAAGATTGTCGTGAGTTTGCTCAAGGAAAGATTTTGCTGTTGTGATCTGACTTATTTCCATGAGCCACATCATAGCACATCCTGTTCAACTTGTCGCATCATCGTCTTGTGGGTGCTCTCATTACGTCGCAACATTATTTACTGCCAAGGCACCCTTTAGGCCACAGAACTTCATCTTGGTACGATTAAGATCCTTAAACTACCACTGCCGTGAGTTGAAGGTTACATGGAGTTCCTTGTGTTGGGTTTTACGGGACCTTAGGGCCATAAATACGACGTCCGGCCTAAGTCGGTCGGACGAAGTTATCAAATAAGCAGCGAAAAAATTAACTTAAAACAATTTCAAGTTAAGCCCTAAAGGGAACAAACCCTTAGCCAAGATCTCTACTATCCCAGGGTTGGGTCCGACCAACCCCTAAGGATATATCTATCAACCTATTTGCAATTATAAACACAAGCTAATAATTTAAACTACATACCTTTCACTTCGTTTCCGTAGAATACGAATCACCTTTTTAAGCAACGTTTCTTTGGCCCACCGCGTCGCTTCTCCCAAGCCGAACCACGTCCTGAGCCATTCCACATCCTGAGCTGAACCGCTTCCAAACCGTGCCGCATCGAGGCGAGCAACATCCTTGTTGCCGAGCCAACCACGCGTCGAAGAAGATTTCACCTTGAGTGGATCCTCCGTCAAGACTTCGGATCTGATCCGAGCTCCTTCATAGTTTTGCTAAAGCCCGATCAGGAGCAATGAAGAATTTAGGGAGAGGGAATAATTTATTTAAGTTTTAATCCGTGTGTGCTCCAATCTTTTGGGAGCTTCTCAGATTTGGAGACTTGTTGCGAGTTTTCAAGGAGAGTGTTGGCCCCTATTTATATAGGCGGCTGACCCCTCCCCTTCTCGTCATATCCGATGTGGGACTAAAGATATGGAGTGAGAAAAATTAACTAAAGTTTGCCTTTCACAAAGGCAATCTTTAACGAATTATTCCTCCCTCACCGTTGAGCTTCATAATTGATACAACCTATCAATTCGAAGAGCATTGAATGGTGAACGAATAGAAACAAACGACGCTAAATTTCGAATTCGTTTGAACCATCAAACGTAGTCCCAAAGTTAGCCCAAACACTAGTATTTCGAAAATACAGGAGTCGTCAGCAGGAAAAACTTCAAAGGGTTTGGAACCCAAGAGTGGGGCCCACAAGTGGCCCCAATATCAGGAAGCACACGCAGCCCAAGGGGGCGCATGGCTGGCATGCGCCCGTGGCCGCGTGCCAGACACACGCCCTTGCAGGTCACCTGGCGCCCTGCGACGCGTGAGTGGCATGCGCCCGTAGGCCTGTGCCATGCATGCGCCTAGCAATGCGCCAGAGGCGCCCAGCGGGCGCGTCCAATCTCCAGGCGCCCCCCCCAAAAGGGGGGCGCCTGTTTGCCTTTGACCCGACCCCAGTTGGGCCGGGTCCCACCCATTAAAAAAATCTCTTTTTTGTTTCCAAAAAACTAATGGGCTTCAATCTGACTGGGCTTTCTGGTGCTCTATTTAAAACTCCTTTTAAACAGACATCTTGGGCTCGTTTGAACTCCGATTTGAGGTTGGTTTTCTCCTCGAATTTTGTGGAAAACTCCTCTTCATTTCTATGCCTTTATAAAATATATTTGTAAACATTTTACAATATATATTTTTTATTTTCTATTGCATCATATGCCATAATTCATATCTTTAATGTTAAAATCCATTTGCATCAAATACAAATGAACTGAGGGTATACATCTCTCAACATCTCCCACTTGCACTTAGGATCATTTATCCCGAATGTAAAATACTTTAGACTTTTATCGAAAACTCTTCGCGACTTAATTAATTCCCATACATCCAATGTATTATTTCGCTTAAAGACTTCCTATTACTTGACAAAGGTCTCACTCTGTATGAGAGCCTACACCCTGGCCCTACTACAGGTGGGGTTCGAAACCCCTCACGGCAAAAACCGCGAGCAACAAGTGTCGTCCCTGTTTTGGAATCATAATTATGTTCTTAACTCATTGACAAGAGTATTGTCGGGACCACTCTGCTGTGTCCGTGATGAATACCGCAGTTTTTGTCCAATCGTCAAAAACTATGTCGCCTAGTCAAGCCTAGGGTACGGTCAAACTGTCAACCCCAATTGCTTGAACTTGGTTAGTTTCCATCGGTCCGTAGTCAAATAATGTTGGACATCTTCCAACATACTTTGGCCAAAGTTTTTCACTAAAGACCAAACCAACACATGCGAACCTAACTCTCCATAACAGATAAACGAATTCTCTCTTGGTCATTACTCTCCTCGCACGCTTCAAGTGTCACTCAACCAAAGACCTTTCGACATGCCTTGCCTCGAAGCTAGGTCAGAAATCTAAGTGACACCGCTCACGTACAGGTTCGTACAATGACCTCAAGTCTAAGGACCAACTAGCCTATCATCACAGAGAGTTATCACTGAAAAATTAGTTGCCCAACTACTATAAATTGAATTTTTCCTTTAATTGGTATTATGAGTATTCGTTATGTATATATTTTATGCTTTATCCATTTGCATATCACGCCATTTTGTCGTCCGTTCCACATCATTTCCCCCATTTTGGTTCCTTTTTTACTTTTTGGGTCCCTTGTGCATATTGCATTTGTAAATGAATGATTTTGGGACCATATAGTGGAGATAGAAGCAATAGCACAAAGCAAAAGGCAAACGGGAGCTAAAAAGCTAAAGATGATGATGAGGAAGCCAAGCAACACGCGGCAGTGTGGCTAGTCCATGTGATCGCGTCACCAGGACACCCCCAAGCTTCCAGAGCCCATCAGCATGGTCACGTAATGAACGAATTGGTCGCGTTGCCTCAGAGCTGAAGAGAAGGAAAAGTGTCATCGATATAGTCGTTTGGGTAGACGACGCGACCGCATCGCATCGAGAGGCTGAAGTCGCAAAATGGTTGCTCGAAGCAACCATTTAAATGAATATTTTGGAGAGATGAACCATCGAATGACGCAGTCGCAAATATATTTACACGATCACGTCGTTATCAAACAGAGGAGCAGCATCTCGATTTCGTAAGCGACGTGGCCGCATTTAATCTGACGCGACCGCATCGATAAAGGATTCGGAGGGGTTCTTGGCACCGTTAAGTGGCAATTTTGGGACTTTTTGGATTGTTCTGGGGGATATAAATACTCTTCTTCTTTATCTAAAGTCGAGAATGCCTTTTACAGAGTTTTTGAGGGGTTTTCAGAGGTTTCAGATGTACTTATTTCAGATTATTCTCTACAACTTTTGTTATTCTACTTGTTTCTTTTGAATTCTAGTTTCAACTTGCAATAGATTTGGTTCTTCTCACTTCCTTGCATTGTGGATTATTTGATTGTCAATTTTTATCTCATATACATTGCCATAGTAATTCAATTGATGATTTTGACTGTATTTCCATCGATGGATTATGAGTAGTTGCCCATCTAGGACCATGGGTTGAACCCCATTGGATTTGGCCATGGATTGATAGAAGCCGATTGGTTGTTGGATGATTGGAGAAGAGAGATATGCTAGGATGATTATTATCGATGCACATTGATCTTCCCCCCTCGTGGAAAAGTAGATTAGTCGATAGCGGAAGCTAGGGCTAATCTGGGGTTTTCGATCCCTACATCGATTCATACTATCCACGCGACTGACAGGAGTCAAGCATGGATTAGAGCCGTCCTAGTATATATCCGAATCCTATCCATGGGAGTGGTGTGAAGGAAGATTGAGGACATTTGTCGGGCGCAATGCACCTACCATATGTCGATGACCAATAGGAGTTGGCTTAAGCATGGGGTAGGTAGTGCTATCATAGCATCATGAAAGTGGTGGTAGGGATAATCAATGGAATATCTTATCATTGCATCACAGAAGTGAGGGGTAGGAGAAGGTACTTAGGTCAGACAACCACTCCTTATCCCATGAATTCAACAACCGATCAATCTAATTCAATCCTAGCTTTACTCCAATGGCGGTGATACATAGTCCTAGAGCTTCTCCATATGGATATTATTGGATCATGATATAAACCTAGAGCGGTGAATATGCTTATAAATACTTTTCACGAATACAAAAATAGTAGCCTACTGAATCAGAAGGTCACAGAGCAAATATGGTGCAAAGAAAATAAAGCGGAAGCAAACACAGAGTGCACACGATAGTAACCCTGGTTTGGTCACCCCAACGACCTACTCCAGCCCCAAACTAATTACTGGGATAATAATATCAAGATATAAACACCCGAAACTTTGTGCCCCAACAATATCCTTACCAAGTTTATATCTCACTCACCAAAGTGTCGAACACTACTATCCTTGCAAAAACTTTACTCTTGACTAGATTCAACCAATCAAGAGTCCCTAAAAAACCCCGAAAACTAAAACCAAAACCTAATACATAGATCTACCGGAAAATTTGAAATATAAATAAGATGTAGCGTTTAGAGTGCTCAGTTTGTGATGTTTGGATAGTCCTTGTCAATCAGCATGTCGTCAGCTTCGTGCTGGCATAAACGGTGTCTCAATCCGATGTCTAGATCTTAAGATATAGCCCTCCAAAGTTCGCTGCGCAAATCTGTCTAAATCTGGTCTGTGCGTACAGAAGTTCTCTGTGCTGCGGAATCTGCTGCAGTCTTTGCGCAAAGTAATCAAATGCTTCATTTTTCAGAAAATGTAGTAAACATCACCGAGCTTAGAAAAATCCGAAAAAATATCTGTTGGAATCGTGAGCTCATCCTCTACGACTAAAAATTAATAAAGAATGGATTTGGATGCTTTTAAAGGAAATATTTCATAGATCTTTGACTTATAGTTTGAGAAGTAGTTGATGCTTGCCCATGATATGATCTTATTTTGCATATTTTATCGCATATTTTCATGACACATTTCACCTTCCAAATCCCTATTTTATACGCTTTTACGCTATTATTTGGAACAATATGACTTTCGGAGCATTTATGCCCATTTCAGGGATTTTGAGCGATATTGGAGTAATTTGGAGTCAATGAGACGACCGGCGACGTGAGAACACCAAGAAGACTCATGAAGAAATACTTGAGGTGCCAAAGATGAAGACTAGAGGAAGAGAAAGAGATAGGAGAAACCAAGAAGCAATCAGCTTCAGTTTCCCTGGTGACTCGACCGAGCAGCATCAGCTACTCGGTCGAGCTGTCACGCAATTCTCGCAAAGGAAATGGATATGCCCTACTCGACCGAGCAGTATCTACTCTACCTGAGCAGGCAGAGCAAGGTTTTGGATGAAGAATACAGGCTTCCTGATGACTCGATCGAGCAGGCAGTCTATTCGATCGAACACGAAGGCTACTGGTCGAGTAAGGCACACACCCAGATTTTCAGGACAGCCGTGTACTCTTTTCAAATCTGCTATCGCCTGGGATTTTTTAGTATTTTTCTGATATTTTTCCCAGAAATTATACTTCAAGATGGTTCCAATGCCTCACAGAACATGCCAATCGGAGGTTAGATGAGCTCTGGGGAATTTCTGCAAGTTGATGCTACATTGTTGAAATTTGTACTCGACTACCTACTCGACCGATCAGGACCCTATTCGGTCCGGATAGAGTAGTGTTCTTTGGAGGGATTTTTGCCCTACTGCTGACTCGACCGAGTAGGGGGCTACTCGGCCCAAGTTAGCTGGGGCCCAGTACTTAAGTTGCATCCGGATTTGGCTTTGGGCACGATTTTCATAGGGTTTTTGGGTTGTTTGCTAGGGTTTAGAGGGGGATATATATTTGAATGGTAGCCGTCATTAGAGAGAGACTTTTTGGAGCTTAGATCTCATTTTATTAGGAGTTTTGGAGACGATCTTTTGGGAGTTAGGCTACGCCACAGGCCCCTCTCTTGTATCAAGATAAGTACTTTTGTCCTCTTGAATTCCATTGTTATTTCTTTGTGATTTCTTATTGAATATCTATTTGTTGCATGCTATGATGAATTCCCTTGATATTATCGAATCTTCTATTGCTTTTCCTACGATGCATGCATAGTTCTATCTAGGGCTAATGGATTAGCCCTAGAATTTTAGGATTTAGATGTAAAGTTGGGATTTTTATGATGCGTTGGTGTAATAGGGACATATTTTGGTCGATCATGCAAAGTTTGTAGGAGAACTCATACTGAGATCGTGTCCACGTTCGGTGGAATCGATTTTCTTAAGGAGTATCATATAGGCTTAATTAAGGAGTTAGTGGATTCAATTGGGACACGTGACCATGCCCGGCTCGTGCCTTGATGGGATCCACCGACGAACTATATTACTAATTGACGACTACCGCCATTGCATCAATGAGAGCCACCAAAATACATCGAAGCTCTAACCCACGAGAGTGGCATGAGCTGAGATCATTCCATCCACGAGAGTGGCGTGAATATTGTCGATTCTTAATGCACGTGTCGTGTGCGCCTACGGGTTAATGCAATACGTTAGATTCATGGTGCTTAAAACCATGAATTCTACATTTTAGATGCGACAATCTCTATAAAACCAATGCAACGTAAGAGTCTTAACCGAGCATCGACATCCAATGATCCTAGCGATGAGTCCTAATGCCCTAGCCTTTTATTCCTTTCTTTGTGGAGTTACTAGTTTGCGACGTTGAGTGACACAATCTTCGCATCCATCATCATTACAACCCTCCATGCTCCATATCCACCAATAAACTCGCAAATCTAACTCAACCTAGGAGTAGATAGGTAGTATAGCACCGCTTCCCCGTGTTCGATACCCGCTTGCCACTATACCGTGCGCTTGCAGTAGACGACATCGTTTCGGAGTAAGTTCCGGGCCGTTCAGCCCACATGCTTGATGCTTGGCTCTCTTCTTTGTAGATCCCCTTGCTTGGATACTTGATGAAGATGAAGTGCTCTTGGACGCTTGTATAGATGGCTTAAAGGAAATAGCTTGCTGTAAGGCTTGAAGCTGATGAAGAACTTCGGCTTGAAGATAATGAAGACTATAAAGCTATTTAGAATACAACTCATGTTAAAATAAATACCACTAATTTAATACTGAGAATAAATCAGATTAACATCACCATAATGTAGAGTACTGAGTTTTGATCATCCTGGTGCAAACGATTCGTCGATCCGAGCACTGTAGAGAAAGTTATGCACTTTTCAGCATCGTCTGTAGAACTCCTTCCACGAATTTAATGATCTCTTTGAAGCTTGGAGAAGAGGAATTCAGCCAAGGAGGAGTAGGATTGATATTTGAAGATTTTTGGCTCAATGGGATGCAATGGGATGTTTCTCCAAGGGAGTGGTCTTCTCCTTTTATAGAGGATAGGAAGTTCTCTTCAATTAGAACACTTGATCTTTAATTCTTCAATCAAATCTTCAATCAATTCTTATCTTATCTCCTTGATGAAATGAACTTGATCAATCTTACGATAAGTAGGAGTCCTCAAAATTGATTTGAATCTTCAATCAAATATTATCTTATCTCCTTGATACAATGAACTTGATCAATTATAAGATAAGTAAGACACTTTTGAATTTAAAAGAAATCTTAAGATTTTCGCACCATATCTTCTTATTCCTCCATGGAATTTGTAGAAGATGTAGACCAAGTCAAATCCCATTTAATCACACCTTTGTCATCTCTTCTTTTCTTGCACATAAATTACAAGTTTGCCATTGACAATATTCAAAAGTTTGCCACTATGTACATATTCACACTTTGCCACTTTTTTCTCCACTCTATGTTTATTTGCGTCTGAAAACACTTAAGATAAAAATCAAAAATATTCATGAATGTTTGTTATTATTAAACTATATATAATAGACCATTGTATTCAACACCGTTGTATCCAATAGCTATCTTCCCCTAGCATTCACGACTTAGACACATTATTGACCGCGTAGCTGCTAAAATTTGAAAGAAACCAGTATTCAACAACTGCCTCAAAGTGGACAACATGTATAGTGCTACAACTATATCATGTGCTTGCGATATAAAAATCGAGGGCAACAAGTTTTTCTGGCACCGTTGCTGTGGAGGCACAGTTTGATATTGGTTTTATTCATAGTTGCTAGACTGCACTTTTTAATTTTTCTTTTGCTTTCTTTTGCTATCGTTTCTGGTGCTACTGACATTTTCTTTTAGTTTTGCCCTTTATGCATGCACATGAGATCACATTGTACTGAAGACCTACTTCCCTTAGACCCTGAGATTGAATCAATTACACGCCGACGCAAAGTTGAGAGAAGAAGGTGAATAGCACAAGAAGCAATGGCAGAGGAAGTTCCCACTCCACCTCCTACCAAGTCCCTCTTGGCCTTTTCCATGCCCATTAATGGATCAACGTCGAGCGTCACTCGTCCATCTATAGAGGCCAACAATTTTGAGCTTAAGCCGACATTGATTAGCTTCATCTAGCATGACCGGTATGGAGGATCGCCTATGGAAAATCCTAACGAGCATATGAATATTTTCTTAGAAAAGTGTGATATGCTTAAGATGAATGGTGTCACCGATGATGCCATTAGGCTAAGACTCTTTCCCTTCTCTTTAAGGGACAAGGCAAAGGAGTGGCTTAGGAGCCACGATCCTGAGTTTACATCTTGGGATGATTTATCTCGTGTTTTTCTCACTAAGGTCTTTAATCCATGTAAAACTGTTAATATGAGGAATGAAATCACCTCATTCTCCCAGCTCGATCAAGAGTCTCCATAAGAAGCTTGGGAGAGATTCAAGGATCTGTAAAGACAGTGCCCACATCATAGAGTCCCAGATTGGCTCCATATTCAGACTTTCTACAATGGGCTTGCACGAGAGGTGTGTAGGGTCTGCATGCTAAGCAACACTGGAGGCGGTGAATATTGTATAGGAAATTAAAGTGGTAATTAAAACTAATAAAGCAATGGAGAATATAATTGCACATAATCACAAATCAAAGAGATAATGCAAATGCAAACACAAGGACTTATCTTGGTTCGTATCCCTACACCGACAATCCTACTGATCACTCCGAGATTTAACTCCAGAAAGAGCCCGTAAGTGTACGATGTCAAAGATTTGTAATATAGAAAGATATCGATCCCACAGGGAGGCGATTGGTTTATGGTCTTGGGTATATTCAGAGTTATGGAGCAATGTTAGTTTAGGTGTATTGTGAGGGTTGTCACAAGTATTCCTTATCTGAAATTAACAATATAATGAAAAATAGGGAAATAGGAGTCACCACTAGGACCACGGACGTTGATGCTAGGTCATAATTTCTAGGTTGAATTGGTTTTATAGGGAGAGATTTTCGCATCTTAAATGTGGAATTTATGGCCAACTATCGTTGTACCACTCATCTAGCTTATCCCATACTTATCCCCACGATCGTGGATGGCCTTGCATGCGATCCGTGCATTACGAATGGCAATTGTTCTCAATCTCTGCTCACACCACCATCGTGGGTTAGAGTTTCGATCTGTGATTTAATGGCTCCCATTGATGCTACTATGGTAGATCATCAATTAGTAATATAGGACGTCGGTGGAAACCATCAAAGTGTGTGCCACTATCATGGATCACGAACTCCATTTGAATTCACTAACGAGCGTAATTAAGTTAAAAGGATATTACCTAGGATACGTGCCACCATCGTGGATCACGAACCCTAAATAGGATTGACTAAAAACTTTCTTAGATCAATCAAATCACATCCTTTATTAACCAAAACAACATAAAAAGCACAACTTTACATCTAAATCCTAAGATCTTAGGGCTCATCCATAAGCCCTAGAAAGAACTAATCACGATTCATAGAAAAGTTGATAGAAATAAGAATATTCATAACACACAACATCGTAGCGATATAAACCATCAAATCAATAAGATAGAGAATAGAAATCGTTACCAAACCTATGAAGACGAAGAACTAATACTAAGAGAATCAGGGGGTTGCAAAGCCTTCAGAATAGTCACTCTGCCATATTGTTAGCTCGACCGGGCAGTGAAGCTGCTCGATTGAATGGCTTCTGGGTTCTCAAATGTGACTAAGTCTTTTGGGGATGAATGGCTTCTGGGTTCTCAAATGTGACTAAGTCTTTTGGGGATGTCTTCTTTGCGCCATTGCTCGACTGAGTAGGGAAGCTACTAGGTCTAAGCTACAGATCTTCATCCAGTGTTGCTACGCTCACTTAGCATGTCTGCTCAGCCCGAGTGGAACGTGTCCACTCGACCGAACACCTGGAAATGGCTGAAAAGCTAAAGGAGCACTCAACTACCCTCTCTCCCTCTTCCTTCTTCCACTTCTCCTCCAATCTCTTCCTTCTCCTTGTTAAGAACCGAACAGATCTCGCCATTGATGCTCCGGCAAGCTTGGATGTGTCCATGTCTCTGATTTGCTCAGAATCGCTCCAAAGTTCCTGAAAATCCACAAATCTTCTCGAGAATCAAATATATCATGAAATGAGCGATAAAGTATAGGATTACGAACTTTTGACAATGAAATGATATGAAATCATTTAGTTAAAGTATGGAAAATATGGATGCATCAAAATCCCCAAGCTTATCGCTTACTCGTCCTCGGGGAAGACGAATAAGAGGTTCACCGAGAGGTAAAAAGAATAAAATGGAAAAGAACACAAAGAGGAGAGGGTCAGTAGATTATTCTCTCAGATCCCATGTCATTTACCATATATCACGACTACTCAAAAAACAACTCATGCTTCCAAGAGATTTCAAATCTTAAACAAATAAAGTACTTGAGAGTTTAAGATTGAATAAAGGGGACCTCACTAAAGTTCATACAATTGGCTTAAATCCACATCACGTGTTTAATAGCATCAAATATACATAACGTTGACAACACACTTTTCAATCAATAGCAATCATTGAATCATGAAGATTTCATACCAAGCATGCAATAAAGAATAGAATGAGAGCAAGACATGCACATACTCATATCAAATCAAAGAAAATACCCCTAGCTAATTTATTTCGCTATGTTTCAGCATTATCAGACTTTTTCATTCGTGCACAGCTCACTCTATTATCATGCTTACTCATATGGTTAAAAGATTCTCCTCCCAAGCTTGAATTGAGGCGTCACATCCAAGGGAGTATTTGTGGACTTGGAATTTTTGGTTTGATTTTCCCAAAAGCATATATTTTTTTGAAAAGTTAGCGGCAATCTTTATTGATAAGTATAAAAAAATACAACTATAGCATATTTCAATAAATGGTATCAAAAGAGAGAGGATATGACACAAGTGCCGTCACTCTCTACATTCAAGTCCACTGTCCAAAAAGTACTATACAAAGGAAGATCAAAATTTTACATCAATTTTTGGCTAAGGCACAAACCCAATCTCAAGCTCTAGACTCAACCCATGTCTCTGAAATCCCAATTGTCATAAGCAATAGATTCCTCCTCTGTTCCTAGATCTTGATTGTGCACTAACACCTTGATGTCGGCAGTAATCTCCTCAAAGAGAATGGTCTTACATCTCGTATGCCCATCAAAAATTCGTCGATTCCTCTCCCTCCAGATGTGCCAAACCATCGCTGCCAGGGCCGTTTTAGCAAGTAGGCTCAGAGGACTTTTGTCCCCGAAGTGAGAGATATAGTAATTTCCCACCTCATCCAGAGTAGGTGAAATGTGAGTTGTAACTCTCAACTTAAGAAGGGCCCTACGCAAAATATAGCTAGAATAGCTGCAGTTGAAGAACAGGTGCTCCACATTTTCTTCCTTATTCTCATCGCATAAAACACAATGAACATCGTTGTTTAGACCCCACTTTTTAATCAAATCCCTTGTTAATAATTTACCATGAAAGGAGCGTAGCAGAGCAAGAGACATTTTAGGGGAATGTTGATTATACCAGACAAGTTTGTGATATGGAAAAGGTGGACCGCGCTTACGAACGCTCTCCCACGCTTGCCTGAACTTGAATTGATCCCCTAGAATCCAAGCCCACTCGTCATCACCCAGCGATAGCCGGACCTTTTGGAGCTTTGGCCTAAATAAGAGCTTACCGTCCGCTTCTCAGTGCCAGGAGGTACATCGGTGATGTTTTTTAATGGACCGCAATCTAGCCAGGCGTCCACCCAAAACAAGGTCGCATCCCCATTTCGGACTTTTCTCATGATGAGACTTTGGGCAATAGACCTGCAGTTGAGAATTCTTTTCCATGTACCTGAATGTTTCAGCAGACATTTAGCAGCAAAGGATCCCCCTCCATCCTCGTAAAGCGACTTCATATGATTAGCCCATATACTATCCGATGTGAGGTACCTCCAAGTCAGTTTCATGGACGCCGCCTTATTTAAATCTTCCAACAATCTAATACCCACTCCTCCTTTAGACTTAGGCTTGCAAATATCATTCCAAGACCAGGCTCTAGTTGCCCCCAAAATAAATCACCTACAAGCTGCAGAGATAGTCCTCAAGATACTAACTGGGCTATGAAATGCATGCAACCAGAATGCAACAATCCCATATATTACAGATCTAACCAACTCAATACGTCCAGCAGCAGAGAGTAATGAGGAACTCTAACCCTGCATCTGTTTCTTGCACTTATCCACTAATTTGGCAAAGTTAGTGGCCCTGGGGTACTTAGATGATAGGGGCAATCCCAGGTATGTGGTGATTGTAGTAGAAATCTTGTTCCCCAATAAATCCGCCAAGCCATGTCTGTTTTTGGCTCCCTTGCTAAACAAGGCAGCACTTTTGTCCCAGTTAACATGGAGCCCAAAAATGAGAGAAAATTCAGCCAACAAATTTTTAATACCCAAAAAAGTTGTAGTGTTCGCCCGACAAAACACTAAAAGATCATCCGCAAACAGCAGGTGAGATATAGATCAAGTTCACCGCATAGGACAAATTTTGCCTATATTAATAGCTTTGGCAATCCAAATAGAAAAAGCTTCCATAGTGATAAGAAATAAATAGGGAGAGAGGGGATCACCTTGCCGAATTCCTCGAACCGGAAGGAGTCCTATTAATCAAAACAGAGAAGGTAGGAGTGGATACACATTCTCTGATCCATCCCACAAACTTATCCTGGAAGCCCATCTGATGCATGGAATAGTAAATGAAGTCTCGATTTTGTCAAACGCCTTCCTCAGATCTAATTTCAGGCAGGCTCTTCCTCCCATAGAGCTGCTAAAATCTCTGATCTGCTCATGCGCTATAAGAGAACTATCTGAAAGGAGCCTCCCTTTGAGAAAAGCGGATTGGTTGGGAGATATCAACTCATGGATAACCACTTTGATCCAGTTGCACATAATTTTGCTGATAATCTTGTAGAGTACATTACAACATGCAATTGGCCTATAATCCCCAAGGGCCGTGGCATTAGCATTCTTAGGTACAAGGGTGAGAAAGGTATGATTAACATTTCTAAGGAGGATACCTGATCTGAAAAATGATTTGATTACCGAAATTACCTCCCCTCCAATAAGAGCCCAATTATGTTGATAAAAGAGCCCATTATACCCATCAGGCCCTGGGGTCTTGCCCAATCTGGAAAACTGCTGTTTTAATTTCTTCATCTGTCACCCTCCTGCTAAGCCATACCGAGGACTGCTTAGTTAATATCCGCTTAGGAACAATTTTAGGGAAGATTCTCAAATAGTGATTCTGATTGTATAGGTCTTTGAAAAAAGCAGGAGCCTCCTTAACTAGATCATCATAAGATCTATTTTGCAGACCATTCACATCAACAAGATGCCTCAGAGAGTTGTGACTTATCCTCGCTTTCATCGCAGTGAAAAAAATCTGGTATTCCTGTCTCCCAAGGTTAACCAATTTTGGCGAATTTTTTGACGGAACATATCTTCCTCCAACTTCATATATCCAGCCAACTCCTTAATGAGGCTATGTTCTTTTTGTTGCAAGGTTATGTCCGAATGGATACTAGGATCATTTCTAATTGTCTCCAGCCTATTTTTGCAATTTCTCACAAGATTATCCGCATGAAACTCCCCCGACCAGGCCCGAAGAAGAGGTTCCAGCCTTTTAAGTTTCTGAGTAAGCTGAAACATAAGAGTACCCTGAATATTAACATTCCAACCATTATCCAACACCTCATTGTAACCCTGGCAATGAATCCAGTAGTTAAAGAATTTGAAAGGCTTGGGAGCTGATGGGTGGGATGAATGTAAATTCGCCACCATAGGAGAGTGATCACTAGAGATAGGATCCATATATTCTATAAAAGTATCCACTAGAATATCAACCCAGTTAGAATTACAGAATACCTGATCAAGCCGAGCAGCAATATGATCCTTACCAACTTGATTGTTACACCAACTGAATCTATTAATCGTACTCTTAAGCTCCTGAAGCGAGCATGCAATGATGCATTCATTGAAGTCACGTACCATAGACTCCTCCAGCTTCCTGCCTCCTATCTTATCTTTAGTATATAGAACACTGTTGAAGTCCCCACCTACCTCCAAGCAACCTGACCCATTAATACCACATCATCCTCCAGACACTTCCACAGTTGTTTTCTCTCTAATAGAATATTCCGAGCATACACTCCTGTGATAACACAAGTAAATCCTCCCATGTTTGTACAGCGAACAGATATGTGTTGAGCAGAGCGCGATAAGATAGAGGTCTTCCAAACAGCAGGATTAAAACCCATAATAATGCGCCCTCGAGGCACCAGATCAGAATTATCAAAAGATTGCCAGTTATTAGGGATCCCCGCTTTATACACGTTGGGCGGGGTTTTGAGTTTGGTCTCCAACAGAATAAGAACTGATGGATTTATTAACCTGATTCTATTCCTCAGGTCCCTCCTATGCACCAAGTTATTGAGCCCCCTGGTATTCCAAAAAAAATACAGTCATTGGTCAGAGAATATGTGCTTACCCTCTAGGCCACTGTTATCCAGTGATACCTGGGATCGTGTATCCAAAAGCATATATATATATATATATATATATATATATATATATATATATATATATATATATATATATATATATATATATATATATATATATATATATATATCTCTCTCTCTCTCTCTCTCTCTCTCTCTCTCTCTCTCTTCCTCTCTCTCTCTCTCTCTTTAAGTAATGAAGTCGAATTTTTCATTTCATTTCCGAAACTTTTGTTTCTTCTTTATCATTTTTTTATTTTTGTAGGAGGAATGTGATTTGTCTTTTTTTGATTTTTGGCTCCTTTCTGACTTTTTTGAACTTTTTGGAGCGAATTTTGCAATTGTAGGGATTTTGGGAATAGATGCGGCAGAAATGGCCTTGGGGAGTAAAATCGAGTGACAAGTAGAGAATATAAGATATTTTTGAGAAGGAATACATATATCACTCGGTTCACTCAAAAGTGTGCACAAACAGTTCAGTAAGATAATACGTTAACAAGACTTATATATAATCATAGGTATTCTGAATCATCACAATAAGCAGTGAAGTCAAGCAGTAAAATTTTTCAAACACATCAAGCATGCAGTTAGAATGCCAATAAGAGATGAAAGTAACGCTTCAGATATGCTAGTGATGCATGAACCTTGGTGTGTTTCCAATGAAAGCGTACTAAACACTACTCCATACGTTCAGTTTAAATAAGCTTTATGTGTTTACTTAGAGAGATCATCAAAAGAAATGTAATTGAAGTGCTTGTAGAGAGTAAGATTATAAAAAAACTCTAAGCAGCATGGCATGGAAAACAAGCATCATGATGGCGGTGAAAGCATAAGAGATAACATCATCGGGAAATGAACTAGCAAAAGGAGGAAAGGAAAACAGAGAGTAAATTAAAAACAAGCATGCATGCACTCAAAAGAAAAAAATATGATGCTAAACAGAAAAAAATGGGGTGGAAAAGGGTATAAAAGTAAAGCAAAATAAATGCAAAATGATAGAAAAATAAATAAAAAGCGATAGCACTCATCACCAAAGCTAAACACAGTAGTGTCCTTACTGCTGAGAACACTCGTGAAAGATGGAAAATGATGCCAAGAGTAGGTTGGATGGAATAAAAACCCAAAAATGAGAAATAAAAGAGGAAAATCTAACTAAGGTGATACAGATGCATGGTCTTAATGTCTAATTCAAAAACAAGGATGCAAATGATGGTATGATATGCAGTGGATGAAATGGGTACTCCCCCAAGCTATGCAATACTGTTCCTCGTGTGGAGAGATGTGCACCAAGAAAGTAAGAGGGCAGGATGGGACCAAGAGGATGAATCAGACAGCATCATCACCCTCTATAGGTGGTGATGGGTCTCGCTGTATGGACCAGAAGTTGCATCAGATGGTGGTGCAGAAAGATAAGGAGGTGTTGCAGCAGGTGGTGCGACTAGAGGTACAGAAGGAGTAACTGGTGCAAGTGTAGCAGTTGGCACACCTCGTGCTCGAAGGATCTCAAGAATCTCTCTTATATCACGTTGCACTGACTCATGGTGGGTAGCGACTGTTCGGGTGATGGTGAGGAAGTCACGCCTCAGCCCAGCAACCTCAGTCTCTACCGCTTCCAGGCGTACACCAGTGCTACAAGAACGACCAGCATAGCATGCACTAGGCTCACCCCTTTCTATACGTGTTCGTGCATGTGGTGCACGAGGTCGAAAAACAAAATCAGGAGAGGGTGGCCTATGAGGGATCTCAGCAGAAGTAGAAGCAGGGGTGTATACGAGATATGAGGTAGAAGTAGGGAGGATATGAATATCGGTCAGCAGAGACATCATGGCAACAGACGTAGCGACCGATACCATGACACTCTCAGTGAAAATGGCAGTAGTAGGGATAGAAGTGTGCCAGAAGCGGGCACAAATACGATAGGTGTGGACTCAGAAGTGATGGGAAGAATATGGATGGAGTCTACAGGTGCAGATACGACTGAGGTATCAGCAGGCTCAACAGAGACATGCTCACTAGAGATATGCTCTATGGTAGGTGAAGGAGACATGGGTACAGGTATGCCCTAAGAAGCGGTCAGTGAAGATGATATTACAGTGATCTCGGGAACATGTGTGGAAACTACCCCAGAAGTGGAACTCTCAACTGGAATGGTGGTGGTGGGTGGTGGTAGGAGAAACAACAGAAGTGGGTAGAGACGTGCTCTCTATGGGTGGAGAGTTAGTGGGGACAACTCTCTCAGGCTCCTTATCAGAACAAAGGTCCCAATCGTTATCTTTCTCAGCAGTGGCCTCTCTAGGCTCCAGCTCATGACTGGGTGGTGACGCGTGTTAATATTTCATATTTTGTCCACGCTTTTCATCGTGTTTTCATATGCATTTCATCTCATTCAATGTTGTATATATCACGTTTTGGTTCATATTGACTATTGGGTGTATTGTTTATATTTTAGGTAAACGTCGGCATTTCGGTGTCTTCTGGAGTCAACCTTGCATGTCGGGACCAAAGCACGATTATACAGCAAAGATCTGATGGCCAAAGAAGAGGATTTCAAGTTTTGGAGCTTCAACCGATCGGGTGTATAGATCCACCGGATCAGTTCGTGCACACATATCAGACCCGAGGAGAAGCAAGGATGAGGCAAATCCCTACCGATCGGTTCAGTGATCGGTTGGGTGTGACAGAACTCTCGGGTTTTTGAGCGTAAACTGCACCCGATCGGTTGACTTGTCAACCAATCGGTTCACCTGTAGCCGAAGCTCCCCAGGTCGAGACTCTAATGTCTCACCCGATCGGTTGAACTTCCAACTGAGCGGGTGGCACTTTTTCTGCGGTTTTGTTGGTTTTTTGGACCTGAACCGTTAGGTTTTTTGTAGGGGCCTATAAGTATGGGATGTTGGACGACATGAAGGGGGTTCCCCTCTATTTTTCAGCAGCTTATTGCCCCTTTCATGGGAGCTTTAGATTAGGTTAGATTAGGGTTTCTAGTTGAATAAATCTTTTAATGGATTGATGGATTCAATTTCAAGATAAGTATTTCTTTTCTTATTTCATTCACTTTGTGTTATTTTCAATAAGCTTGATGATGAATGTTTGTTTGGATTTATTATTGCTTGCTATCATGTTCTTCATCATTGAGTAGTTCTTGATGAACCCTAATATGGGTTAGAGTAGGATTGATGCTTGGGATATTTCATTTGACTTGATTGCATGGCAAGTGTTTGATGGAATGTGTCAATGGAGATGTATAGCAATCTGAGACCAACCCGTATGGCAATACACTAGATGGAGTTGGGGGTTGGGCTCCGGATGCTTGTCCCATCAAGATCCGCTTTGATGTATTGCTAGAAATCACATTCGACCTATTTGGCTATTAGGGTTATGGCGGGGCGTTTTTTGTCATTGGCGGGATAAAGACTGCCTCGGACTGTCGGGCCAAGGGGAAATAAAACGGGAGTTTGATCTCCTAGCCATAGCTCACACCCCTAGTGTAGACATTGATTCCTTACACGTGGGAACGGCTTGGATGAAATGTCGGGAGCAATCGTTGCGAGCTTAGTGCTCCTGGAGTTTGGTGGTGTTGGACATGGGAATGCCCACAGTCCAAACTCGGGTAGACCTAGTGTATCATCCTGGGCATCGACTGGAATATCGGGCCCATGGGACGCTAGGTACCGCTTTTAGAGGCAACGTCTCACCCTGGGTCAAGTAGAATGCCAAGTGTCATGAGTGCTCTAGCCCATGTTAGCGGGGATTCATTTCTTGTCTTTTTCATTTCTTTCCTTTATTCCTACACTACCCACTCATATTATCCGCGTAGCTCTCACACAACCTAGGCGAGGCTAGTAGCCTTCAAGCCATCCACCTCCCTGTGTTCGATATACCTGCACCCTACACTAACCGTGCACTTGCGGTAAAACGACACCGCACCCTAATCATAAACAGGGCACCGGTCAAGTTTTTGGTGCCGTTACCGGGGAGGCTTTCGGTTTGATATTAGCTTAGCTTGGGTTCGTTAGACTATGCGTAAAAACATAAAAAAAACAAATACAATAACCAAGAAAATTTCCCCCACCATTATATTATCTTTTTGTTATTCTCTTGTACTATTGACGCTCCTCTCTAGTTTTCTTATTTTTGTTATTCAGGTATCTTTGCTATTACCATGTGGAAACCAAATTTCGATGCTCATATGGGAGGCTTTGATCCTTATTCATTTGTGGTTTGTGAGATTTGTGGGATGGCAGGGCACGTGCATAATGATTGCACATTTGCGCCTGAGAGCCTCATTCTAAACCAAGGCCTAACATTTTCCCACAACCTTAGCCCAAACACCTCCCATCCATTTACTCAACCTTACATCCCTCCATCAACACAAGAAAAATCAAGCCTTGAGTCTCTCCTTGAAAGTGCCATGTTTAACCAAGGCCAAAAATTGCAAAACTTTATGGTACCAATCACCGAGCCTACACCGAGGAGAGAGGATGGAGGAGAGGATATACCCACTTTAATGGTTGAGACCACCATCCCATCGGCCACCATAGACACATCTCATGCTGATGTCCCATTTTTCCAACACTACCACTTAGATGACAATGTATTTTTTGATGATGATTGGGAGGATGAGGGGATTTCTCTAGGATCTATGGGAGAGACTTCTCATCTTGATTTCGATACCCCACATGAGTCCTACGAGAGCACAAAGGAGGCTACAGAGCTTATGCACACCATCAAGGAGGATGTGTGTGAGGACGAGGACACCACGACCACATGCGAGTGGTCTGCACCACATCCACCTCCACAGCCATCTCTGTCGCTGTTTCTTCCTTGTTCTGTGGTCAACCACGATGATGTCATTTAGGACATCGGGCAGATGGTGGAGCATGAGCATATCATCGAGGGGAATGTGCATGAGGGCTCAGATACGATGGTCCACTTCATGGAGACCGAGTCACATCTACCTCTACCGTCACTCTCCACTTCTTCTGCGGCTGAGCATCTACTTGAGCATATTGCCCCTATTCCGGGAGATTTTCATATTCACTCCCACTCCACTTTTGAGTCTCGTGTTTCACTTCCTATTTCTTTAGACTCATATATTTTTGACACACCATATCTCTCGCAGGACACATGATCTATTTCCCTTGAGGTATGCTGCTGTGCGTCACCACCTGGAGAGCCACTTCTCATGGAGAGCGAGGATTTGGTCGTCACTAGCACAGTGGATATCGACCCATTCTAAGGGAGTATTCGTCAACCTTTTATTATTTTTCCATCTTATGTTGACGATTATCTATGGGATACATTTATTTTGGGAAATGATTTCTTGCCATGGACTAATGCACCTCATCCTTTGCAGGTTACTGGTGGACACCTATTAAGGATGCTTGGAGGTGCATTACTTGGGACCATTGGCACACGTGGCATAGTGTTTCTGACGGAGCCACAGCAGGAGCAGTTAGAGCAGCTACCTGTCCCACTTCAGATTTCGGATTTGCCAATGCTCATGTGTATCCTAATCTACTAGTGTAAATATTTACCGCTTTCTAGTTTAGATTAGAATATTCTCATTTCTCTCATTAGCGAGGGGAGCGTATCTAGGGTTTGCTTTTGCATCATAATAACCCATCATGTTTTGTCCTTCTATCATTTCACCCCCATCACCCTATCCTTGTCCTTTTGGCACTTTTCTTGGGCCCGTTATCATTTTTCTCCATGAGACCCCTACCACCCCCAAAGGGTGGTGATGCCTGTTTTGCCTATTGTTCACTCTCCCATTTATCTTTTATGCCCCGTATCGGATTTTCATATCTTTTGGGCATAGCTTATATTAGCTTGGGGGAGAGTATCACCTATAGTCATTATTATTATTTTTTGATGCAATTTCCCTCCCATTTTATCTTTGCCATCTCATGAGTGATCTTATTGCATTGAGGGCAATGCAAGCTTTAGCTTGGGGGAGTTGCATATCATGCATGTTTCCTTTATTTTCTTCAATTTTTAACCTTTTTCATGCATTAAAAAAATTCTTTTCATTTTTATACATCATTCCCATCATGCATTTTTCTTTCTCTATTTCATTCTTGCCTCTTTCTAGAGATGAACCCTCAATGATATTTTGCCACTCATGCTTCACTTTTCGCATTTGAGCACCTTTCTCCATCACGCTATTTCTTTGATTATTCAATGCTCATATATGTGTTTTGCGATCTTTTAGGTTTATTTGCTATATTTCGAGATTGTTGGTTGTGATTGTGTTTAAGTCATGCTTCTAGCTTTATATCATATTTTAATATGCCCATCTATTTGAAGTTCCTAGATTTTCACGCTTCATTTCCAAAAAAGGTTATTTTACCATCCTACCCCCGTGCTTCTAACTCTTGCATGAAATACTATATGTGCACTCTTATCACATGTGTTAGCTACATTTCAATGGATTTAGAATAACCACACCTTTATTCCGTGCTTTAATTCATGGAGGATTTTTTTGCCATGCTTGGATTTCTCAAAAATTCTCTTTTGTTTTACTTCGTACATTCCACCTCGTTGTGCATCGTTCTCCCATTTGGGGGAGTGCACACTTTTCATATTTTTGTATAATTGTCCTTCGGGGTTCTTCGTAAGCCGACGCCCTAAAGCCATCTGGCTTGGGATGCGTAGGCCGGCCTTGCATTCCATTGCGATTCCGCAAGTTTGCAAGACAAAAATATTAAAATAAAAAAACAACTAAAACAAACCAAAACCCAAAATATGTATATATATGCCACATTCTCCCATTTTCCTTTGCTCTCTACATCTCATATATTTGAGAGCACCAATGTATATAGGGAAGGCGAGAGTTTGTACAAAGTGATCTTTCCACATCTTCTCCATCTCCTTTTGAAAATACAAGCAAGGCAAGAAAGTGTTTCAAAAATAAGAAAAATGACAAGTGTGTGTGGTGATTCCTTTCTTCCTAGAGATTGATAGTTATTCACATGATTCATATATATTCTTTCTTACTTCTTCATGCATGTATGGGTATCTCGTATTCACCGTTTGGAAGATTTGATATGAATTTTGAGCTTCCTCATATTTGGGCATATTATCTACTATAACATGCTATGATAGCTATGCCTTTGCCAATGTCACGCTTCTATCTCTTTTGTGCTCTATTGATATGAACCCATGATGCCATATTATGAGATTGAATTCTTGATTTAGATTGTTATATGCTTTTCCCTTGTGCTTAATTGTGTTGGTGATTACATTTGTGGTTTGGAGAGGGTGATCATGGATTCTTCGCTTCCCTTTCTTTCTCTCGCACCCGATCTTCATTCCAACTCGTCTTCCTCAGGACGAGGAAGAGTTTAGCTTAGGGGCTTGATGCGTGTTCATATTTCATATTTTGTACACGCTTTTCATCGTGTTTTCATATGCATTTCATCTCATTCCATGTTTTATATATCACGTTTTGGTTCATATTGACTATTGGGTGTATTGTTTGTATTTCAGGTAAACGTCGGCATTTCGGTGTCTTTTGGAGTCAAAGTTGCATATCCGGACCAAAGCACGCTTATACGGCAAAGATCCGATGGCTAAAGATGAGGATTTGAAGTTTTGGACCTTTAACCGATTGGGTGGACAGATCCACTCGATCGGTTCGTGAACACATATCAGACCCGAGGAGAAGAAAGGATGAGGCAAATCCCAATCGATCGGTTAGGTGTGACAAAACTCTTGGGTTTTGAGCACAAACTCCACCCAACTAGTTGACTTGTAAACCGATCGGTTTACCTGTAGCCGAAGCTCCCCAGCTCGAGACTCCAACGTCTCACCCGATCGGTTCAGCGATCAAGTGAAGATCTTCAAGAGCTCTCACCCGATCGGTTGGGGTGATCGGTTGAACTTCCAACCGATCTGGTGGCACTCTTTCTGCGGTTTTATTGGGTTTTTGGACCCGAACCGTTAGGGTTTTTGTGGGGGCATATAAGTATGGGATGTTGGACGACATGAAGGGGGGTTCCCCTTTATTTTTCAGCAGCTTATTGCCCCTTTCATGGGAGCTTTACATTAGGTTAGATTAGGGTTTCTATTTGAATAAATCTTGTAATGGATTAATGGATTCAATTGCAAGATAAGTATTTCTTTTCTTATTTCATTTGCTTTGTGTTATTTTCAATAAGCTTGATGATGAATGTTTGTTTGGATTTATTACTACTTGCTATCATGTTCTTCATCATTGAGTAGTTCTTGATGAACCCTAATATGGGTTAGAGTAGGATTATTGCTTGGGATATTTCATTTGACTTGATTGCATGGCAAGTGTTTGATGGAATGTGTCAATGGAGATGTCTAGCAATCTGAGACCAACCCGTATGGCAACACACTAGATGGAGTTGGGGGTTGGGCTCCGGATGCTTGTCCCGTCAAGATCCGCTTTGCTGTATTGCTAGAAATCACATTCGACCTATTTGGCCATTAGGGTTACACAGGGGCGTTTTATTGTCATTGGCGGGATAAAGACCGCCTCTGACTGTCGGGCCAAGGGGAAATAAAACGGGAGTTTGATACCCTAGCCACAGCTCAAACCCTAGCATAGACATTGATTCCTCGCGTGTGGGAACAACTTGGATGAAATGTCGGGAGCAATCGTTGCGTGCTTAGTGCTCCCAGAGTCGGGCGGTGTTGGACATGGGAATGCCCACCGTCCAAACTTGGGTAGACCTAGCGCATCATCCTGGGCATCGACCGGAATATCGGGCCCATGGGACGCTAGGTACCGCTTTTAGAGGCAACGTCTCACCTGGGTCAAGTCGAATGCCAAGTGTCATGAGTGCTCTAGCCCGTGTTAGCGGGGATTCATTTCTTGTCCTTTTCATTTCTTTCCTTTATTCCTACACTACCCACTCATATTATCCGCATAGCTCTCACACAAGCTAGGCGAGGCTAGTAGCCTTCAAGCCATCCACCTCCCTGTGTTCGATATACTCGCACCCTACACTAACCGTGCACTTGCGGTAAAACGACACCGCGCCCTAATCATAAACGCGGCGCCGGTCAGGTGGAATATGGACTATGCCAGGAAGGAGCCAATCCAAGTGGACTGGCTCGATGCGAGTGAGGTCAGGGCGAGTGAGGTCAGGACCTATAAGATAGACCCAATGGCAGCGACTGTGAGAACTAATGATATGCATGCGTGTAAGCATGTCAAGTGTAAAGATGGTGGGCCCGGTCACAGTCATGAGATCAGCATGAAGATCGAGGCTTAGTGGTGGGACCGGAAAAGGTGCTCTCTCTCAAGTGCAAGAGTCCGTACAAGTAGTAAAATCTGGGATTCCAGATGTCGAATCCACAGGAAAAAATCTGTTGCAACCACAATTCAAATCAAATAGAAATCCTACGAAAAGAAACTAACCACTTCAACAATGATGGTGATGGTGTGAAAGTGCATGATGGTGGTGTGCGAACAAAGAAATTCGTGTATAAAGATACCTATAAAAAGTTTGCACATGGTATGGGTTCGTTAGGATCAATGATTCGTATTAATTTGGTTGATGAATATATCACAATGAATTCTCTTTTTGAGAGCAATTCACCGGGAAAAATATCCAATATAACTCAATGAATTCTCCTTTTGGGAGCAATTCATCGGAAGATGCCCTTTTGGGGGTTCAAACACAAAATTCAATGGGATCATCGCTAAAGCTATAATACGATATGAAACTCTCTTTTGGAGAGATCAAAACTACGGTATGAAACTCCCTTTTGGAGAGATCAAAACTCACCCTTTTGGGGCGATCATCAACTAAATCAATTCTTTTGGAATCTGAAAAAGTCGATTTACGAACAAAGATTACAATTTTAGCGACGTTTAACGATTTAGCACGAGGAATACAACCAAATAAACACAAATTATATCCCCTAACTACTCCATACCATGCACAACAGAGACTTAGCTACACATCATGCAAAAATAAACAAGTTTCATAGCCAAATACTTCAAGTTCATAGCAAAATACAATAGAAAACACCAAAATACGGGATAGAAGTTGAAGAAAATATCACCAATTCTCCTTGAAAAGACTTCAAACTCTCTGGAAATAATAAAACAAGCCTCTGGAATTTTACAGAATTTTTCAGAGGGAAAATACGGCTCCTAGAGCCTCCAATACGCCCAAAATACGTCCCAATCTGCTTGAATACGCTCAAAAAACCCTAGGAATACCTTATATAATAAGATTGCGGGTTTAATAGCCTTATTGGGTTCAATATCCGCGCCCGAACTGATCGCAACCGCACATCCAGATCGGATCAAACCACGGCCGCTCATCCAAGCGGGATTCGTTGTGGTGTCGACACGTGGCATGCGGATCGGGTTGAAACCCGCTCACGCGCCCTCTTCTTCTTCTCCAGTCCGAGTTCGCATTGGATCGAATCTAGGCCGTCAAATCTTGAATCTGACGGCGCGGAGAAAGCCACGTCGCCACATAAATGCCGCTTCGCTTCGTCTTCAAATGGGACCGTAGGATCGAAAATCGACCGTCGAAAACGAGGCCACGTCACTCGATAATTTTCTCTTCGTTCATTGATCTCGACCGTCGGATCAAGCGGCGATCCGTTGGATTGTCGCCACGTGTCCCCATTTATCCGCTACCGCTTCGTGATTTTGAATTTGAAGCGGGGTTGCGCTCCGCCGTTCGATTCGTAAGCAGCGCCCTCGATTGTGCCACGTTGCCCAACAAATGCCCGCTCTCATTTCAAATCGCGGGGAGCGTAGGAACCGTAGGATCACGATCTTGCGGCTGTTGCTGAGCCACGTCGCCGAAGCTGAGAACGCCGTTCAATCTGGGCGGAAAACTCCAGGATCTCGCCACGTGTTCCGTCTGATCGATCTGATCGCTTCGCTCGCCAAAACTCCCGGCCGTTGGATGAAGGCGGGGACCGTCGGGATGCTGCCACGTGGCGGCTTCTGATTTGCGGGCGACCGTATTTCCGTATTTAACTGTGTATTTCTCCATTTAAATTGTATTCTGCATTCAAAAATACATAGAAATTAGCACAGATCTCAGAAAAATACAAATAAATAGTCGTTGGAATCGTGAGATCGAGACCAAGCTAGAAAAAATATAAAATGTGCAGAATTACATCGTTAAATGCTGTTTTGTGCTCAAATAGAGTGTTTTCTCTAATAAATAAATGTGTAGAAAATACGTATGAATTAGAGAACAATGTAGCATCACATGAGCACAAAATAGGGCTAAATGGGGGGTTAAATATGTAATATTGAAATCGAATCACACCCCCCAACTAGCGATTTGCTAGTCTCTAGAAAAAAGAGCGATTAATACGGATGAGTAATAAAACAATAAGTTCTTTCAAATTGCTCATGGCATGGCTCAATAATACGCATTCCAACATGATCTTGACCATCAATATACACATCCATGAACAAAATCAATCACATGATATTTTCTCTATTTTAGTATGAATAAATAACATGCAAGTATCGTTTTGCGCAAGCGAAAGTATATCACATCGTTTTTCTCTAGTTTTCGTGTTTCCAAGGAATTGGCATATCAAAATAATCATTCAAGACATGGGTATTGAAGTTGCTTAGTATATTCACCATTTCTTTTCTTTTATTAGTTCCACGGAACGCGCATCAAGCAACATTCGCGGAAAAAAGTATAACTTGGATCGCTCCATCAAATGAGTGAGTTTCCGGTCAATGGCTCCCAAATCAGACGATAATAGGGCATTAGGCCAAGAAGGACCCCTCGGACTGTACTACTCGAGCCAACCAAGTTATTTATTAGTGACATACGTATTCATTCATTTTTCATCGTTCATTTTTCTTTTCTTTTCTTCTTTTCTTTTTTTCTTTTGTAAGCAACTCAACACCCATTCTTTGAATATAAACATTAGAATCAAAGGCCAAATTCCTCTTCAACTTGAAGACTTTTCTAATAAATCGTGTATACTTAAGCTTTTTTCATCACATTTGCATGCATGGAATAAATTCAAACTATTTCGAGATATTAATCATGGAAATTGAAAATTTTCATGAATAGCATATTAACGGTAATTCCATGAAGGAAAATAATTAACTCAAGCCATAAATAATTTTTAGAACACAATCAATGTATAATCATCCGCATTAGAGGCATATGAAGGATTTTTAAAAGATGAGATTTGGTGATTTATTCTTATCTTAACCTTATTTTTGAAAAAATTGAAAAAAACTCCTAAGTCTCATACACACCCCCCAACTAAAGATGGACATTGTCCTCAATGTCGGAAGAGGTACGAGTTTATTCAAGCAAGCAACCTAGAAAGCATATAAAAACTACGCTACTGGAAAGAACACACCATGATCAAATGGCGGATCCCGAATCTTTGATGGTGGAGGAAGTTGTTCAATTTGCTCCTTGCGCTCCTCGACGATTATTCTTCCTCCAAAAACTAATTTGGACCCCAGCAACACAACTCCAAGCATCTCTATAAATTGTTTACCAATGTCCTGCAAGAGATGAGTTATGTCAGTCCAAATTATTTTAAGATTCCTTTCAATAAAATTATTCCAAACGTAGTCATCAAAATAAGTGAAATGAATTAAATCAAGTTGACGACTACTCCCTGAAAGATTTGCACTACTCTCTGTACGTGCTTGATCGATGTGGAGAGGGATAAATGATTTTGGGACAAAACTGGAGGAGGGCATGGTTCTGACTCCATGGCGATAATCTCAAAACCCTTGTCCCTAGCTGTCTCCTCCTCTCGTTCGTCCAAAATTGCTAGCTCGTCCTCTCTTTTGCACACACTTTCTGCCATGTGGATATTTATAATCGTGTCCTCAACGTGACATGGCTCGCTCGATATACCTGCAATAGAAGATAAACTCGTATTAGTTTCTTTAAATTGAGTTTCAAAATAATTACCCTCTTCTAAGCAAGTGGCAATCAGAGTAAGATCTTCGATGGATTTCTGAATCTGCCGACTCCGAGCAAGGAAATTCTCTTGGAATTGATGGGATGTGGCCTCCTGTGTCTTAATAGTCTGGTAAGCTTCCTCTTTCAAGGATTGCAAAGGTACGTCTACGCTTTGCTCTTCTTGATCAAGGCACGAAGGCTCCGTTGAATCGCTCTCTGAAGTCTCTTCCATGGTTTCTTCCTTTTCTTGCAGAGACTCCATGTATTTCCACGCCACTGTCGGCGTCATGCCTCCCAATAATTCATGCAGCTGAGGTTGTAGTCCTTCTAGGAAGGACTCCATAAGCTCTTCATTTGTGAAACCATGCTGCGGATAGCTCGATACTATATCTGTGAACCTCCTCCAGGCCTGAAAGAAAGTTTCACAGTCAGTTTGATTAAAATTAACAATTTTGAGCTTCTCCATTCTATGTTTGTGTGCATTAGCATATCGTGCATCATAAAGATTGTTTGTGCAATAGAAGTTCATATATTCCATTTTGAAATAAAATAAAATAAAATAATAAAAAAAAGTTTATGTACAGTAAAGTGGAAAGATCTCACCGAAGGTCCTCTAAATAAAATAAACCGTAGTCACAAACCGTTCCTCCCCGGCAACGGCGCCAAAAACTTGGTGGGACCGGAAAAGGTGCTCTCTCTCAAGTGCAAGAGTCCATACAAGTAGTAAAATCTGGGAGTCCAGATGTCGAATCCACAGGAAGAAATCTGTTGCAACCACAATTCAAATCAAATAGAAATCCTACGAAAAGAAACTAACCACTTCAACAATGATGGTGATGGTGTGAAAGTGCGTGATGGTGATGTGCGAACAAAGAAATTCATGTATGAAGATACCTATAAAAAGTTTGCACATGGTATGTGTTCGTTAGGATCAATGATTCGTATTAATTTGGTTGATGAATATATCACAATGAATTCTCTTTTTGAGAGAAATTCACCGGGAAAAATATCCAATATAACTCAATGAATTCTCCTTTTGGGAGCAATTCATCGGAAGATGCCCTTTTGGGGGTTCAAACACAAAATTCAATGGGATCGTCGCTAAAGCTATAATACGATATGAAACTCTCTTTTGGAGAGATCAAAACTACGGTATGAAACTCCCTTTTGGAGAGATCAAAACTCACCCTTTTGGGGCGATCATCAACTAAATCAATTCTTTTGGAATCTGAAAAAGTCGATTTATGAACAAAGATTACAATTTTAGCGACGTTTAACGATTTAGCACGAGGAATACAACCAAATAAACACAAATTATATCCCCTAACTACTCCATACCATGCACAACAGAGATTTAGCTACACATCATGCAAAAATAAACAAGTTTCATAGCCAAATACTTCAAGTTCATAGCAAAATACAATAGAAAACACCAAAATACGGGATAGAAGTTGAAGAAAATATCACCAATTCTTCTTGAAAAGACTTCAAACTCTCTGGAAATAATAAAACAAGCCTCTGGAATTTTACACAATTTTTCAGGGGGAAAATACGGCTCCTAGAGCCTCCAATACGCCCAAAATACGCCCCAATCTGCTTGAATACGCTCAAAAAACCCTAGGAATGCCTTATATAATAAGATTACGGGTTTAATAGCCTTATTGGGTTCAATATCCGCGCCTGAACTGATCGCAACCACACATCCAGATCGGATCAAACCACGGCCGCTCATCCAAGCGGGATTCGTTGTGGTGTCGACACGTGGCATGCGGATCGGGTCGAAACCCGCTCGCGCGCCTGCTTCTTCTTCTCCAGTCCGAGTTCGCGTTGGATCGAATCCAGGCCGTCGAATCTCGAATCCGACGGTGCGGAGAAAGCCACGTCGCCACATAAATGCCGCTTCGCTTCGTCTTCGTCTTCAAATGGGACCGTAGGATCGAAAATCGACCGTCGAAAACGAGGCCACGTCGCTTGATAATGTTTGCTTCGTTCATTGATCTCGACCGTCGGATCAAGCGACGATCCGTTGGATTGTTGCCGCGTGTCCCCATTTATCCGCTACCGCTTTGTGATTTTGAATTCGAAGCGGGGTTGCGCTCCGCCGTTAGATTCGTAAGCAGCGCCCTCGATTGTGCCACGTTGCCCAGCAAATGCCCCCTCTCATTTCAAATCGTAGGGAGTGTAGGAACCGTAGGATCACGATCTTGCGGCTGTTGCTGAGCCATGTCGCTAAAGCTGAGAACGCCGTTCGATCTGGGCGGAAAACTCCAGGATCTCGCCACGTGTTCCGTCTGATCGATCTGATCGCTTCGCTCGCCAAAACTCCCGGTCGTTGGATGAAGGCGGGGACAGTCGGGATGCTGCCACGTGGCGGCTTCTGATTTGCGGGCGACCGTATTTCCGTATTTAACTGTGTATTTCTCCATTTAAATTGTATTCTGCATTCAAAAATACATAGAAATTAGCACAGATCTCAGAAAAATACAAATAAATAGTCGTTGGAATCGTGAGATCGAGACCAAGCTAGGAAAAATATAAAATGTGCAGAATTGCATCGTTAAATGCTGTTTTGTGCTCAAATAGAGTGTTTTCTCTAATAAATAAATGTGTAGAAAATACGTATGAATTAGAGAACAATGTAGCATCACATGAGCACAAAATAGGGCTAAATGGGCGGTTAAATATGTAATATTGAACCCGAATCACTTAGCATGAAGGCAAAGAAGGTGAAGAAACTGCTGTAACAAATCTCCATGGAGGAGGCGACTGCAAAAAGCAGGTGGTCACAAAGCCATCGGGATGCATCAAATAGGAGGTGAGGGTGGAGGGTTCCGTCCTCGCCAAGTCTAGGAGTCTTGGTCATCGCACAAAGATGGAAAAGCTCGGCAATGGAGATGGTACCAAGCTTGTGCTTGTAGAAAATAGTGGTGACGATGTGTTGATGGGAAAATCGGAGCCACATGTGAATGATATGGAATGACTTTGCCCTGCTGGGGTTGAAACGCGGCATGCCAGTAATTCGTGCACAGAAGTCATCAGGAGCGAAGGAATATGCGTGTGTGCCTGGTCCGAATGCTAGATCGGGGTCAGTGATATGGGGCCAACTAAAGATGGTCCGGATCATGGCGTGGGTTAACTCCACGGCATGGTCCAAGAGCCTGAACATGATGTCACGCCCCGCTTCCCAAAACGACGGAAGCAAAACATGACTAAGGCCCGTTTAGGCCGGAGCTGTGAAGCTCGGACCCAATAAGCATATGTAGGGATACCATTTAAAATTTTCAGGCTCTTGCATTTATAAAATTTGGAACAACAGAAAGCACAGAAAGAAATTTGCATTCCTTAATAAAAAGAGATAATATCCAGCGAGTACAAAAGTTTAAAAAGAGAAGCCTAAGCATGGCAACAAACTACCGAAAGAGAGCAAACTAAAAGTAGTAACCTCTGAAATGCAACGACGTAGAAGACCTTTAGGTCTGGTCCTCGTCCACGCACGTACTCTGGGTCGACGTCCTCGGGCTCCGTGTACTCCGATAAGTCTGCCTCGTCCACGATCTCTGACTCGACACCTGACGTACAGAACCCAAGAGAAAAGGAACTATACGTCAGGTAAAGTCTACAAAAGAGCGTTAGATTTTACTGCAAGTGTACTATAATTTAAAGCAATGATTTACTGGTTAATTAACATGCTGGGGTTATAACATGGCAATTAAAGAAAGTAAACGGTGCAGGAAAAGTAAACATGACAAGCAGTAGCCGTAGCGTATGCTACCAACTACGAGACTAACCTAAGAGGGTCAAGATGAGACAAGACAAGACAAAACAAGACACGTGTGACTCGAAGGGTTCATGCCTTACGGTTCAATGGGGATCAGACTCTCTCCCCGTGCGCACGCTCAACCCTACCCCAAGCCCAAGTGCACAAGACAAGACATGACAAGGGATCACTCACTTACTCGGTGAGTGCCCTATTCGCCCGCAGGCTTATGTTTCGTGACAAGGGTTCACTCTCATAGCTTGAAGAGTGCCCTATTCACCCGCATGCTTATCCGTTTCCAATTATAACAAGGGATCACTCTCTCCAGGCTGGAGAGTGCCCTATTCACCCGTAGGCTTATGCAATACATGACATGACAAGACTGGATGAGAGTTACATGACAATTAAGGAAAAAATCTTCTAGGGGGTCCACACGCACGCACACACAGGAAAACCGTAAGTTGTCAGTTGTTGTTGTTGTGCTTAGACTTCGTCGTCAAGTCTAAGCTGTCAAGGGGTGTCCCGAATGCTATCATTTCACGTCTGCTTCTCTTTATTTATGTTCTAACAGTTCTAAGAGTCTATGGCCTAAACACGGCCGAAAATACAAGTGAGTACACTTTCCTGCAATGGCGAGTGCGTCGTCTGTCCGGAGCGTCCTGTCAAAGGGTCGTGTCGGCGATAGTCCGTCTGAAACAGGATCACGACGATGTCAGATCATGCTTTTTAGTCAATCCTATTACGGTTCGTTTCTAAATTTGGCGGGACTACCCTAACAGTCAAAAAGTCATGTTTTGATGTTTTGTTCAGTTTAGATCGACGTCTACCCTATGTGCACAGAAAATTAGTCCGTTCGTCGATCTTTTCCTACGGTGGACAACGTTTTAAAGATGCAAAAAATAAATTTAGTTCACGTTGACAAATTTTAGATTAGGTTTTGATGAGTTATGGTGTGGGTTTTACTACTCGTTAGGGGAACCAACCTCTTGACGTCGTTCAAAAAGCGGAAGTCGGGTCTGAACGGCGAAGCGTCGGCGTCGTTTGGAACTTCTCGAATGCGGGTAGCATAGCGAGGCACCTCTGGACAGCGGGGTGGTGGCACGAAGTCAGCGAGCTAACAGCGATCCTCTTCCCGTTGCGGGTAGCGCAACAAATCTTCACGACAACAGCGACGTCGGCTAAAAGCACGTGTCTCCGGAGATGCACGTTAACTATGAGGATCCAAGGGGGCTGTCGGTAGATGAAGTAGATCAATGGAAGATTCTCGGCCTGGTGGGTGGTCGACGGCGTGAGTGTACGATGGTGGGTGGCCGTGAGAAGCCGGAGAGGACAGATTCGTGCAACGTTCGTTGTCGCACGTCTCAGCAGAAATCCAGCGATGAATAGAGACAATGGAAAGTTGCAGAAGCTAAAGGACTTCAAGATGAAGCCAACTGTAACGCCCCGCTTCCCAAAAGACATCGGAAGCGAGAGCATTACGCGGTCCGCTTGAACTGGAGCGGTGAAGCTCGAGTTCAATAAGCGTCTGTGATAAAAACACAGATGAGGTTCTTGCAATTGCTAATCAAAAAAATCAGAAACACTTTAGAAAATAAAGCCACATCCAGAGTTTAAGGTTCGTACACGAAATTAAACAAGCCACAGCTGGGCTAAAGTAGCAACAAGAAAATAGAACGTACACGAAAACAACTACAACGTCTGAAAAGGAAACTAGGAAAACAGTAAAGTGTGGGGGTCCACTAATCCTCTGCTGGAAAAGGCACTGCGTCAAGTGCGAACTCCTGACTCTCCAAATCTGGCGTCTCGTACGGGTCCTCCTGGTACTCAAGCGCTGAATCTGACATACATCCACAAACAATGAATGTATGTCAGTTAGGGGTCTGCAAGAAAGAGTTAGCATCCCGAAACAAGATATATGACAGATATGATTTTAAGAAAGCATTTTAAATATTTTAAAGAAATGACTTGCAGCAATTTAACATTTAACAATTTATAGAAACAGAAATGAACATCCCTAACATGCAGTTCTAGACGGTTACAAGATTAAAGTAAAGATTTCTCTGAGTTCATTGGCATGTCGATTTCCAAGATGACCAAGTTAGCGTTGCAATTTCCATGTCAAGAGTTCACATCTAATCTAGGGTTCTCGCCTTTAGGTCGTGATGAGAAGGTCATTCCTCTCACGGGGGCTTACCGTGATTGACGGTAACCCACCGCGTGCGGGTGGTGCTCTTGAGGAGAGTACACTTCATACGCCCAGTGGCCGCTCAACCCTAACCCCACCCAAAAGTTTACCGGAACACGAGCCGGCCAAGTCGACTCACACGACATCATGATATCACGATACCGCCTTCGAGGCGCACGATTTTCACGATGTCCATTTTTGTTAGGCATGTCAAGACTCACTGAATTTTACTCTTATCATCATTAATACCCACTTGTGACGGTTCTACACAACAAAAGTGGGTTGAACAATTTTATGGCATTCTCAAAATAATAACGAACACATATTTTCTTTGGGCTTGCTACAGAAAACATTTTTTTCTCTTAATTGTTTTAAATTAAGGTATATCATATGATATACCATTGGATCCCAAATTTCGTCCTGATCATTATGGTGTCGATTTTGCACCTCATTTCATGCTTAGTTTTTGAGTTATACAGCAATACATAAAGATGTCGCAAAAGTGTCAAAACTTCGGAAAATCATATAAAATGATATACTTACCTGATTTTGATGTTCTTGGTGTCGTTGGAAACGTCTCGACGAGTACTATGCTACGGAGAAGACGATTCGCTGGTTTGACAAGACGTAAAATTAGAATAGGCATTTTTCGATCAAAACAGATTTACAACAAGCCCTACGACGTCTAACCAATCTGTTTTATTAAGTTCTCTACTTTACGGTGTGGGTTAGGAGTTGTTTAAGGGTAGATCTAGTAACCGGTAGTGCAGAGGAGGATCGAAACACAGCGAAGGGCTGCGGCGACGCGTTCGGCTTTGAAACAACGACGTTAAGCCTCGGGAGGATGGCGAGGGGCTGTCAACGGCTATGCAGACAGTTGTCGATGCCTTGGGGAAGAGAGAGGCTATCTACGGGTCTGTGGCAATGGCACGGGGAGGCGTGAGAGGCTAACAGTGGTGTTGCTGCAAGGAGATGGGAAGAGGAAGCTGCAAGGAGATGGGAAGAGGGCTGAGAGGCATCGTTGGCTGCCGGGAGAGGGGGCAGGCCACAGGTGTGGTCGAGGCTGTGTTTGGGTTGCAGGGCGGCGCTAGGGAGGAGGCAAGGAAGAGATTCGGCAGTCTGCAGGTGGTTAGGGGGGGCCGTGCAACTTTCTGGGCGTGGCAGCGACGAGGGGTCGCGAGGAGGAAGCCGGTGGTGACCTGGGCATGCGTGAACGACAAAGGAGGGGTCGCGCGAACGTTCCGATGATCTGCAGGCATTGCGTGAAGAAGAAACGGGAGGCCGCCGGTGTGTGTGAGCGAGGGCGAGGTCGTCGCTGGCGTTGCGTGCGTGGATGAGGGGTTGACGCGCGGGCTTGGGCGTGGGGGTCTGGCATGTTGACGTGGGGATGATGAGATGGGGGGCGGCCGTGTTTGCTGTAGAGTGGAGAGAAACTATAACCCTAGGGTTTAAAAGCTAGGTTTCCTTAGGGTTTATTTTATAACCAGGGTGATGGTTGCAGGCAGCACGTGAGGGGGTCTCATAGCTTCCCTAAGTTTAATTTTGTATAAGTTTTTGTGTGTGTGGTGTCACGAATGTCAGTACTCACTTAGGACCTATGTTTTAGTTAAAGTCTCATATGCTAAGTTTAAAATGTGAATGATTGTGAAGATGGGTGGGTGCACGTGAAGCCCGTGCCCTATTTGATGTGTACTATTGTTTTAAAAATATTATTGAGGCTGGGGTTTAATTCTTATTGATTTATTGGATAAGTGGTAATTACTAGGGGAATATAAGGTAAGATTTTTGAATTGATATCACCATAATAAAGGAGTGATTAAGGGGGGGAAACTTCCGAATTAATTATATGTTTTAGTAGAATTAAAATTAGAAAGTTTTAAAAAGATTTGAATTCAAGATTTAAGCTTTGAAATTTGAATTTGAAAAAGAACGTAATTAATAATAGGGTTCTATTTGTTATTTAAAAATAGGGTAAGAGTCTCCTGTCCAAATATGGAAGGGAATTTGAACATTAAGATATTTACACATATTAATTCATATAATAACCATTGCTATTGGAAATACAAATTAAAATCCGTTTGCAACATGAGTACGTATAATAGTACGGATACGAAAAAAACACAGACAAGGGTAAAATACTTCAAAATACGTATTCTGAAATACTGGCCTTTACACCAACGTTGGTGGAGTTGTCGCCGGAGGTGGTCGGAGGTGGTCGGAGGTGGTCGTGCGCCGGCGTCGAAGTTTAGCGCACAGATCTGTCAAAAAAAGCAGATGTGCTTGGTTTCAACGGATTTTCCAGGAGCTACAGATGGGATATAAGCGTTAGGAAAATTTCAGTTGGTAGGGTGTTTCGATAGGAGTCCAATGGCGATAGGGTGGTCGTCGTAGGTGGCCGGATGACCGGTGGCGCGAGTTTGAAGTGGCGGCATGCAACCTATCAAAAACAGTGGCTAGATCTAAGTTCCTCAGGGTTTTTGAGGAGATCGAGACGTGTGAAAAGGGTAAGGGGAGTTGGAGACGATCGGGGGTCAAAGAGGAGTTGAATGGCAGTGGCAGCATCGGTTAGAGGTGGCCAGAGAGGGGTGGCCGACCATTTTTCCTGTGATGGGTTCTGTGCATAGTAAATCCGGCCAAGCTTGATTCTATGGGGTTTATGCGTGTCTTTGGGAGGAGGAGATGGAGGAGAAGGAGGAGGAGGGACTGGTGGTTGAAGAGGGGAGGTCCGGCGGTCTGAGGGTGGCGCAAAAATTCGGAGAAGAAGGCGGCTAGATGGGTTTTGCGTGGAGATATTCAGTTCGTCCTGGTGTTCATTTTGAGAGAAGGGTTTTGATATATGGCTTTGGGATTTTGGTTAATTGGGAGAGAGAGATAGAGATAGGAGGAGTGGAGTTTGAGATAAAGGAGGGTGTCAATAGAGGCTGATGCATGATTTCCCCATACATTGGAGAGATTTGAGGGGGTGGTTAGGATTTGGTTTAAATTGGGATTTGAAAAAGTCAAAGGCCAATTAAGGGATGGAAATTGATTAGGGAATAAGTCCCACTACGGGCTTCGGAAAAATAATCCGAAAATACCGGGACGATCGCAGAGACGAGAAGTATGGGGCTATTATGTCTGGCCATGTGTTAATCCTATCGAAAAATATTATAAAATTAAGAATTACACGTTGAAGCCCAAAGACCAAAACCCCCTTCCCTTCAAAGCTGTTTTGCGAGAAAACGAGCCGAGAAAAGACGCTCCTAAAAATTACTCTAAAAATAGTACACTTCCATACGGTCACAACGACATATCACATCGTATATGTCGAAACGAAGAAAGTGCCAAAAAAATACGCGTACAAAAACGTACGTACACGCAGAAAATACGAACGGTCGGAAAGCGGTCGTTACATTCTACCCACCTTTGAAATGGTTCCATCATCGGAATCACTTATACTAATAGTAATAATATCTATATACACTCATGCCCACAACTCTCATATCTACACATAATGATTGCTAAGCCTATAACCTCAAACATCGTTCATCAAATAATCCATCATAACTCGTCTCTCCACTGGGTAACATTACAACTAGAACCACATCTTGGCACCTGACTATAGATCCACATTACTGTCTACAAACTAATAAACGTCTCGTCCTTAATATATTCTCCTTCATATAGGCTCATAAACCTATTCTCCTTAATCAACGAACCATCGAACCACAGCTATCCTTACCCCTATTATCAAATCTCCTAATCTTATTAAAATCCATCTTCCTAACATCCCGTCTGTCTCAACATGTCGCATCATTTCTATTGTCTTCTCACGTCAACTCAATAATCAAGTCTTAATGTTTTAAATGTTCTACTCATTCTCGTGACCACTCTAAATCATACTATACTCCGTAGCTACTCCTATCTACCACTCATCCAAGTTTCAAGTCTGATAAGTTCTCATCTCCCCGCATATAATTTCATCCGTCCAGAATTCTCCATTGAGTCTGTCACACATCGGTATTCTAAATAAGTCTTGGACACCTCATTCTTTTCATCCAAAGAAATCTAATCTAATATCCTTATGTTCAAAATCAACCAATCATCACTACGACATATCTCATCTTACCCTATGCCTACCCGCAAACATAACCCTATAACAATAATAACCAGTTCTAATACTATAACAACAATGAAAATAACACTTCAAAGAGGGAAGAAGAGGAAAAAAATTTAAGGCCAAAGACATTTAAAAAAAATTAACATGTGGGAAAACGTGTGGAGTTGTGGTAGTGGATGAGGAAAGAGAGGTGATTTGTGATCTTGTGAGCTAGTTTCAAAAACTTTAAAGATTTGATTTAAAAGAAAACAAAAGTTTTGATACAATCACATGCAGCCAAGATAAGTTATTCAATAATACGAAAGACTAAGTCTAAGGGGTTGCTTGCAATGACGCTATCCATACCTATATGAATACCATCATTCAGACCACTCCATACGTATATCACGGACCACACTGAGTATACATACACGACACAAGAGATAATCACTAATATCCTAAAGGTAGCACAATGTACCGGTTCACATACTCTACCTACAAACATACACCACGACGAAATTACAAAATCAAGGGCCCACTACTAAACTAGAGTTGACACATGCAACTACAAACACTATTGTCTACATGAAAGAAAGGAACCGAAACCAAAAGCGAAACGAAACAAGATTGGAAAGAACGAGTCTGGATAAGGCGAGGATAAGGAGATAATTGGTTGGATGGAAGTAAGGTATTGCTCAAAATATTGAAATAGATAAAAAAAGGGTCACGGGTAAAATACGGTATCATTTATTTTTATACTTATAAAAATTATGTAGAAAAAGTGCGCAGATGGTAGAAAATTTCATCTCGGAAAAAGAGTTACACGGAGAAATGAAGAGTAGGGTGAGGTAGTAATTTGTTTTGCGAATAAAAATAAGTTTATACAAAGATGTTTTTTTTTGAAATATAAGCACGATGAACATAGAACTGATATATATATAAATTAAAGTTCTCTTTAGTTTAGAAAGTTTTCTAAAAGTACGTACGGTAAGGAGTTAAAAATAAATTTCGTAGTTTTTAGAAAAAGCGATACATTGAATTTTCAAAATGATAACAAAGTTTTAAAACTAAAATACGAAAGATAACGGTTTAGAAAATAGTTACGATCTAGTAACAAAAAAATTTCGACCAAGAAGGTTTCAAAATCAGTGAAAGAATTTTAACTCAACCTAAAGTAAGAAATTTAAATATTTTATAAGGGTTTTCAAAGGAGTTAAACTGAACGAAGAATTTAATAATAAATTACAAAAATACTTTTAAATGAAGCAGGATTTGCAATTTGAGAGATTCGAAGAATTATCGATAATTGTCATGAAGCGATCTCGTGAATCGAGGACAAGGAAAAATGATCGCATGATGGATACACCTAGGATATAATTCATGAAAGCTACGATGGAAATCTATGGCTGATAACACAGAAGTGTAATGATTGGAAAGATGCTAGAAATCCGAGATTCCTAATTATCAGGCCGTCTAAAGATCAGGAGAACTTATCACTAAGTCTTCCTAATGAACTAGACTGTAATAAAGAGATCTTAGGAAAGGGTCCTAAGAGAAACAAGATTAAGTTCTGCTGGGCTAGAAGTCGACGGACCCGAGCGAACGACAAAAAGAAGGGCTCTAGAAATCTAACACGGTCAGAGTCAAGTGAGGGCTGCTAAGGTATCCTAAGACGAGGATGACTAAATCTTAACCAAGGTGTCAGACTATCAAACCTGGATGTCTATCTAAGTCTTCCTACCATATAAGACTGGGAAAACCTAATTTAGACTTGTACATGGATATTACATGAATGCAGTAATCTTATTCTTCCGAACTTTTGCATGACCTACATGGGCCACCACTAAAACCTGTCACGCCCCGCTTCCCAAAACGACAGAAGCGAAACATGACTATGGCCCACTTAGGCCGGAGCTGTGAAGCTCAGACCCAATAAGCGTATGTAGGGATACCATTTAAAATTTTCAAACTCTTGCATTTATAAAATTTGGAACAACAGAAAGTACATAAAGAAAGTTGCATTCATTAATAAAAAGAGATAATATCCAGCGAGTACAAAAGTTTAAAAAGAGAAGCCTAAGCATGGCAACAAACTACCGAAAGAGAGCAAACTAAAACTAGTAACCTCTGAAAGGCAGTGACGGAGAAGACCTCTAGGTCTGGTCCTCGTCCACGCACGTACCTGGGTCCACGTCCTCGGGCTCCACGTACTACGGTAAATCTGCATCGTCCACGATCTCCGGCTCGACACCTGATGTACAGAACCCAAGAGAAAAGGAACTGTACGTCAGGTAAAGTTTACAAAAGAGGGTTAGACTCTACTGCAAGTGTACTATAATTTAAAGCAACGATTTACTGGTTGATTAACATGCTAGGGTTATAACATGGTAGTTAAAGAATGTAAACAGTGCAGGAAAAGTAAACACGACAAGCAGTAGCCGTAGCGTGTGCTACCGACTACGGGACTAACCTAAGCGAGTCAAGACGAGACAAGACACGACAAGACACGTGTGACTCGAAGGGTTCATGCCTTACGGTTCGAGGGGGATCAGACCCTCTCCCCGTGCGCACGCTCAACCCTACCCCAAGCCCAAGTGCACAAGAAATGACATGACAAGGGATCACTCACTTACTCGGTGAGTGGCCTATTCACCCGCAGGCTTATGTTTCGTGACAAGGGTTCACTCTCCAAGCTTGGAGAGTGCCCTATTTGCCCGTTGGCTTATCCGTTTCCAATTATGACAAGGGATCACTCTCTCCAGGTTGGAGAGTGCTCTATTCGCCTGCAGGCTTATGCAATACATGACATGACAAGACTGGATGAGAGTTACATGACAATTAATGAAAAAAATCTTCTAGGGGGTCCACATGCATGCACACACAGGAAAATCATAAGGTGTCAGTTGTTGTTGTTGCACTTAGACTTCGTCGTCAAGTCTAAGCTGTTAAGGGGTGTCCCAGATGCTATCATTTCACGTCTGGTTCTCTTTATTTATGTTCTAACAGTTTTAAGAGTCTATGGCCTAAACATGACCGAAAATACAGGTGAGTACACTTGCCTGCGGTGGCGAGTGCGTCGTCTGTCCTGAGCGTCCTGTCAAAGCATCGCGTTGGCAATAGTCCGTCTGAAACAGGATCACGGCGATGTCAAATCGTGCTTTTTAGTCAATCGTATTACGGTTCGTTTCTAAATTTGGTGGGACTACCATAACAGTTAAAAAGTCACGTTTTGATGTTTTGTTCAGTCTAGATCGACGTCTAGCCTATGGGCACAGAAAATTAGTCCGTTCTTCGATCTTTTCCTACGGTAGACAATGTTTTAAAGATGCAGAAAATAACTTTAGTTCACGTTGACAAATTTTAGATTAGGTTTTGATGAGTTACGGTGTGGTTTTACTACTCGTTAGGGGAACCAACATCTTGATGTCGTTCAAAAAGCGGAAGTCGGGTCTGAACGGCGAAGCGTCGGCATCGTTTGGAACTTCTCGAATGCGGGTAGCATGGCGGGGCACCTCTGGACAGTGGGGTGGTGGCGCGAAGTCAGCGAGCTAACAGTGATCCTCTTCCTGTAGCGGGTAGCGCAACGAATCTTCACGACAATGGCGACGTCGGGTAAAAACACGTGTGTCCGGAGACACACGTGAACTTCGAGGGTCCAAAGGGGCTGTCGATAGATTAATTGGTATCATTGGAAGATTCTTGGCCATGTGGGTGATCGACGGCATGAGCATACGGCGGTGGGTGGCCGTGAGAAGCCGGAGAGGACAGATTCATGCAACGTTCGTTGTCGCGCGTCTCAGCGGAAATCCAGCGATGAACAGCGACAATGGAAAGTTGCAAAAGTTAAAGAACTTCAAGATGAAGCCAACAGTGGTGGATTTGTCACCGGAGGTGGTCGGAAGTGGTCGTGCGCCATCGTCAAAGTTCAGCGCACAGATCTGTCAAATAAACTGCATCTTGGCTTGGTTTCGACGGATTTTCCAGGAGCTCCAGATGGGATATGAGCGTTAGGAAAATTGCAGTTGGTAGGGGGGTTCGATAGGAGTCCAACAACGGTAGGGTGGTCGTCGTAGGTGGCCGGATGACCGGTGGGCGCGAGTTTGAAGTGGCGGCGCGAAAACTGTCAAAAACAGCGGCTAGATCTGAGTTCCACGGGGTTTTTGAGGAGATCGAGATGTGGGAAAAGGGTAAGGGGAGTTGGAGATGATCGGGGGCTCAAAGAGGAGTTGAATGGTAGTGGCAGCAGTGGCTGGAGGTGGCCAGAGAGTGGTGGTAGGCCGTTTTTCCTGCGATGGGTTCTGTGCACAGTAAATCCGGCCAGGCTTGATTCTATCGGGTTTTTGAGTGTCTTTGGGAGGAGGAGAAGGAGGAGAAGGAGAAGGAGGAGGAGGGACTGGTGGTTGAAGAGGGGAGGTCCAGCAGCCTGAGGGTGGCACAAAAATTTGGAGAAGAAGGCGGCTAGATGGGTTTTACGTGGAGATATTCAGTTCGGCTTGGTGTTCATTTTGAGAGAATGGTTTTGATATATGGCTTTGGGATTTTGGTTAATTGGGAGAGAGAGAGAGATAGGAGGAGTGGAGTTTGAGATAAAGGAGGGTGTCAATAGAGGCTGATGCATGATTCCCTCGTACGCTGGAGAGATTTGAGGGAGTGATTAGGATTTGGTTTAAATTGGGATTTGAAAAAGTCAAAGGCCAATTAAGGGATGGAAATTGATTAGGGGATAAGTCCCGCTACGGGCATCAGAAAAATAATCCGAAAATACCGAGACGATCGCAGAGACGAGAAGTATGTGGATACAGGGTCTAGCCGTGTGTTAATCATACTGAAAAATATTATAAAATTAAGAATGGCATGTTGAAGCCAAAAGACCAAAACCCCCTTCCCTTCAAAGCTGTTTTGCGAGACAACGAGCCGTGAAAAGACGTTCCCAAAAATTACTATAAAAATACTACACTTCCATACGGTCACAACGGCATATCTCATCGTATATGCTGAAACCAAGAAAGTGCCAAAAAATACGCGTACGAAAACATACGTACACGCAGAAAATACAAACGGTTGGAAAGCGGCCGTTACACATGAGGCCCTAGTCGGTCCTAAAGAGTGAACTGAATGCCTCGTAGGTGAGTTGAACATATATGGTAGACATCATCTCTAGGAAGCCCCCCAACTTATGTTCTGATATATCCTACGCACCCCCTCTTTCAACCCTAGACTCTCTAGGGATGGAATGTCAGCAAATCGGGTGGGGATAATGGCCCGCCTCGATAAGTTCGCGAACTTTTTGAGATGTAGGTCGTCCTTGAACACAATACCGTATGTGTTTGAGGAGCCCTGGAGGTGGCAGAGGTGGAGGTGGATGTCACGCCCCTCTTCTCAAAAACGTGGAGTCAAAGCGTGAGAAGGTCCGCTCAGACTTGAAGCTACAAAGCTGTAAGTCCGATAAGCGTCAATAAACAATAATAGCAGGTCCTTGCAACTGCAATACGAAACAAAGACAATAAAAGAAAATGAGACGAAAGATAAATCTCAGAATATCCATAATAATAAATTTCAACATCGCAGAAAAGCCACCAGGCTAAAAGAAAAGAGTCTAAAAGAGGCCCCAGCATGGCCAACAAAAGTACAAACGTACAAAACAAGGTAATGGTGCTACGCACCGACAAATAACAGCAACCTAAGCAAAAACAACTCAAAACAGTCTCTAAGTCTGGTCACCGGTGTCCACGAACTCCTCGTCAAACGTAGGCTCAGGCTCAACGTCAACAAACACCTCGTCCTCAACAACTGTCTCTGGCTCAGGGTCTAACATGTGACACCCAAAAGAGCAAGGGGCACATGTCAGCAAGTCTAGAAGACTTGTGCAAGGAAACTGAAAGTACAAGTAAAAGCAACCTAGCAGTTCTAGCATGATGCAATGACATGGCGGTTTAAGTATGAGTGCAACAAGTAAAGTAAAGCAAGTACAAGAGGACAACTAGCATGGCATGGAAAGAGTAGTAAACTACTAACAATCACAAGTCACGTTTTCAAGTCGTGCACAGAGTTCACGCCTTACAGCTGAAGAGGCTGTACGGGCACACTTCTACGCTGAGTGGTCGCTCAACCCTACCCCTCCACGTGTATCGAGCCAGGGCCTTACCCCCGAACAAGAATGCTTGCTTCTGGACCACTGGCATAGGGGTGCACCTAGCCTGGGACAAGCAAGTACAAGTATGTAGCGTGTGCTACGAATGCGACATTCAATGCATGGATGACATGACATGGCAAGTAGTAAAGCGTACAAGTAAGGAAAGTAAACATGACAGTTTAGTATGCATGATCAACAAGTTAAAGATTTGGATCTAGCTTCATTGTCAAGCTAGATCAATTTAGGCGATGGATCTAGTTTCGTTGTCAAACTAGATCAAGTAGGCGTCTAGCCAGCTATCATTTCACTGACTAGTCTTTTTTATGCTAAAAGCAAGGAAGTGGCCTAAAAACATGGCCCTACACAAGAGTTGGCAAGTTTCACTTGCCTGCAAGTATCACGTCTGAGCAACACCGTCCAACGAGTCCAAAGTAACAAAATCCTACGTGCACAAGTCCACCGGACTAAAGTCCATATTATTAATCTTGATTAGTGAATTCTAAAACATTTAAAATACTTTAAAAACTTTGTTTTTAGTCTTGGTTAACATGCAATAGGTTGGGGGTCCTAGGGGTGCAAAGCGTTACCTCAACATGACACGAAAGCTACACTGGCGTCGGGTAGCGACGCCAGGGGTTGGAATAAAAGAACGCGCTCCAAGTCCAGATTCCAATATAGATTCCTCGTTGGAAAGATCAGAGCAGCAACCGGAGCAACGAATCCAGATTCCAAAGCTAGCACGTGCGACGACGGGCTACGACGTGTCGCAACGTCGTAAGCGGCAAATCATCGGAGAGAAAGCTCCTTGGTAGGGCCCACAGTAGTCCTAGGGACCAATAGGGGACCCACAATACCTCTGGAGAACTTGGGGGGCCCACGGTGGCAAGCGGTGCGACGGGTGCGGGGTTGCAATGTTTGGCTCTCGGTCGGACACAGTCGGTGCGGGGAGTTCCTTCGACCGGGCACTAGGGGTGCGAGGGATGCAGCGTAGCGGGGTTGCAACAGTGCGGGCGGGGGCTTGGTGCGGGGCTTGCTTCGGTTGGTACGGGAGACAGCACCGGTTGGGCGCTTGGCGGGGGCGTTGCAACGTTGCAACGTTGCAACGTGCGGGGATGCGGGCGTGAGCGGGGGATTCTGTCGGTCGGTGCGGGCGAGGGCGGGGGTCGGTGCGAGCGATTTGGAGCGGGGGTTGCTGCGGTTCTGAGCGGAGCGGGTGCGGGGGGAAACTCTTGGTCTGACCGAGAAAATCTCTCGGTCGGGCATGGGCTTCGGTCGGGCGGCTGTGCGGTGCGGGCGGAGCGGGTGAGCGGGGGAAGCTGCCGGTCGGTGCGGGGGATTTGAGGCCGTTTCCTCGGTCGGACACGGGGGGCGACTGTCGCAACGTTGCGACGAATCGTCGCAAGGGGGTTTTGGGGTTTTGGAAGCGGCTAGGGTTATTTTCTTGCGAAAATAGGTCTTCTTAAGGGTTGTTTATATAGTGAAGAGGGGTTGACTTGGTCTAGGGCTAATCCTAATGTGATTAGAAGTTCAAAAATATTTAAAATTTTAATCTCACCCTCTCCAACTCACACAAGACTTGGGTGCGGCCCAAATGAGCTGAGATTTGGCTCAAAAATATTTTGAAGTATTTAAAACGTAATAAAATTTTATTTGGCCGAAAATAATTTAAAACTTAATTATTAAAAATATTATAAACCTTGCTAAAAATATAAAGTAGGTCAAATGAACTCCAAAAATTATAAAATAAATATCGGGGTGATCGTGATGACGAAAGAAAGCTAACTAAGAAGATGAATCTCAATTTCGACGTCGGATGACGAAACTAAAAATAGAAACGTCTCCCGTCAAAAGTGAAAATCGCAACGTCTCTTCGAATAAGTTCAAATCGTGGGAGAACGACTCGAGAAATGTCGTTCCAAATTAGTGCCACAATTTATTAATCTTAGAGACGTTCACAATGGCATATCACACCCAAGTGTTCACAAACAAACAAAGTCTAGAATAAACACGTGCACAGTCAAAAGCACGTGCACGAACAAAGTACAACGAAAACAGACCGTTACATCCTCCCCACCTTAGAAATGATTCCGTCCTCTGAATCAACATCAAGCACTGCTTGGGAAAAGGTGTGGGAACTGCTCTCTTATCTCATCTTCACGTTCCTAGGTGGACTCACCAGGGGAACCGTGATGCCACTGCACTCGAACTAAATCGACGGTCTTATTCCTCAGCTGCTTCTGCCGTTGATCCAGGATCTCAACAGGCTGCTGATCATAAGACAGGTCTGGACGAACCGTGATCTCCGAGAAATCCACAGCATGGGACGGATCACTAACGTATCGACGTAACTGAGATACATGAAATACGTCGTGAACTCCCTCTAGCGACGGTGGCAGCACCAAGCGATAAGCCACAGCTCCAACTCTCTCCAGGACTTCAAACGGCCTAATGACCTCGGACTCAGCTTGCCTCTCTTCCCAAATCGAATAACTCTGCGGTTCGGAGAAATCTTCAGGAAGACATGATCGCCAGGCTGAAACTCAAAAGGTCTCCGTTTAGTATCGGCCCAATGCTTAAAACGGTCCTGCGCAATCCTCAGCTTCTCCCGGATGTTCCTCACAACATCCACGGCCTCCACGATCATCTCCGGTCCTAACAGCTCCCGATCTCCAATGTCATCCCAGCTCAGTGGCGATCGACATTTCTTTCCATATAGCGCGACGAAAGGCGCCATTCTAATACTCACCTGGTAGCTGTTATTGTAGGCAAACTCAACGTGATGGAGATGATCCTCCCAAGATCCCTTGAAGTCCAACATGCACGCTCTCAGCATGTCTTCCAAAATCTTAATCGTCCTCTCGGACTGGCCATCCGTCTGCGGGGGGTACACTGTGCTAAAACTCAGACCCGTACCCAAGCTCTTTTGCAGACTCTGCCAAAACTGAGACGTGAATCTTGTGTCTCTGTCCGACACGATACTCACAGGGACTCCGTGAAGTCGTACGATCTCCTGCACGATTTACGTTACATCACTATCTAAACTAGGAAAGGAAATGAAAACTGAGAGTAAAAGAATTTACCTCCATATATCTCCTCGCTAGCGTCTCAGTGGATTGTCCTACTCGGAAGGGAACAAAGTGTGCAGATTTGGTCAATCGGTCAACAATCACCCAAATCGCGTCATTCTGCTTCGGACTCCGAGGTAGTCCAGTCACAAAATCCATAGTGATGTGCTGCCACTTCCACTCCGGGATCGGAAGCGGTTATAGCAACCCTGCCGTACGCTGATGCTCTGCCTTTACTTGTTGGCAAACCAAGCACTTGGCTACGCTCCGAGCCACACTCCTCTTCATACCATGCCACCAAAAGTTCAGACGAAGATCCTTGTACATCTTGGTCCCACCAGGATGTACAGAATACGGCGAACTGTGTGCCTCCACCAACAATTCCTCTCTGATATCCCCAGCTGGCACACACAACCTGGCTCCAAATCTCAACGAACCATCCTCATGAATCAAAAAGTCAGTCCACAGACCGGCTTCCACCTGCTCTTGAATCTTCACCAGCTTAGCATCTCCAGCCTGTCCATCCTTCATCCTATCCACGATCGTCGATTATATCTGCATACCCATCAACGAAGAAGTCTCTCCAGGAAGGATAATCTCGATACCAGTCTCGCAAAAATCCTGCTGTAATCTCCACTGCGAGGTCAACATCATCACCGCTGGAAGTCTGCTCAGCGCATCCGAAACCACATTCACCTTGCCAGGGTGATACTGTAAATCAATCTCATAATTCGCCATGAGCTCCAACCACCGACGCTGTCGCATGTTGAGCTCCTTCTGCGTAAAAATGTACTTCAAGCTTTTGTGATCGGTGAAGATCTTCACCTCCTCACTCAGCAGGAAGTGCCTCCAAATCTTGAGCGCAAACACGACAGCAGCCAACTCCAAATCGTGTGTTGGGTAATTCTTCTCATGAGCCTTAAGCTGACGAGAAGCATACGCAACCACGTGCCCATGCTGGTGCAACACACATCCAAGGCCTTTGCCAGAAGCATCGCAAAAGATCTCGAATCCTCCACTCTGATCAGGCACAACAAGTACAGGGGCAGTCGTCAACCTCTCCTTCAGCACACCAAAAGCCTTCTCACAATCGTCAGACCAAACAAATGGTACATCCTTCCGCATCAGTCTGGTCATCGGCTCAGCAATCCGGGAAAAGTCCTTAATAAAACGCCGATAATAACCTGCAACCCCAAGGAAACTCCGGATCTCAGACGCTGACTGCGGAACAGGCCACTCTCTGATAGCCTTAATCTTCTTGGGATCCATAGAAATTCCATCACCTGACACCACATGCCCGAGAAAAGCAACTCTATCCAGCCAAAACTCGCACTTGGAATACTTAGCATACAAACACTACAAGAAGGGCGAATGGTAGAAGCGGATCCCAAATCCATTACTAGCGGGTCGTAACTGCTACTATCACCGTTTCAAGCGGTTCTGGGAACCGCTACTAATAGGGCCGTGAGTAACATCATTAGTGACGGTTACGACCCGCCACTACCAAACCGCATGAAACATGTATTGCGGCGGTTTCGAACTGCCACAATCTTCATTTCTGGCAGGTTATTAATTACAAAAAATTAATTTAATACCGTTAGTCTTTGACGGTTAAGAACCGCCAAAAAGTGTATTTATGACGGTTCCAAACCGCCAAAAAGATATTGTTTAACATCGGTTTCGAACCGTCACAATATAAATTTCGGGCGGTTTTTTTTGTGAAAAATTGTTGTATTTATGGCGGTTACTACCCGCTACAAACGAAATTAAATTTTAAAAAAATGAACTGTTCAAATGCGGTTCTAAACCGCCGATAACGAAAATAATTAACAAAAAAAATAAAAATTGGCATCCAAAAAACACAAAATATAACCACATGATAATATTTAATACAAAAAAGTGAGTCTTCAACACAATAAACACCATCTGATAGTATTTAATAAGTCTTCAACACGACATACCACATCCACAACACAACATACACCACGTCCACATGATAATATTTAATAAAAACGTAAGTCTTCAACATAACATTCACCACGTCCACATGATAATATTTAATAAAAAACTTAAGTCTGATGATATTTAATAAAAACACTAGTCTTTAACAAAAAAAGAAACTAAGGCTGGGAAGGCGAGAAGAGATTTCGAACTTGAGGGTCTTCATGTAATTTCTGCAGTTGTTCTGGAGTATAGTGCTGTGTCACGAAGAAATTCAAGAGAGACCTACACTGATCAAGCTGTTGTTGCTGCCTCTTTAACTCCTCTAGCATCACCACATTTGAACCGGGACGTGATGCACCCTCAGAATCGAAAGAAGGAGAAGGGACAAATCTTCTATGTGTACCGAAGATCCGAGATTGAGACCCACTTGAACCAAGACCGAACACCCGACCTAGGTGGTCTTCTCCTAAAACACGAGCCACAACATCATCTCTTCCATGCCTTTCAACTCCTTCATGTTTTGAGTGTAATCGAATGTTCTCCTATATAATGAAAAAGTGATTAGTTACTGTCATTCTAGTTCCAGACATTTCAGTCTAACAAAATCAAACATATTCGAATAACTTATACAATAAAAAGTGAAGTTGATAAAACAAAAAAAACTGTGGGTATGAATATTGCCTTCAACTTTTGTTTTTCTGTTCAATAACATCCAAGAGGTAACTTAAGAATAATAAATAAAATACTAAACCAATGTGGACAGCGATTCGAATATTATATAATTAAAGAGCACGAAGGACACAGTTATTTAAGACAAACAGTAACATAATGATGAAATAGACAAACATACAAAAACATGCATATGACATTGTATATCATTTACTCTTCATGCATAAACAGATCATTTCTAACTTTCAAAGAGCGTTTATGAAAACTCTCCATATATACTACTGAGAAGTAATTTTGGACATGAGTATAAAAGGGTCAATTAATTGCATATGATTTAAAAAAGAAAAGAAAAATTAGAACATAAAAAACCTTTAATTGATATTGAATAGAAAAAAATCTAAAACCAGTGTCACAGAGTTAATATTAGCAATAATAACTGTTATCAGTATTCTAAGGATAAAAAATTGGCTAGGAATGACCAGGATATCACAAAGTATATTTATATGTAATATTCTGATTAGTGAAAGCCCATAACACTTGCAAAAAATTGGCTAGGAATGACCATGATTATAGTTTTTGTATAATTACCTCTGAGCAAGGAAGTGAAAAATGTCTAGAATATCACTGATTTTGTGTTGTTCACCTTATATGCAGGGAATCTAAAAAAGTCTATAATTTTTTTTTTTTATTTCCATTAGTATGACCCAATATGTAACCCTCAGTTCAAGTCTAATCCTAGAATAAACATTTTGGAAGTTTTAGATGAGGTTCAGGTGTTTCCATGCAAAACCCATAAAAATGTCGATTTCAGTTTAAACTTTAAATAAATTAGAAAAACCTTAATATCAGAACCTGCAAGTTACTGAAAAATATTGTAGACAATCATGTTTATATTTTATCTGGTAATATGCGAGTTAACTGGAAAAAGAATAGATAAGATGTCCGCTGATCTCTTGGACTTAAATATAAAATCTAGTCTGGAAATAGAACTGACTGAATAATTAGAATGCGAATGACATATAACATGAGATCGACACCACATAAACTCAAGTTTTAGGAGAATTAAATAGTCTACAAGGATCCGAAGAAGGTATTGGATTCTACAATGCATTCGATAACTCAAGTGTTATGATCATGCGCCGATATGTTGATCCATTTTGGAAGATAAAGAAGTATCTGGACCTTGGATATGATAAGATAAATAAGCACATCAAAATTTTGGATGGTTTTGTTTACAAGTTGATTGATACAAAGATTGAAAAGTCATCAAATAACGAAAATGATTCAGTAAGTTACAGTACTGATATTTTATGTAACAAAAGCTTTAAAACTAGAATTCACATTTAATGTATCAAAAGTTTTAGAATCTAGAACTCATATTTTTCTTGTTTTCTAGGCAAAGAAAGAAGACTTGTTATCTAGATTTCTAGCAGAAATGGGAAGGCATCCACAGACTATGACCCGCAAATAACTAAGAGATATCATACTAAAATGATGCAAATGGGGGTCTTCCAAGCCCCAACACGGAGTAAATGGTAAGCCATCCAAAAAATATAATTGTATGGCCTTTGCAGTATTTCTGCTAGTGGTAAAGTAGAATAATAATCAATATTGATAAAAATGAGAAAACCAATTAGAGCCAGGATCTCAACTTCATGTAATCTTATCTTAAAATGCATAATGTGACCAAATTTTCAACAGCAAAATCTAACACAACCCTCACACAAAAATAAAAAAGGACCATACAAGCTTTATGCTTGCAGTTTGATGTTGGTCAAGCACTGCTGGCCCAAAAGTTAAATGGGACAAGTATGGATGAAAACCTCATGAGTCCTTGCCCAGTGATACATGAATATTGATAGCTTATTTTGGCTCCATTCTAAAGAACACAGTTTAGATCAATAGGGACAATCTTCATGCATCAAGATTGGCTACCTTAGACTATCTTAGCAGTTAGAACATAATTTGGCAATGAAGATAATGCAACAAGGGACCTCATTAATCAAAATGATGCAAGAAAATCACAAAGTTCAAAAAACCAGCCAGATGTGGTGTCAGAAGCTACTTGATCTTGCAAATAGAACTAACAAAACAATCAGAGAAACAGAAGTAACACAGGGGAAGATGAGCTCATTATCTTATGCATAATGGAATATCCGTGAATGCTCGCCCATTTAAAACTGGACATAAGGTGACTATGTGAAACTCCACATGATGAAGTAAAAAAGATCTAAGTCAGTACATAAGAATGATGCAATCTAGTCGCATGCTCCATAATAAGCATTGGAGTGCTTCAGTAAATGTGCACCACCATAAATAGAGTCAGAAAAAAATTTGTCAAAACAGATTTGCACAATAAATCACATCTAGAGGTCGATGGTAGATGCAAGTTAGGGCAGAAGAACACTAGCTGGGAAACTCTTCTTGGTTATAATGAGGGAACAAGATTGTTTTGTTGTTCTACACCACTTGAAAAACTTTTCCATACTCCTAAACAGAAAATCAAAAGAAGATGGGGGATAATCCCAGACGAATGGGGAATTTATAAGAGCCAAGAGTTATATTGAAAAGCAATTTGATGATATAGACATACATTATGGTAGACACATGAAGGTATATCTGGTTGTTGGAGAAAGTTGTAACATCATATTTGATTTCATCGCAAAATGTCTAAACATGATATGTTACAAAATGTCTTTTTACCAAGAGTCTCAATCATACATCTATAAAAGCTACCTACACATCATGATTGAGACTTTGCGGCTGTTTCCATATGTCCCTCTGGTTAGATTACAGTTCAATAATTTCACATAAGTTCATGGTTCATTCATAATATACCACTGACTGGCCTACCATATAAACTTTTTCTTGTAAGGAATCAAAGGTTTGCTTCTCAGATGACACTCTGCCTGATGGTTTCGACACAAGAGAAGGAGATATTGTGTTCTATATGCCTTATGCCATGGGTAGAATGAAATACTTATGGGGTGAGGATGCAGAATGTTTTCGACCAGAAAGGTGGATTAATGCAAATGGGGTCTTCCAACCTGAAAGCCCTTTTAAATTCACTGCCTTCCAGGTATGTAGTGAAACAGATATCATGTATTGATCTACAAATAATTGGTGTGCCTAAATCTTACATATTTATACTTACAATGATCTCCCTCGTAGATTCATTTGGATAAGACCCGTCATCTCGGGAACGTGTCAACAACACCATATCTGTCCGGGTGGGGTCCACTCCTGTTTTCGCGGCCTAGTGTATCCACTTCACTAATTAGAGCAATATCTAACACTATATGGAATCAAAAACAAAATCTCATAATCTTAATTAATTCTATGATAAGTTTTTGTTACCATTAAACCAAAAAGTTGAGCCAATGTACGCGACCCGGTAGTTGGATGACAGTCTTGCTTAAGAGCATTCTCCCTATTCCTCTCACGATTGTACTTCAAAAAAGATAAAGATTTGGCACAATTTTAAAATATTGGAAAATATAAAATGAAATATATTACTTAAAGTATAACAATTTATAAACTTACCAACCACTTTTCAGAAAATCTAAGAGCAATTAAAGATGCCCAATCATCTTTAGTAATGTGATCAGGCGGTGTGTCCTCATTATCTTTCTGACTTTTCGTTTCATCATAATTTTTGTTCCATAATTTGTTCCTTCTAGTTTTCCATTGAAGGCCCATTGCTTTCTTTATTTCGTGGCAAGCAACTTCTTCGCACTCACGTGGTTCAATGTAAAACTTAGTCTGCAAATAAATGAAAATCAATAAGTTAGATTGATGGTAAGATTGAAAATTGAAAAAAAAACATGTGTATCGCAAACTTTTGGTGAAAGTAATTATACCAAAACTTGAGTTAGGATCGCATTATCCTTGATCTCCATTGGTATTGCCTTCCAATCCTTTACGCCTACATGATACCTTTCACTATCTAATATCACTTCCTTCAAAATAGAGTGGAGTGGCTTAATAGCCTCTCCTACAATGCCAGGACCCCTTGGCTTAAATGTGAGTATTACTCTCTTCTGGAAGGCAACCTTATCACGGATGTCACTAGCATTTTTCAAAACCATTACCCCACACTTTTGGGGGTTTACAGGATCTGAAACATCTGCATAATTGAGATCATTAAATTATATTCAAGATGAAAATCTTTAAAAATCATGGCTTGAATTTAAACCAACCTATCAGCTCACAGATCCCAGTGGACTTGTACACTGACGCCGCTCCTTTCTTGTGCTGTTGTCTTACGCTGCTACTCTCACCCTCTGATGCCATATGTAACTGCAAAGGTAAGCATTAATCAATACACCAAAAGAAAAAAATTGCATGTAGTTATAATATACAAAACGCTAAATGACAGAGTTTAGTAAAAACCTACATTCACATTGATCTTTGTTAATCATTGCAAGATAAATGGAAGGGGGTAAATAGCATTGCAGTCCAAGGCTAATGCAGTTGTATTACACCCACAAGCACTATCTATCTGCAAGTCTGGTGATAAAAAATAGAAAAAAAAAAGAACAAACTAATATAGAAAATAACAAAATTACAAAATCATCAGTCACATGTATTATTTAAAAACACGGGTGTTTTTTTCTGATTTTACCTTTCATACATAATGGAGTTTCTTAGGAGTGTACTTTGTAGTCGATAATTCACAATGATAATCATATCATCTATAGCTTAACAATCAAACATGATTCTTCTAAACATAAAGGTGTTAGATCCCGAAACAATAAAATGGATATTAAGAATTTAAATACATTGGAATATACGTTGATACAACATCAACATCAGATACTGTAAATACAGAGATGTAACATATAACCCAAAACATTTACTGCAAAGGCATACAAATAACATCGGCCATACTCAAACTCTGCAGTAACATCGGCCCTCACAACAAACAGTGAATCATCATCTGGAAATACCACATCTGAAATTTGAGCTTGATTAATCTCGATATCAGAAGGCAAGCTTGCACCCTCTTCACCCATATCATATAAGTCTCTTGGGTTTACATGAATAGGAATACTCCACCCCTTATCTGCTTTATCCTCGACATAAATTACCAATTGAGCCTCGGCAGCTTGAATGAATGGTTCATCATCCTCATGCTCACCAGAATGAATCAAGTGAGAGAAGTTTACAGATGTGAACCCAAAATCATCTACTCTAATAAACCTTTGGTTCATGGTATTTGCCCATGCACACTTAAATACAGTTACTTGAAAAACATCATGGTAATTAAGCTCGATAATGTCAACCACTTTACCATAATATGGTATTGCACCCTCTCTTGGCCTATTGTCACGTGTGCTTGCATAGCTCTTAGTTCCAATGCTACAAAACACACCACTATTTTGAGTTTTCAAGTTCTTCTCTCGCTCAACAGTTCAAAACTTGAACCCATTCACATTATAAGCAGTAAATTTCATTGCTTGTCTCAATGGCCCTTGCGCAAGTGCAACAATTTCCTTTGAAGTTTGAACTCTGGGATTATCGTTAATCTATAAACACATTAGAGACAACATCAATAGATTGCAAAAAAATTCTGATAATAAACTCAAATGACACAGAAAATCGTACTCACATGGATCTTAAACGCATTGACAACTTTGCGATGGATTTCCTTTTCTATTTCATTTAAACTCACATTCCTTCTACGATTCCTCATTTTCGTTGTCGTGGTGCGTCGAAACTGACTATACATTCAGAGATAAAAACATCAAAATGATTTCTCGCAATCTACTCTAATAAAATTAAAATTTGTCAATACCTTATTTACCTAATAAAATCTTCTACTTGAGGGCAATTAATCAATATGTGGCGATGTGCTTGCAGGAGTTCTATGTCACTTAATCTAACAAGTGTACCGTCTCCAACTGGTTTACCCACCGGATGAAACATGGTTGAACTTGCTTCAAACAACATAGGGTCGTCATCCACGCGCTCCCTCCGATTGAATCTAGTTTCAATGTCATCGTCCAAGTACCTCGAACAAAAGGTCATGCATTCTTCAGATAGCCACCCCTCAGCAATCGAGCCTTCTGGTTGGGCTCTATTCCGAACAAATTGTTTCAGTTTTCCTAAAAACCTACATTCACATTAATGGATAAGTGTTTGAACAAGTAATTAAACCAAAAAAATCAATAGTTTGAATATGAAACATACCTTTCTATAGGATACATCCATCGATAATGTACAGGCCCTCCAAGTCTAACTTCATCAAGCAAATGAATTGTTAGATGCACCATAACAGTGAAGAATGACGGTGGGAACAACATCTCCATATGGCACAAGGTCAGCGCAATTCGTTCTTGATGTTTGCTTAATTCAGCAGGATTGACAACCTTAGAACACAATTTTTTGAAGAAGTAACCTAAATCGACCAACACAGAAGACACCGCACGAGGTAAAATGTTCCTAATAGCCCAAGGCAACAACTCCTGCATAAGGATGTGTGAATCATGGCTCTTTAATCCAAATATTCTACGATGCACAACGTCTATGCATCTAGTAAAATCACTTGAGTAACCATCTGGCACAATGACACATTTCAAAGTCTCAAGTAATGTGTCAATTTCTTGCCTTTTCATTGTGAACAACGCCGCTGGACAAGATTTTCCATCCTCCTTTGGCCAAAGTTCCTTTTTAATACCCAATTTTTGCAAGTCTTTTCGGGCCTCTAAATGATCTTTCCTTTTGTCTCTGTCATTTATCAATGTAAACAACACATTATCACACACATTCTTCTCTATATGCATCACATCAAGATTGTGACGTAATAAATTAGACTCCCAATATGGAAGTTGGAAAAATATACTTCTCTTTTTCCATTGCTTTGCAAATTGATCAACATTTGCTCTCTTCCGCGTTCTGCTTTCATTAGCACTACTAGTTGAAGAACGTTTTCCAAAGAAAAACTCTATATTCTCCGTTTGATTCAAAATATCTGACCCAGATAACAATTTAGTCGGGTCCTTATCTTCCATACGTCCATCAAAACGAAGACGATTCTACCGAAACTTGTGGCCTTGCCGTAAAAATCGACGATGACCCATGAAACACCACTTCCTACTACAACCCAAATAGAGAGGAGTTTGATCAAAATTACATGAGGGACACGCATAACCAGTATGTGTATTCCAACCCGAAAGATTTCAAAGCCCTGGGAAGTCACTAATAGTCCACAGTAGAGCTGCCTTCATCACAAACACCTCATTTCTTGACGCATCATATGTCTCAACCCCTTTTTCCCACAATTCTTTCAACTCGGCAATTAAAGGTTGCAAATAGATATCAATATTGTTTCCCGGCATTTTCTTCCCAGGAATCAACATAGAAATAATGAATTCAGTTGACCTCATACACATCCATGGGGGACTAGTGTATGGGATCAACATAACTGGCCAAATACTATAACTTGTGCTTAAATTCCCGAATGGATTGAAACCGTCAGTAGCTAATGCAAGTCGAACATTACGTTCCTTGGAAGCAAATTCAGTATGCATTGAATCAAAATGTTTCCAAGCTTTAGAATCCCTTGGGTGTCTCATCATATCATCAACACTTGGTTCACTTGAGTGCCACCTCATACTCTCAGCAGTTTTAGAAGACATAAACAATCTTTGTAATCTAGATTTTAAGGGAAAGTAGCGTAATACCTTTACCGGTTGTTTCGTCTTCTTCGATTTTTTCTTCCACCTAGACACCTCACATTCTTTGCACTGTTCTCTCTCGGCATCCGGCCCCCAATAGAGCATGCAATCATTGGGACACGCATGAATTTTTTCATACTTAAGACCAAGTTTGTTAATGATCTTCTTAGCATCGTAATTAGATGGAGGGATATTTGCATATGGAAACACATCATGCAACAATTTAAAAATCATATCCATAGCCTTGTGAGTAACACCACACAAACACTTGATGTGATATAACTTGATTAGAAATGAGAGTTTCGAGAACTTGGTGCATCCATCATATAATGGTTGTTCATTATCTTTCAGTAAGTCATAAAACTCTTTGGCATTACCACCACTTGATTCTCTATTCATGTTTGACATCCCTGTGTCTCCATCAACAACTGATTCAGTCATCTCTTGACTATTCAATCCCCAAGTAAATGCATCATATACCATTTCCCGTAGTGAATCTCCAAGTTGGGGAGCTGGTTCCCTTATAAGAAGTGATCTTTGAGTCACTCCTTCGACATTACTTGATGTATCCACCTCTCCATGTGAATCCCAAAAGGTGTAGTTTCTTGGAAAATGGGTGAAGAGTAAATGTTCGAAACATTCATCCCTTGTGCCAGACTTTAAAAATTTGCAATGTGCACAAGGGCACAAAATTTTACCACGAATAGCCGTGCGCTCAAAAGCAAAATCTAAGAATGCATTCACTCCTGCTACACATTCATGAGAACCTTTTGGCTGTTGAATCCAAGACTTATCCATCCTTCATACATAAAAAAACTAATTAGTGTTATAGGGTTAACAAAAATCTTTTTTTCTCAAACACTAACAAAAACAATAAATATTCATATAAGCATACAAAGAAGAAGCAATCTACTTTTATAAAATGATATTAGCAATAATATTAGTAAACAATAAATATGCATATTGATTTGTTGATGTAATGCCTACCAAACCAAATATCTTGTGCATGCCAGCCACTCCAAATACAAGCTCGATAGTTGAAAACGATTAAATAGAAAATAAAACTGAAGGTTCAGACTCAGGGTCACAATAATTACCTTGGGCATATCATTCATTCCAGATGCAAGATCAATAGTTGAAAAAGGTTGGATAGTTAATAAACACGAGGCTTTAGACTATCACATTAGGCAACATATAACTTCACCATTCCATGTGCGAGATCAATCATTGAAAATGACTAAATAGTTAATATAAATGTAATGCACAATATTATAAACAATAGGCTTTTAGTGGTTAACTGATTATATTTGTCAATAATTGAAGAAGACTGCTTGCATCATGGGTATTTCATGATTAATCATGTGTTGCAGAAAGCTACTTTCAAAAGTTAAAATCACTTCTGTTTCTTTTTTTAATTTATAAGCTCGACAAGTAGTTTAAAGTTCCATAAAGATCAAAACAGCCACAATGTTTTATGTTTTTGTTTCTTTTTGGGAGCTGGGGGGGGGGGGGGGGGGCAAACAGATTATTTGCTAAAAATTTAAAAGTTAACAATAAAATTATAAATAATGGGAAATTTTTTAGCTTTTGATCTATAAATAGAAAAACAACGAATAACGAAGATTGCTAGGATTTGCGATCGCCTTACCTTAGCGGATTTACAGACTAGATTGCTAGAATTTGCGATCAGCTTGATGAAATTGAAGAAAACTCGGAATAAATTGAAGAAACTCTCTCGAATTTGAGATCTGCACGAAGAAATCGAAGAAAACTCATAAGAAATCGGATTTGATACCGGCTTGAAGAAAACACAGACGAACCTGAGGGGATTTGCGGCTAGGTCGCTTGGATTTCAGATGCAATCGTGGGAAGCAATCGATGAAACTCGCAGGTGATCGCTCGAAGAAATCGACGATCTCAAGGATTTTGGATTTGAGACAAAATATTAAGAAGCAGCAGAAGAAAGTTGAGGGCAGTCGATTGCGGTGATTGATGAAATCCGATGCTTTTAGGTGAGAAGCAGCCCAGATCCTCCTACGCGCGTTGGGAAGGCGATCCCTCGAAGGAGATCGTCGAATCGCTCGATGGAGATCGTCGAGATCGTCGAATCGCTCATAGGAGAACGTCGAATCGCCCGAAGTCTGGAAAGGGGATAGCTGCGGTTTAAAGCCCTAGGTTGGCTGCTGTAGCGGGGCGTAAGCACGATAAACAACAATTTACTTTTTACCCTTCCCGCTTTTTGTTCCCGCTAGTTCGTTTTCTATTATTTTAAAGACTGTAGCGGTTTTGAGCCGCCACAGAATATTTTGTTGATACCAGCGGGTCGTAACCGATACAAATGTAAGGATTTGTAGCGGTTTTCCAAACCGCGACAAACAAAACCGCTATAAACAGTCCTGTGTTTTGTAGTGAAACGATGCTTCCTCAAGATCTCCAACACTGTCCTCAAGTGCGAAGCATGCTCTTCCTCCGACTTTGAATAGATCAGGATGTCGTCAATAAAGATAACGACAAACTTGTCTAGAAAGTCATAGAAGATCAGATTCATCAGGTTCATAAAGACTGCGGGCGCATTGGTTACACCGAAAGGCATAACCACGAACTCGTAGTGACCATACTTCGTCCTGAACACCATCTTCGGGATGTCCTCCTTCTTCACCTTAAGCTGATGGTAACCACTCCTCAAATCCAACTTAGAGAACACCCTCGATCCTCCAAGCTAATCAAAGATGTCATCTATACGAGGCAGGGGATATTTATTCTTGATGGTCACAGCATTCAGCTCCCGGTAATCCACACACATGCGACGCTAACCATCCTTCTTCTTCCCCAGCAACACCGGTGCTCCCCACGGGGACACACTAGGATTAATGTAACCTTTCTGCAAAAGCTCGTCCAGCTGCCTACACAACTCCTCCAACTCTGCTGGAGCCATTCGATACGGCGCCTTCGAAATAGGCTGTGCTCCCAGAACAAGGTCGATCGAAAACTCGAGAGCTCGATCGGGTGGCAGTCCAAACATCTCCTCGGGGAAGACGTCGTCGAATTCACATACCACAGCTGGTCTACTCTGCTCCATCTGCATAGCAACAATCTCCACCGGTTTGGCCTGAAACCTGGCAGGGCCAAGCGAACTGCTACCTCGAATGAACTCAAACACTGGATGTCTGGGGATCTCGAACATCACCTTCTTCCTCCTGCAAACGATCGTAGCATAGAAGCTCGCTAGCCAATCCATTCCAAGCACTGCATCGTAATTGATGATGTTATGGATAATAAAATCAGCATAAAGCTCATGTCCACAGACCACCAAAGGGCAAGAATTGCATCCATGATGCACCGAGATCACGCCATTTCCTGTAACGATATTCCAACTCTTGGGAAGAGGGGAAGTCGTCAAGGAATGCTTCTCCACGAAGCTCCGGGATTTAATGCACATCGATGCACCAGAGTCAAAGAGGACTCGTGCAGGAAATGTGCAAACAAAAATCACACCTAACAGACATTCTATCAATCAAACATATTCTAACAACATTCATCTGCAAGAAACAAATATAATTTAACAACCAAAACTAATTAAAAAGGAAACAACTAAACAGAGGGTTACCTACGATAACCTCATCCACAGCCTCGCTCTCCACTGCAGTCATCAAGTAAGCCTGCCTCCTTGGCTGGACAGCCTGCTAAAACGCCTGCTTCTACGGAAGAAGAAGCGCTCCACGTTCAGCAGGTACAAGTGCTCTCTGCTGCAACGGCTGGGCTGCAACTGGTCCCCTCTGTAGCTATGCTCCCTCAGGTCCTCTCCTCAACTGGTTCGCATGCTGACAATCCTTCGCTACATGAGTAGCATCTCCACAGACCAGGCACTGCCCCAGGAATCTCCTGCACTGCTCCTTGATGTGGCCAGTCTTGTCGCAGAAATGGCAAGTCTTCACAGTAGGCCCACCTGGCCTCTTGAACTGAACTGGCTGGGTAGGCTTGAACCCAGGCCTAGCCACTCCTCTGGCCTGCTCCATAGGCCTCTTCCCAGCTCCAGAAATCTGTCCTCTCTTCTTCCTCGCAATCAACTCCTGTCTCCGAGCGGATACCAGCAACTTCTGATATGACTCCATGTCCGTCGTAGACATCAGGCTCTGCAAGTCTAGGGAAAGGCCCTGCAGAAAACTCTGAGCCTTCTCCTCAGCATCCTCCACCATCTTCGGTGCGAAGGGACTCAATCTAGTGAACTCCTGGTGGTACTGGTCCACCATCAGATTTCCCTGCTTCAGCTCAATGAATCGCTGCAACATCTCCCTCCTGGCAGCCTTCGGAAAGTACTCCTCATCGAACCTGGAATTGAAAGTAGCCCAAGGTATCGGCGTCGTCAACAGCTCCTCCTCTGCATCCCACCAGTTACGGGTATTATCCTTGAGCTGCTTCTTCGCCAAATCAACCCATCCAGCCGGGTTGACCTTCAACATCTTCAGATTATCCTCGGTATTCCTGATCCACTCCTCTGCAGCCAACGGTCCTTCAGATCCATCAAAGTAGGTCGGGTACAGCTCCCGAAACTGCTTCGCTCCTGGCTCGAAGCGAGGGGCACTCTGGGTATTCTGGAGCATGCCCTGCTGCACCTGCATCATCTGATGCATCATCCTCATGATCTCAGCATTGGTGGGCTCTCTATCCGGCTCCTCAGCACGATTGGGCCCACTACCAGATCGGGTCTGTCGTCGTCTAGCCATCTAGTGACATAGAAAACGAACAAACAAATTAGACTCAAAGCTCAATGACTTGGATGTTGCAATTTATTTAATGGACATTCTGTTATTATCGTTGTTCCGTTAATTCACAATTGCAAGAAGTGACCTGCATGGGCCACCAACAAAACCTGTCACGCGCCGCTTCCCAAAAACGTGGAGTCGAAGCGTGAGAAGGTCCGCTCAGACTTGAAGCTACAAAGCAGCAAGTCCGATAAGCGTCAATAAACAATATTAGCAGGTCCTTGCAATTGCAATACGAAACAAAGACAATAAAAGAAAATGAGACGAAAGATAAATCTCAGAATATCCATAATAATAAATTTCAACATCGCAGAAAAGCCACCAGGATAAAAGAAAAGAGTCTAAAAGAGGCCCCAGCATGGCCAACAAAAGTACAAATGTACAAAACAAGGTAATGGTGCTACGTACCGACAACTAACAGCAACCTAAGCAAAAACAACTCAAAACAGTCTCTAAGACTGGTCACCGGTGTCCACGAACTCTTCGTCAAACGTAGGCTCAGGCTCAGCGTCAACAAACACCTCGTCCTCAACAACTGTCTCTGGCTCAGGGTCTAACATGTGACACCCAAAAGAGCAAGGGGTACATGTCAGCAAGTCTAGAAGACTTGTGCAAGGAAACTGAAAGTACAAGTAAAAGCAACCTAGCAGTTATAGCATGATGCAATGACATGGCAGTTTAAGTATGAGTGCAACAAGTAAAGTAAAGAAAGTACAAGAGGACAACTAGCATGGCATGGCAAGAGTAGTAAACTACTAACAATCACAAGTCACGTTTTCAAGTCGTGCACAGAGTTCATGCCTTACAGCTGAAGAGGCTGTATGGGCACACTTCAATGCTGAGTGGTCGCTCAACCCTACCCCTCCACGTGTATCGAGCCAGGGCCTTACCCCCGAACGGGAATGCTCGCTTCTGGACCACGAGCTAGAAAGTGTTTTTCATGTTGGCATAGGGGTGCACCTTGCCCGGGACAAGCAAGTACAAGTATGTAGCGTGTGCTACAAATGCGACATTCAATGCATGGATGACATGACATAGCAAGTAGTAAAGAGTATAAGTAAGGAAAGTAAACATGACAGTTTAGTATGCATGATCAACAAGTTAAAGAGTTGGATCTAGCTTCGTTGTCAAGCTAGATCATTTTAGGTGACGGATCTAGTTTCGTTGTCAAACTAGATCAAGTAGGCGTCTAGCCAGCTATCAATTTACTGACTAGTCTATTTTACACTAAAAGCAAGGAAGTGGCCTAAAAACTTGGCCCTACACAAGAGTTGGCAAGTTTCACTTGCCTGCAAGTATCACGTCTGAGCAACACCGTCCAACGAGTCCAAAGTCACAAAATCCTACGTGCACAAGTCCACCGGACTAAAGTCCATATTATTAATCTTGATTAGTGGATTCTAAAACATTTAAAATACTTTAAAAACATTGTTTTTAGTCTTGATTAACATGCAATAGGTTGGGGGTCCTAGGGGTGCAAAGCGTTACCTCAACACGACGCGAAAGCTACACTGGCGTCGGGTAGCGACACCAGGGGTTGGAATAAAAGAACGCGCTCCAAGTCCAGATTCCAATATAGATTTCTCGCTGGAAAGATCAGAGCAGCAACCGGAGCAACGAATCCAGATTCTAAAGCTAGCACGTGCGACGACGGGCTACGACGTGTCGCAACGTCGTAAGCGGCAAATCGTCGGAGAGAAAGCTCCTTGGTGGGGCCCACAGTAGTCCTAGGGACCAATAGGGGACCCACAATGCCTCTGGAGAACTTGGGGGGCCCACAGTGGCAAGCGATGCGACGGGTGCGGGGTTGCGACATTTGGCTCTCGGTCGGACAAAGTCAGTGCGAGGAGTTCCGTCGGTCGGGCACTAGGGGTGCGAGGGATGCAGCGCAGCGGGGTTGCAATGGTGCGGGCGGGGGCTTGGTGCGGGGCTTGCTTCGGTCGGTGTGAGAGACAGCGCCGGTCGGGTGCTTGGTTGGGGCGTTGCAACGGTGCAACGTTGCAACGTGCGGGGATGCGGGTGTGAGCGGGGGATTCTGTCGGTCGGTGCGGGCGAGAGCGGGGGTCGGTGGGAGCGATGCAGAGTGGGGGCTGATGCGGTGCGGAGCGGAGCGGGTGCGGGGGGAAACTCTCGGTCTGACCGAGAAAATCTCTCGGTTGGGCACGGGCTTCGGTCGGGCGGCTGTGCGGTGCGGGCGGAGCAGATGATCGGGGGAAGCTGCCGGTCGGTGCGGGGGATTTGAGGCCGTTTCCTCGGTCGGACACGGGGGCGACTGTCGCAACGTTGCGACGAATCGTCGCAAGGGGGTTTTGGGGTTTTGGAAGCGACTAGGGTTATTTTCTTGCGAAAATAGTTCTTCCTAAGGGTTGTTTATATGTGAAGAGGGGTTGACTTGGTCTAGGGCTAATCCTAATGGGATTAGAAGTTCAAAAATATTTAAAATTTGAATCTCACACTCTCCAACTCACACAAGGCTTGGGTGCGGCCCAAATGAGCTGAGATTTGGCTCAAAAATATTTTGAAGTATTTAAAACGTAATAAAATTTTATTTGGCCAAAAATAATTTAAAACTTAATTATTAAAAATATTATAAACCTTGCTAAAAATATAAAGTAGGTCAAATGAACTTCAAAAATTATAAAATAAATATCGGGGTGATTGTGATGACGAAAGAAAGCTAACTAAGAAGACAAATCTCAATTTTGACGTCGGACGACGAAACTAAAAATAGAACCGTCTCCCGTCAAAAGTGAAAATCGCAACGTCTCTTCGAATAAGTTCAAATCGTGAGAGAACGACTCGAGAAATGTCGTTCCAAATTAGTGCCACAATTTAATACTCTTAGAGACATTCACAACGGCATATCACACCCAAGTGTTCACAAACAAACAAAGTCTAGAATAAACACGTGCACGGTCAAAAGCACGTGCACGAACAAAGTACAACGGAAACAGACCGTTACAGTGGAGGTGTGTATGTGGGAATGGGAGCGCTCGCAGGTGGAGGCTCTATGGCTAGTGCAGTGGGAGATGGAGAGCGTGAGGGTGATGGAGATGGGGATGGTGTGGGGGATGGACGATGTCTACGTGTCCGGTGAGAAAAGGAAGCACCGACATCATCGATTTTCCTCTTCTTTGCTGGGAGTTTCCTACCCCGTCTCCTAAGAGGCATGGTGTGGTGTATGCAAACGAATGCAAGCACAAATCAAGAGTACAAAAAAATAATGCTCGAGTGGAGGAACGAGTGTACCAAAGGCTCGTTAAAGCGAGACAATCGTGAGCAATGAGAATGGGCGATGCCTCGTAGTGAAGATCCTCCCTGAAGCTAGCTCCAAAGTAGTCCAACATAATACAAGCCCGAGTGCAAACTCCCTAGCTCCAAATGTACCTACACGAAGAATAGAAAGAATTTTAGTTGCAGATTAAAGAAATCGATATAGATTAGGGTTTAGAATTTGAAAGTTTTGAGATTCATGGTTCAAAATCGAGAATGTGAGAGAGAGAGAGAGAGAGAGCGATGGAAGGAAGGGATGGAGGAGATGAAGGCGAGATGGATGAGGGGGTTAGTGGCAGACCGAGCGGTGGAGCTCGGTTGGAGGGGTGGCACTGGTCGTCGGAGGGAAGAGTGAGTCGAGCGGGATTTGGGAGGGATGAGGTGCTCGGTCGGAAATGTTTGATTTAGGAGCATGAGGGAGTGACATTGAGGCTAGGGCTTAAATATTGGCCCGAGTCGAGTGATACTGCTCGAAATGGCCACTCAAATGGAGTACGGGCCCCGCTCACTTAAGTCGGTCGCTCGGTCGAGCGGCTTAAGTGGCTTGACCGAGCTCTGGTAAGAACAGAGTGGTGTTTGGAGGTCATCTGAGGGCTCCTGTACGACCAAGCAACCAAGATACTCGATCGAGCTAGCATAGTAACCGAACATTGTTTTTTGCTTCTTTTGCAGGTGACTGAGCTCGACCGAGCAACCAAGATACTCGTTCAAGCTAACCTGATAACAGAACGACATTTTGAGCTCTTTTCGCAGTCCACTGAGCTCAGCCGAGCGGCAATTTTACTTGGTCAAGTAGATCCCCTTTCTCTTTAATGATAGAGCATGCTCCTCTCGTCTTTTTCATTCGACTCCTTCTTTGTTTCTTCGTCATTTTGCGTGCTCACCTCATTGATCACCTGCACATGAACATACGCGTCAGAAATTTTTATATTTTTATGTTTTGAAGATTTTTAAATGAAATAAAAAATGGTTTTATCTGGTTTTTTTGAATGAGAACAAAAACTAAGGAAGGAATAAAACTAAAAGTAAGAATAAATTTGGGTTGCCTCCCGATAAGCGCTTGTTTCGTAAGCTCGACTCCTTTAGATTTTCAACGTCGCTCCAAGATGTTTAGCGCATATGAGATGCGCTCGTCATGCTTCACTATGAGTCCACAATTTGAAAGTTGGCCCGTGGCGTTTCGTTGGCCTTCAGCAGTCCCATCAATTTTAGCCTCCGGTTGTTGTTGATATGATAAAACGGGTGGCTCCTTGGCCAAAACTTTCAAGTATGTGGTCATTGCCTTGTCATGTATGACTCACTGTCATTGTCTAAATCCTTCCTCATGGGGTCTTTCATGACCTCCTCTATGGTGTAGTCCTCAGCAACTTTGTCTTCAACTAGTTCCAAATAGTTGACATCTTCACGCGGGAAGCGTTCCTTAATTTTCTTTTGCACGTGAAACTCAATCTCGATATTGCCAACATTCATTGATAATATCCCTCGACGGACATCTAGGAGAACTCCAGCTGTGGCCATGAATGGATGTCCTAGTATGATTTGGAAACTCCCCTCCTCGGACATGTCCATAATCACAAAGTCCAGTGGCACTCTAATGCCAAGCGGGTATGTGACAGATTGGTCTGCCAACTGTATGCGCATGGACGTGGGCTCTAACTTCATTCATGTATTCAAGCTCTTGAAGATAGAAAACTACATCAAGCTAATGCTCACTCCCAAATCAACTAGCACCCCGATTGATGGGGATACCGCCAATGGAGCACGGTACCGTAAAAATTCCAGGATCGGGCAACTTCTTTGGCAAGGTATTCTTTAGAACTGGAGTACAACTAACTACCAACATCACATCTTCTTGTTTCCTCCTCCCCAATATCGGTCCTTCTAGAACTTGGCATAGGTGGGGATCTCCATAATTGCATCCATGAACGGGATGTTCAAGTGAACACCCTTCTGAAGATCTATAAACTTTGCATACTTCTTTTCAAGTTTCTCCATGGCTAGTCTTTGTGGATATGGATGTGAAGGGCGACTTCCTTTATCTTTCTCGGCATCCTTCGACATAGATTTCTGAGTAGGTTTCTCCATAGAAGGGGGAGTGTCAGCATGTACCGTAATGGTAGGAATGGGCAATGGAATAGGTGATGTCTCCTCCTCTGCAGTGACAGATGGCTCATCAAAAATCTTCTCATCATTCACTAATACAATGGGCACATGAGCTATGGATCCTCCTTAAGAATGGTCATCGAAGGCTGTAGGTCCACTTGCTTGGGAACTGGTACCATCACTGCATCGATACTCTTCCCTCCTCTAGTCATGACTGTTACCACCACATTAACATGCCCCTCGGGTTTTGCTCAGGTTGAGATGGCAATCGTTCTTGAGCCTTGGCTAGTTGGCTCATTTGGTCTGACAGGTTCTCTATGGTGGTGGAGAGTTACCTTTATGTAGCCGCCATCTCTGCATTTTGCTTTGCTTGAGCACTCATGAAGCTTCTAATGCCGCCTCCACTCCAGATTTTTGTGCTGTCGGTGATTAGTACTTTTGTTATTACTGCTGGTAAGGTTGGCGGTTATAATATCTCGGTGGTCTTTAAGGCCCAGATGGCCTAAATTCGTACTGCTGCTGTGGAGGTGGTGCTTGTTGTGATGGAGGTTCTGTCGGCCTTGGTTGAGTAGGGATTTGTACAGCTCCATTGGGATTGCTATAGGAGAATCATGGATGTATCTTCCAAGCCGGATTGGACTATTGTGGCATTGGATTGCTCCCTTCTCCCAATATGTAATTGATTTGCTCCGCTGGTGTGTCTGTTCCATCATTGGAACCATTAATTGTAGCGTACCCTTGCTCGGTGTAATCTTCATATGTAGTATATACTGGAGCCTTTGAAGAAGTTGGAATGAAACTCAACATTTGTTCGATACCTGCAACTTTCTTAGAGAGGGACTCAAGTTGCCCTTCAAGATTTGTAGCCAGCTTTACCTCAGAATGGCTTGCACCGGTACCCTTAGAAGATATTGAGCGATCATCACCCCATTATTGATTGTTGGAGGCCATCTGCTCCAAAAGTGATGTGGCCTCCTCTGATAGATTTGCCAGTAAGGCGCCATTTGTAGAGGCATCAATAATCATCTTAGTATCTGTCTTCAAACCATTATAGAAACTCAGAATAACGTCCCAATCCGGAACACCATGATGTGGGCATTGATGCTGAAGATCCTTAAAGCGCTCGCAAGTTTTAGAGAGAGATTCTTGAGTGAGTTTCTTGAAGGATGTGATGTTGCTCCTAATCCTTACCATCTTGGACGATGGATAATATTTGTTCACAAAAGCTTGGGCTAGCTGCTCCCAAGTCTTTAAGGTATTGGTAGGATTTACACTTGACTAATAAGCTGCTTTATCCCGAAGAGTGAGCGGGAATAGATGAAGCTTAATAGGATCTTCACTTTGATCTTTCATTTGGAAGGTATCACATTTTTCTTGGAAAAGATGAAGGTGATGGTTTGGATTTTCGTAAGGAAGCCCATGGAAGGGATCCTGCTGTATAAATTGAATCATACCAGGCTTCAGCTCAAAGTTGCTTACCGCCGGTTGCAGTCTCAATATAGAAGAAATGTTGGAGAGGTTCGGCTTTATATAATCTTCAATATTGTAGGAACGTAGAAGAGATGTATGAGTCTCTGCCATTTGATCTTTCAAAAATATATTCCTCCTTTCTACTCTGAGTTGTCTCGTGGTCCTTTCTATCTCGGGGTCAAAGAATAGATCATTGGATCCCCTAAGACGAGTGTTCATGCACAAGAAACAAACTCAAAGAAGATGTCAGTAACAAAAGAAAAAGAGAATAAAAAAATATGGAGAGATAGAAAATGGTCAGAAAAATTAACAAGTCCTCAACTAAGGTAATAACCGAAGTAAAATCGTTTGCCTCCTCGGCAAATGTGGCAAAAGCTTGATCACTCCGAGGTTTAACTCCGAAAAGAGCCCGCAAATGAACGGTGTCAAAGTTTTATAATATAGAAAGATATCTATCCCACAGGGAGGCGATTGTTTTATGGTATTGGGTCTATTCAGAGCTGTGGAGAAATGTCAGTTATAGGCGTATTCGAAGGGTTGTCACGAGTATTCCTTATCTCAAATTAACAATTTAATGAAAACTAGGGAATATGAGTCACCACTATGACCATCGAAAGTCGATGCTAGGTCATAATTTTTAGGTTGAATTAGTTTTATAGGGCGAGATTGTCACATCTTAAATGTGGAATTCATGACCAACTACCGTTGTACCACTAATCTAATGTATCACGTACGTACTCGCACCATCGTGGATGGCCATGCACGCAATCCGTTCATTACGAACGACAATTGTTCTCAATCTCTGCTCACGCCACCATCGTGGGTTAGAGCTTCGATCTGTGATTTAATGGCTGTCATTGATGCTACTATCATATATCATCAATTATAAATATAGGACATTGGTGGAAACCATCAAAGTGCATGCCACTATCGTGGATCACGAACTCCATTTGAATTCACTATCAAACCTAATTAAGTTCATAGGGTATTACCTAGGATACGTGCCACCATCGTAGATCATGAATCCTAAATAGGATTGACTACAAACTACGATGGATCAATCAAATCACAACGCTTATTAACTAAAACAACATAAAAATCACAACTTTACATCTAAATCCTAAGATCCTAGGGCTCATCCATTAGCCCTAGAAAGAACTACTCACGATTCATAGAAAAGATGATAGAAATAAGAATATTCATAACGCACAACATCGTAGCGATATAAACCATAAAATCAATGAGATAGAGAAGAGAAATCGTTACCAAACCAATGAAGACGAAGAACTAATACTTAGAGAATTAAGATCCAAAGAATACAAAGCAAACACAATAATAAAAATCCAATCTTTTTCTTCCAAACAATAACGACGGATCAAAACTCTCTCTAAAACTAAAACTATAATAATGAAGTAAGCTTTCTAAACCCAGGGTAGAAAATAGGCTTATATACAGAGAGGGTTGACCCCCACAAAAATTAGAAAAGGCCTAAAATTCAGCCCAAGAAATTCTGCCCTGTCGCCCTACTCGATCAATTGGTGGTGCCACTCGGTTCGAGTAGGGCACGTTGGTGTCATCTTCTTCTTTAACTTGCACTGGGGGGTCAGGCTGCTCGGACCGAGTGGATGTCCCACTCAGTCGAGCAACAGTGGCCGATGCTTGGCTCAATTTTCTTGCTCTGCCTTTTGGTTAGCTTGACCGAATAGTGAAGCTGCTCGATCGAGCGGCGTGTCTGCTCAGGCGAGCTACAGGGGGTTCAAAGCCTTCAGAATAGTCACTCTGTTGCATTGTTAGCTCGATCAAGCAGTGAAGCAGCTTGGTCAAATGGATTCTGGTTTCTAAAATGCAACTAAGTCTTTTGGGGATGTCTTCTTTGTGGCCTTGCTCGACCGAGTAGGGAAGATACTCGGTCTGAGCTGCAGATCATTATTCGGAACTGCTACGCTCACATGACGTGTCTGCTTGGACCGAGTGGAATGAGTCCAATTGATCGAGTTCCTGGAAATGGCTGAAAGCTAAAGGATCTCTCAATTGTCCTCTCTCCATCTTCCTTCTTCCACTTCTCCTCCAATCTCTTCCTTCTCCTCGTCAAGCACCAAATAGACTCCACCATTGATGCTCCGGTAAGCTCGGATGTGTCCATGGCTCTGATTTGCTCCAAATCGCTCTAAAATTCCTGAAAATCCACAAATCTTCACGAGAATCAAATATATCATGAAATGCACGATAAAGTATAGGAAATGAGAACTTTGGACGATGAAAATGCTATTAAATCATGCAGTACAAGTATGGAAAATATGGACGCATCACCAACTCCAGTCCCATCATCCTACACTGAAGCGACGGCTTATCCACTAATGCACTCTACACCTGAAAAAAAATCACACCCTTAACGAGCTACAATCCCTAAATCGGGGCAATCCCTAAACCGGGATACCGAGAGAAACTTTCCAAGTGGAGTAAACCCCACACTTTATACTCACAATCCGAGTACTCGGTTTCGTAACCAAAAGAAACGAAAAAGAAACAACCTTACCTATGACTTGATAGATCTTACCAATGTGTATGAAGGAATGAAGATCGAAACACCAAGCGCTTGATGTAGAAGATGATGCACTTGGAGAACTCTCTCTTGATGCAATATCAATGCATGAACACTTTTAACCAAAGTGAAAGAGAAATGAGAGAGAGAGAGAGAAATGATTTAAGTTTTTGGCACTAAAAGGGTTCTAATTCAATGAGCATTGGTGCCTAAAACTGCCTCTCAACCGAGCTTAAGTAAGCCCTCAATCTTGAAAAAAGACAAGAAAATGGCTCCATGAAAATATCTCACAATGGCTATAAAAGGGCAGATTTTACAGTGACCAGGAGCCTGGATTAGAGTGAGCAGGCCCTGGTTCACTATTCAGACGTCTGGTAAAACTACTTCAGACGACTGATGCACCCAGAACTAACACTTAAAACCTGCCTAGCAGTGGCACGAATGCCAAAGGCTAGATGCGTCCTAAATGTAACTCCTGGACCGTACCGTAAGCGCACAGTGTCAAGTTATAGTATAAAAGATATCGATCCCACAATGAAGTGAATGCTAATATGGTCTTGGGTGATTCCTAGATCTTCGAAATATTGCTAGCAGTCGATTTTGAAAGTGTGGTTGTTGTGGAGTTATATCTCAAACAAGGTTGTAATAAATAATAGAAGACTAGGGCGTTAGGACTCACCACTAGGATCGTCGGATGTCAACGCTTGGTTAAAACTCTTACGTTGCATTGGCTTTATTAAGGGTTGTCACATCTAAGATGTTGAACTCATGGCTCTTGGCGCCATGGGTCTAACGTATCGCACGCTTACCCCGCTCTCGCGATATGCGTGACGTGCGATCTGTGCATTAAGAGATACCACTCTGGTGGGTGGAATGATCTCCACTGATGTCACTCTCATAGATAGAGCTTTGATGAGTGCTTTGGTGGCTCTTGTTGGCACAATGCCGGTAGTCGTCAATTCGTAATATAGGACGTTGGTGGATCCAATCAAGGAGTGCACCGGGCATAGCCGCGAAGCCTAATTGAATACACTAACTCGCTAATTAACTTCATATGATACGTCTTAAGCTCATCATGGCCACAGACCGTGGACATGATCTCAGTACGAGATCTCCTACAAACTTGGCTAGATCAACCAAAACACTTCTCTTTTTGGACCAATGCAACCGAAAAATCCCAACTTTACATCTAAATCCTAAGATCCTAGGGCTAATCCATTAGCCCTGGATATAACTACTCATGAATCATAGAGATAGCCATATAAGATTCAATAAAACCAAGAGAGTTCATCATTGCATGCGAACGCATCAAATAAAGCAAAGAAAGTTTAGAAATCGTTACCAACACGTCATAGAGCGATATCAAACACAAGAGAATTAAGAATATCAAGCTTCAACGCAATAAAGATCAATAAAAATCCAAGCTTTAGTCGTCACAAAATAGCGACGGGACTAAACTTCTCTAGATCTAAAAACTCTAATTAAAACTAAGGGAAATATTAAAAGTCTAGTCCCCCACAAATAGGGTAAAAATCATGCTTAAATACAAGGGGTATGGATCCCCCAAAATGTGGGAAAATCTGGGCACTTGAGCCCACCAACTTGGCTGGTCGCATCGCACTACTCGGTCGAGTAGCGGCACCTGCTCGATCGAATTGACATAGGCTCTCCTTTACTGCTTCTGCTACTCTGGCTGATATAGGCTACTCGGTCGAGTAGCCGATCTGCTCGGTCCAGAAGCTTTGTTGCTCGGTCGAGCTAGGGTGCTCGGAGAGAAGTCCAAAATAGACGTTCTGTTTGAATACATCTCGGTCAAGCTGGATGTTCTGCTCGGTTGAGTAGGTGTGTCCGTTTCCTCTGCATCATCGGCGTGTCAGCTTGGTCGAGTAGCATCAGCACTCGACCGAGTGGTCTTGGAAATTGAACATGGGCTGGAGCTAGGATCTTCATCTCTCGCTCTCTTCTCCTCCTCTCCACAAATCTTCCTCCTTGCCTCGGCGAACTCTCATGGAACCTCGCCAATGACATCCCGGACGTACCGAATGTGTCCATGTCCCTTAATAGCTCCAATTCGCTCCAAAACTCCTGAAAATCCACAAAGCTATACAAAACTCGAATATGGCATTAGAAGAGAGATAATATCTGAAAATGTGGGTTCTGGAGGCGAATATGATATGGAATGATGCAATAAAAATATGTAAAATATGGACACATCAAAATCCCCCAAGATTAACTCTTACTCGTCCTCGAGGAAGATGAATACGAGGCTTACCAGGAGATAAAAATAAGAAATAGAAGAAGGAATGAAAGATGGAGGGGATACTAGAGTAATCGATCAGATATCATGCCATAGCGACATATCATGATACTTTGAAAATGAATCATATGCTATAAGAATTTCATATCTTGACCAGACATATTACTTGCAAGCATTTAAGAGCAACAAAAGGGATTCTTTAAATAAATGTAATCAATTCATATCCACATCGTGTAATTCATAGAGTTTAATATACAAATGTTGGTGATGCACTTTTCAATCAAAAGATATAAGTGAAGCATGTAAGAATTCACACCAAGCATGCAATTGAGAATGGAATAAATCATGGCGTTCACATATTTATATCAAATCATGAAAAATCTCCATATCTAATATATTTTGCAAAGTCTAAGCATTATCAAATATTCCCATTTATGCCCAACTCCACTCTAATGGCGTACTCACTCATATGGTCAAATGAATTCACCCCCCAAGCTTAGCTTGAGGTATCACATCTAAGGAATAAGAATGGGATTTTTGTGGCTTTTCCCAAATAGTTTTTTGTAGCTGCAATAATGAAAACAGAGGGGGATATATGTATATATATTTTAACGTAGGAGCTTTAAAATATATATTTTTGGCTTTTTGGAAGCTATTGGGAAGTGGATGCGGTATAAGTAGCTGCAAGGAGGTGAAACCAAGTGACATATAGAGAAATATAAAGATGTGTGGAGAAAGAAATAGTATAACACTAAGTTCACTCATAAGATGTGCACAATGGTTCAATAAGATAATACTTCAACTAAACTCATAAGCAAGCATGTGTATTTTCATTCATTTCAACGAATAATGAAGTTAAGCGGTAAGGCATACGAACATATCAGGCATGCAACAGAAGGTAAAATAAGATAACAAGGCAGATGCTTCAGATATTCTAATGAAGCGTGAATCTTAGTGCATTTCCAACAAAAGCATACTAAATATTATTGCATACATTCAGTTTCAATTCATTTCATGCATTCATATAGAAAAATCATCAAAAGAAACATATATGCAAGCATATTGATAGCAAGACACTTAAATACTCTAAATAGCATGGCAAAGGTAATAAGCATCGTGATAGCTGCAGAGGCTATAAGAGATATCATCATATGGAATGTATCTAGCAAAAGGGAAAAAGAAAGGCGAAAAAAGTAAAAGCAAGCAAGCAGGCATACCAAAACATGGAAAATATAATGCTAAATGGAAAAAAAGAAAATGGTGGAGAAAAAGGGTGGAAAATAAAAATAAACAAGTGTAAAATTAAGAAAAATATAAAAAATGAAAATAAAAAGCAATAGCGCTCATCCCCCAAGCTAAACACAGCAGTGTCCTCACTGCTGAGAACACGTATGGACATGTATTCATATGATGCAAATGATGATATGATGCAAATGGAATATATACAAATGGGATGAGATGGTGTACATGCTGATGGTGCAAAATGGGGCTCTCCCTATGCTATGCAAAAATAGGGCCCCTAATCACGCCCGGATATACACCCGAAAAACGACTGTAGTTTTACCGCAAGCGCACGACGTAGTGGCGAGCGGGTATCGAACACAGGGAGGACAATTGACAGTATCCTACTTTGATTACCCAGCTATTGGTGGAATAAGAATAGTTTGATGGTGGTGTCACAATCGTTCGAATAGCAAATAGATATCAATATAATAAAAGCGTCTAGGGATAGGAAATCCCCACTACGGACCGTTTCTCATCCTTGTGAGTCATGAATATCAATGTTGCAAGGCTTGAATGTAGGTGAACTAGTCGCAACTTAATGTAGAACCAAGCTCACGCTCTCGCGCTATTACCGGTCTATAGCAACCTAGATTAGGGCCCACTCTCGTGCAAACCCCAACCTAAGCCACTAACGTGAAGATCAACATCATCGTCCAATTGCAACTCCAGCCCATTCTCGTGCAAACTCGAGCTACGATCTAAGTTATGATAGTTCGTATTCGTCCAATCTCTTGCAAACAAATATTAGTATAGATATAATAAAAATCCTAGCTTTGGTCCAATCTCTTGCAAACCAAATCTAGAGAATTTCGATTATAAACCTAAGTCGAATATCTAGGCCTTCCCATCAATTGAGATCCAATCTCTTGCAAATCCCAATCGATGGAAATTCCTAGCTACTCGCAATAAATCAATCAAAACCTAACATTTCTTCAATCCTAGCAACAATTCTATTCATTCATCACAATTTAGAGATCGGGTCTATAGGGTTCTTCCCCATGCCCTAGAACGAATAAACTACTCACAAATCATCATAGAAATCTCATAAAAATAGCAATTGATCATAGCATAATTCATTGCAAAGAAGAGACAATTCATAAAAATAAGATTTTTAGCAAGAAAGAACAAACCAAATTTGTCGCCTATGATCTCCAGCTGAGATTTCACAAAAGAATAGCCGTCAAAAAATAATAAAAGTCTCCCCTAAAACTAGGAAAAAACTAGGTTTAAATACAAGCTAAAATCGTCCAAAAAATCGTGACAAAACTACCCCTGCGCAGCCCAGAATCCGCAATCCTCGCAGCAGTCGGAATGCGTCACTCGGCCGAGTAACAGTGTCACTCAGCCGAGTGACAGACCCAATAATAAAACAGAGAATCTGTGGTTTTCGGGGGTCTGTCTCTCTGACTGACTTGGGCGAGTAGGCTTCTTTACTCGGCCGAGTAAGCAATCGTGCTCGGCCGAGTAGGCTTCTCAAAAATTCCAGTAACTTAGCCGCTTCTCGGTTGAAAATCCTTATTCTACTCGGGCGAGTAGGCTTTCTCACTCGGCCGAGTAGACTTCCTTGCTCGGCCGAGGAAACTTTGAAAATTGGCTGTGCATAATCGTTGCACTCGGTCGAAAGTAGCCTGTTACTCGGCCGAGTAGAGTCTCTGTTCAGCCAAGTAGGCTGTATCTGGGCTTTTTTCTTCTCCTCCTCGCCTCCTCGTCGATTCTATCGAATTTCTTCCTCTTCTGCTCATCCTCTAGTGCTGCTAACTCCTCAAATAAGCCGTAGGCGACGCTTCAGTATGTGCGAAAGTCCCTTGATATCATTTTTGCTCCAGATCGCTCCATATCTCTTGAAATACGACAACAACAAGAAATAGTGAAAAGCAACGCGATATCATCGAATAATCATGGGAAACACAATATAGGCGATCGAAATGACATGAAAACATGCAGAAAAAAGGTGTAAAATAAGGAGCGATCAAAATCCCCCAAGCTTACCTCTTAGTTGTCTTCGAGGAAGATAAGTAAAAGGTGAACCCGGCGGGTAAAAATAAGGAAAAAGGAAAAAGCAGATTGAAAAGAAAACAAAGAGGGAGGTGCTAGATCATTTCCTCAGGACATGGACTTGCTTACTCATATAGCACACGGCGAATAAAAACATGCCAATGATTTTTATCTCGATATCACGATCATATAAGGATGCATTCAATATAGAAACCCAAGAATATCAAAACAATATGGAATATGAAATCATTCTAGAATTAGTATCGTCTGAAGCATCTAAAGTAATATACATAATCAAAGACCACACACTTTTCAATTGATCACTTTCTATTTGGAGTATAAGAGGTATCACACAATATGAAGCAATAAGAATAGAAAGGAGTGGTTTTCATGAAATGCATGCTAAGTTTCAATTCCTGGACTTCGTAAAGCTTTTAGTAATCTCACCGAGAATAGAAAATTACCTAGCTTAGGTTGTTAGTCACAGACAAGTAGCCACTCTCACACACATCACTGGATCCTGTCCCCCAAGCTTATCTATAAGCGTGGTGACATCAAATTTAGCAATAAGAACATTCCCCATTTTTGAAGCTCCAAGAAATAAAAATAAAAGAGGGAAGAAAGAAAGAAAAAATGAAATGGGATCATATATGTACTTATTTTCTCTTTTCTCTCTTTTTTCTCTTTTTTTCAGCAATCAATATATACAATAAGGATCTCAAATCAAAAGATAGAGAGATATACATGAATATTTTTTTCTTTTTGATTTTGGGGTGTTGGAGCATGGATTTTTTATAGCAAGGGAGGATATGCCAATATAAGATTCGCTAAAGGGAGATTCACCAACGATTTTAAGTATAGAAATAATGCTCAATATATGTGGAGAAAGAAAAAATATGTAACACTCAGTTCACTCTATAGAATGTGCACGACAAATTTTAGCAGAGTAATGTAATGTACTCAGTTTGATCTCAGAAAAGTAAAATAATCCAGTTATATCAACATAGCATACATTCAATCAACCTGAAAGTGAAGCGTACAATTTTCATGCAATAAGAAGTGATATAAGACAACCAAGCAGTACTCCAAATATAGGCAATTAACGCGTGAAGCTTGGTGTGTTTTCTATGAAGAGTATACAATATAAATCATCAGACTCAGCTAATATAAAATTTCATTCACATTCATATAACAAAGGTGTAGGTTACTATCTCGAATGCATGGCATATGATATCTGAAATAAAAACAATGGTATGAAAAAATAATATGCATATAGAGATAATCTAATACCACGTCGTCGTCGTCACAGAAAATTCATCTCTAGCAAAAGGGCTAAAGGAAATAAGGATAAAAGAAAACGAAAACTACTATACATATGCAGCTCACAAAAAGTAAGAAAACGTGATGCATGCAAAAAAAATATGAAAAAGAGGGTGGAAAATAAGCGTAAAATAAATAAAGGTGGGAAAAATAAAAGAAAAAGTGATGAAAGTGACAAGTGAGTGAGACACTCACTCCCCCAAGCTAAACTGCATAGTGTCCTCAATGTGCAAAGTGTGGCATACCGAGAAAAAGATATGGGTGGGGTGGGTGAGGATGCATGCATGATAAGGATGCAACTAAAAGAAAATGATATGGGTATGCAAATGATGTATGCAGAGATGGAAGTGGTGCATGCAGAGATCAAAATGGCGCAATATAAGTGTCCCCAAAGTACCTCCTCTCTCCCAAAATGATATAGACAAGTATGCACAAAATGTGACCAAAACGTGTGTGGAGGATGGTGCAAAATCAGCAGGCAGAAAATATCCAGAATAGCAGCAGCAAAAGTGTGAGGGGCATCAAGTGTGTGCATAAAGGGGTGGTGGGGTACCAGCACTGTCTTGTTTTTGGAGGTGGTGGTGGCAAGGGCTGCTGGGTAGAGGTATGGGTAGTGGCAGGTGGTGGCTGTGACAGACGTGCAAGTATCTGGTTCAGGCTAACCTGAATACCAGGAAGTAAAGCGACGTGCCTCTGCATAGCAGTGACAGTAGCGAAGAGAGACTAAAAATCTCCTCTGAGCCCACTGACTGCCCTCTCTAAAGCACGGACGTGCTAGACAAGGGTGTCGGGGACGATGGAGCAGAGGGTCGTACTGGTGAGGAACAGGGCAACCTCGCACGGATACCATAAAGGACGGGTGTGGCTACCTGGTGTGGCTGCAGTGCTGTGCTCACAACAAGATGCTCGGCCTCTTTGGGAGGCTGAGACGCAGGAATGGTCGAAGAAGAGGGAGCAGTAGCAGAGGCTGAAATGATGACAGAGGGTGAGTAGGACAGAGATGTCGGTGACACAAAAATGGGGACAGAAGTCACGACACTCTCAGAGAAGACAGCAGCAGTGGAGACGGTAAATTCGACGACTGGGGAGGTCGTGAAGTGTGAAGGAAATGACTCCCCAGAGGTCAAGAATAAGAAAGAGGAAAGGGTCTCCACTGCGGAGGCAAAAGAGGGCTCGTCGCTCTCAATAATGGTGGTGGGTCCCTCAGGGCTCACAACAGAAATGGGGTCAATGGAAATCGACACAGTGGTGGAGGTGGTGGACTCAGCAAGTGTACTCCCGACACTGACAGAAGTATGGACAGAAGTGTCGGGAGGTGCAGATGAAGCAGGTGCAGGCTGAGGTATCACAGGGTCCAGGGGTGGAAGGAGTGGCCCTGCTGAGCAGCCTCATGCTCAAGCACGTACGCGGCAGGGATGTGGACGTCCATCGCTTGAATCCACTCCCCTCCTGCGGGTCCAATATGTGTCCGAGCGGGGCTCGAAAAAACCATGTAATCGGTGCCAAAGGGACCGTGCAGACACACCCAGTGGTGTTGAACATGTGGAAGAAGCATCCTCATCCGGGCCATAACATCTATGGAAAGAGAAGTGGGGCCCGGGGGTCTAAGCAAGCCAGCAGGGAGGTCAACTCCGCATAAGGGAGCCAGCAGGGTAATCAGACCGCCGCAACAGATAGGCGTCCTAGCTCCAACAGAAATAATGATGCGGTCCAAGTACCAACTGGCTATGTCAATCTCGATGGCGGGGACCAAAACATCTCCACCCTTCTCGAAGGCCCTCGATCGTGTCATCGTATAGAGCATGTAGAGCTCTGGCATCGACAACGTCCCTGGCTCATACCTCACTAAGAAAGTGGTCGCCATGAGACGTTGTGCAATGCAGAGGCATGGGTGGAGGATAATGGAGGCCTTGGCCCGGCTAGGGTCAAAGGCGAGAGGGGAACCTGTGATATGTGTCCAGAATGTGTGTGCGTCCAATGACAGCGGTGGGATGTGTGTGGGACTATAGGCTCGGTCTGGGTCCGGAATTGGGGGCCACTGAATGTAGGCTCGGAGTATGTCGAGAGTGACCTCATACTCATGATCCATAAGTTGGAAAGAGCAAGCCATAGGAGTCCTAGTTATAGAACTCAGGACCTCTAGTGTCGGATGTAACGACTGCTTTTCATGTATCTGGATTTATTATAATATAATATATGTTTTGGTGGATTTTCCCCTCAAGTGTGGTTTTCGTCTCCGTAGCTTTCGTTTTCGATCGATTCGTCGTATTTTCTCGTTTCTTCCCTAGGATTGTCAATTTCGAAGTATGTCATTCGTGACGGACTTCATAACGGTCGTATCTTACTATTAGATCAAGCCTAGGAGTCTTAGGAATCGATCCTGGGGCCCCGCGCTCCGTATCGGAACTTTTGGTGCACATTAGCCGGTGTAAGAAGGGCCACCGACCGACTAGATGAGGATCCAATCGGTCGGAAATCCTTCTTGAACCGACTAGTTGGCCTTCTAAAATTGTTCAGGAGTTACTGTTTATCGTTAGTCAGTCTAAGAACGTTGGTTGACCGACTAGGTTGCAAACTAGTCGGTCGGCAATGCTTCTTTAACCGACTAACACATCAACTATTTTTGACACTAGTTACTGTTTACTCTTAGTCGGTCTAAGTTCATCCTTCGACCGACTAGTTATCAAACTAGTCGGTCAAGTTAGGTACTCAGACCGACTAACTCTTAGTTCAGGTTTTCGACTGGAGTTACTGTTTACACTTAGTCGGTCTACGTTGTTCAACCGACCGACTAGATCTCAAACTAGTCGGTCAGCAGTTGGTCTTTGACCGACTAAGCAGTGCAGGAAACCCTAGTTTTGCCCTAGCCGCCACCAAACTCTATAAATACCCCTCCAAACGTTTTCTTCTCCTCCCTCACGACCTAAAACCCTAATTTCTTCCCCATTTGAGCCCCCATCTCCCTCAAACCCTATTTCCTCCATCCAAGCTCATCCTCCATCATCCAAACCCTCCCTCCACTCATTCCACCTCTCATCTTCCCCAAATCTCCATCAAAATCCCCAAATCCCCCAAAACCCTATTTCTCCAAACTTCCCCAGTCATTTCCAGATCTGAACCCTAGGTTCCCCGGAGCGTTTCTCCCGTCGCCGTGGTTGCTCGGCGTTATTCTTCCGTTCCTTACGCGGTAATACTCGACTCCTTTAATTTCAACATAACCCACATTGACATTGTGAAATCCTAATAAAATGGATTGATTAGATGATTAGGGTTCTAATAAGAAACTTATTTAGGATCTTTATGCTAATGATTGTTTTGCCATAACAGCGAATCTTTCCGTAGTTAGCTTGTGTGACGATCTTCATTGCTCGTCAATCCCGGTATCAGGCAAGTGAAACTTGCATCTCTTGATTTGGGCCATGTCTTAGGCCATTTACCTTGCTTTAGCGTAAAAGAGACTAGACGGTGAAAGGATAGCCGTTTAGACGCCTTTGACCTAGCTTGACAACGAAGCTTGGTCCGTCACACTCATCATGCCTGTATGTCACGTTTAATTTCCCTAAACGGTACGCGTATTAACTGTTCATGTCATCCATGCATCCTTAACTGCTATTGCATTTTTAACTGCCATATTTAATTCAAATAAACGGTACGCGGATATCTGTTCATGCCATTGCATTTTGCCTGTCACGTTTAAATACAATTAACGGTACGCGAATATGTTCATGTCATTGCATTTTGCATGCTTGAATACTCATCGTGATTGTGTAGCTTCGCTACATACTAGTGCTACTTGTTCCGGCTAGGTGCACCCCTACGCCATACTTGTTAAATACACTTTCTGGCTCGTGTTCCAGAAGACGAGCTCATCACAGCCTGAGGGCATAGGGCACTCGTTGAGTGATCCCTTGTACTTGACACTCGAACACATCCTGAGGGCATAGGGCACTCGTTGAGTGATCCCTTGTACTTGTACTTGTTACCTGACGCTACTTGCCACAACAACCACTAGCCACTTGTACTCTCCTTTACTTTACTTGTTACTGCCTTACTTTACTTGCCATGCACCATATTTTAACTGCTAGGTTGCTAGTTTATCTTTATTCCCGTTTCCTTGCACAAGTCGTTCGACTTGCTGACATATGCCCCTTCTCTCTTTTGGGTGACACATGTTAGAGCCCGAGCCCGAGTTACTTGCTGAGGACGTGGTGTTCGCTGACGCTGAGTCAGAGCCCGCGTTGATTGAGGACTACGTTGACACTGGGGATCAGTCCTAGTGTCGTTGTTTAGCTACTTTTGTTAGACTGCTTAGTTGTCGGTGCGTGGCACCTAGTTGATACTCTGTTATGTTTGTGTTATTTTGTTGGCCTTGTTCTGGGCCTTAGACTCTTTTTCTGTTAGCCTGGTGGCTTTTCTGTGATGTGGAATGCATTGTGGACGAACTTTGGGATTGGTATTTTATCCGTCTCTTTATTATTATTGTTGTTGTTCCTTTTTGCAATTACAGGGACCTGCTTATACTAAATTGAACGCTTATCGGGTTTGGGGCTTCACAGCTCCACTCTCGTGCGGACCTTCTCATGTCTCGCCTCCATTTTAGGGAAGCGGGGCGTGACAGGTTTTAGTGGTGGCCCATGCAGGTCCTCTGTAACTGCAATTATCAGGGATAACAATAATGATATAAGATTGTCCAACAAATAAATTCGATATCCGAGTAATAAGCTATGAGTCTAATCTGCTTCGTTTTATATGTCACTAGATGGCAGGAAGGCGATTCACCCGTGGTGGAGGTAGTGGTGCGATCCCTCATGATGAGGAGCCTGAGCGGGAACCCACTAACGGTGAGATGATGCGGATGATGATCCAGATGATGCAAGTTCAGCAGGGCGTGCTTCTGCAAGTCCAGAATGCTCCACCTGCTCGAGCTGCCCGGGCTCTTCCGGATGCCCCTCGCTCCGAGCCGGGAGCGAAGCAATTTCGGGAGCTGGGTCCCGCATATTTTGATGGATCTGAGGGTCCCCTGGCTGCTGACGAGTGGATAAGGAACATTGAGGATAACCTGGCGATGGCGAAGATTAACCCGGCTGGATGGGTTGATCTGGCTAAGAGGCAGCTGAAGGATAACGCCAGGAATTAGTGGGATGCTGAAGAGAAGATGCTGGTGGAGCCGATCGTTTGGACTACCTTCAAGTCCAGATTTGATGGAGAGTTTTTCCCGAAGGCTGCTAGGCAGGTGATGCTGCAGCGCTTTATAGATCTGAAGCAGGGGAGCTTGTCGGTGGATCAGTACCACCAGGAGTTCACGAGGCTCAGTCGGTTTGCACCTAAGATGGTGCAAGATGCCGATGAGAAAGCTCAGCGATTTCTTCAGGGACTTGCCTTGGAGCTTCAGAGGTTTGTGACCTCTTCTGACTTGGAGACATATCAGAAGGTTTTGATTGCTGCGAGGCGGCAAGAGTTGAATTTGAATCAGAGGAAGGGACTTGTTTCCGGAGCTGGGAAGAGGCCTATGGAGCAGGCCAGGGCGGTGGTTAGGCCTGGTTTCAAGCCTAATCATCCGGTGCAGTTCAAGAGGCCAGGAGGGCCTATTCTGAAGACTTGCCATTTCTATGGCAAGACTGGACACCTCAGGGATCAGTGTAGGAGGTTTCTGGGACAGTGCATTGTCTGCGGAGATCCTGCCCACACCATCCGGGAGTGTCCGAAGTCGAGGCAGCCTTGGCGGGCTCCTATTGCAGCACAGCCGTTGCAGCATCGAGCTCCTGTGCCCGTTGGACGTGGAGCGCCACTTGTTCCATAGAGACAGGCTTTTCGGCAGGCTGTTCCGCCAAGAGGGCAGGCTTTTCTGATGACTGAGGAGGAGAGCATGGCCGTGGATGAAGTTATTGCAGGTAACGCTCATTCTAGCTATTTATCTTCCTTAGTTAGTTTGATCTTTGTTTATGTCGGTTGCTTGCTCGTGATTGTTTGCTAGACTAGGATTTGATTGTTAATTGCTTGTTAGGTGTGGTTTTGGTTTGCACATTTCCTGCGCGAGTCCTCTTTGACTCTGGTGCATCGATGTGCATTATTTCTCGGAGCTTCGTGGAGAAGCATTCCTTGTCGACGTCCTCTCTTCCTAAGAGTTGGAATATCGTCACAGGGAATGGCGTGGTCTCGGTGCATCGTGGGTGCAATTCTTGCCCGTTGGTGGTTTGTGGACGTGAGCTTTGTGCTGATTTCATTGTCCACGACATCATCAACTATGATGCAGTTCTTGGTATGGACTGGCTTGCGAGCTTCTCTGCTACGATCGACTGTCGGAGGAAGAAGGTGGTGTTCGAGATTCCCGGACATCCAGTGTTTGAGTTCAGTCGTGGTAGCAGTTCGCTTGGTCCTGTCAGATTTCGGGCCAGGCCGGTGGAGGCTGTGGCTATGCAGATGGAGCTGGAGTGGCCAGCTGTGGTGCGAGATTTTGGCGACGTCTTCCCCGAGGAGATGTCTGGTTTGCCGCCTGATCGGGCTTTGGAATTTTCTATCGATCTTGTTCCAGGTGCGCAGCCGATTTCGAAGGCGCCGTATCGTATGGCACCGGCAGAGTTGGAAGAGTTGCGGAAGCAGTTGGATGAGCTCTTGCTGAAGGGTTATATTAATCCTAGCGTGTCTCCGTGGGGAGCACCGGTGTTGTTGGTTAAGAAGAAGGATGGTTCGCGACGCATGTGCGTGGACTATCGGGAGTTGAATGCGGTGACCATTAAGAATAAATACCCGTTGCCTCGCATCGATGATATTTTTGATCAGCTTGGAGGTTCGAGGGTGTTTTCTAAATTGGATTTGAGGAGTGGTTACCATCAGTTGAAGGTGAAGAAGGGAGATGTTCCGAAGACAGCGTTCAGGACGAAGTATGGACACTATGAGTTTATGGTTATGCCTTTCGGCGTAACTAACGCGCCCGCAGTTTTCATGAATCTGATGAACCTGATTTTCTACGACTTTTTGGATAAGTTTGTCGTTATCTTCATTGACGACATTCTGATCTATTCGAAGTCGGAGGAAGAGCATGCCTCGCACTTGAGGACGGTGTTGGAGATTTTGAGGAAGCATCGGTTGTATGCTAAGTTTTCGAAGTGCGAGTTTTGGCTGGATCGAGTTGCTTTTCTCGGGCATGTGGTGACTGGAGATGGTATCTCAGTGGATCCCGAGAAGATTCGGGCCATCAGGGAGTGGCCTGTTCCGTCGTCTGCGTCTGAGATTCGGAGTTTTCTCGGACTTGCTGGTTATTATCGGCGATTCATTAAGGACTTTTCCCGTATTGCTGAGCCGATGACCAGGTTGACGCGGAAGGATGTTGCTTTTGTTTGGTCGGGTGATTGTGAGGGTGCTTTTGGTGTTCAGAAGGAGAGGTTGACGACTGCCCCTATTCTTGTTGTGCCTGATCGCAGCGGTGGATTTGAGATCTTTTGCGATGCTTCTGGCAAGGGTCTCGGTTGTGTGTTGCATCAGCACGAGCATGTTGTGGCGTATGCGTCTCGTCAGCTTAAGGTTCATGAGAAGAATTATCCGACGCATGATTTGGAGTTGGCTGCCGTTGTGTTTGCTCTTAAGATTTGGAGGCACTTTGTGCTGAGTGAGAAAGTGAAGATTTTCACCGATCACAAAAGCTTGAAGTATATTTTCACTCAGAAGGAGCTCAACATGCGACAGCGTCGATGGTTGGAGCTTATGGCGGATTATGATATTGACTTGCAGTTTCACCCTGGCAAGGTGAATGTGGTTCCTGATGCGCTGAGTAGGCTTCCAGCGGTGATGATTTTGACCTCGCAGTGGAGATTGCAGCAGGATTTTTGCGAGTCTGGTGTTGAGATTGTTCTTCCTGGGGAGGCTTCTTCGTTGATGTACATGCAGGTACAGTCGACGATCGTGGATCGGATTAAGGCTGGCCAGGCTGAGGATCTGAAGCTGGTGAAGATTCGGGAGCAGGTGGAAGCCGGTCTGCGGACTGACTTTTTGATTCATGAGGATGGCTCGCTGAGGTTTGGAGCCAGGTTATGTGTGCCTGCTGGGGATATTAGAGAGGAGTTGATGGTGGAGGCACACAGTTCGCCGTATTCTGTGCATCCTGGTGGCACCAAGATGTGCCAGGATCTTCGTCTGAATTATTGGTGGCATGGTATGAAGAGGAGTGTGGCTCGGAGTGTAGCCAAGTGCTTGGTTTGCCAGCAAGTGAAGGCGGAGCATCAGCGTACGGCCGGGTTGCTACAACCGCTTCCGATTCCGGAGTGGAAATGGCAACACATCACTATGGATTTCGTGACTGGACTACCTCGGAGTCCGAAGCAGAATGACACGATTTGGGTGATCGTAGATCGATTGACCAAATCTGCGCACTTTATTCCGTTCCGAGTGGGACAGTCTACTGAGGCGCTAGCAAGGAGATATATGGAGGTAAAAATTCTTTTACTCTCCGTTTTATTTCCTTTTCCTAGTTTGGATAGTGATGTAACGTGAATCGTGCAGGAGGTTGTGCGACTTCATGGAGTCCCTGTGAGTATCGTGTCTGACAAAGACACGAGGTTCACATCTCAGTTCTGGCAGAGTTTGCAGAAGAGCTTGGGTACGCGTCTGAGTTTCAGCACGGCGTACCATCCGCAGACGGATGGCCAGTCCGAGAGGACGATTCAGATTTTGGAAGACATGCTGAGGGCGTGCATGTTGGATTTCAAGGGTTCGTGGGAGGACCATCTACACTTGGTGGAGTTCTCTTACAACAACAGCTTCCAGGCGAGTATTGGCATGGCGCCTTTCGCCGCTCTTTATGGGAGGAAATGTCGATCGCCATTGAGTTGGGATGACGTTGGAGATCGGGAGTTGTTGGGACCTGAGATGATCGTGGAGGCCGTGGATATCGTCAGGAATATTCGGGAGAGGTTGAGAATTGCTCAGGACCGTTTTAAGCATTGGGCGGATGCTAAACGTCGTCCTTTGGAGTTTCAGCCGGGCGACCATGTGTTCTTGAAGATTTCCCCGAATCGTGGTGTGATTCGTTTCGGGAAGCGAGGGAAGTTGAGCCCGCGATACATTGGACCATTTGACATTTTGGAGAGGATTGGCGAGGTAGCTTATCGCTTGGCCTTGCCGCCATCTTTGGAAGGAGTTCACAATGTTTTCCATGTGTCGCAGCTTCGTCGATACATTAGCGATCCATCTCATGCGGTGGATTTTTCGGAGATTACCATTCGCCCCGATTTGACGTATGACCAGCATCCAGTGCAGATTCTGGACAGGCGTCAGAAATCGCTTCGGAACAAGATTGTCAATCTTGTGAGGGTGATGTGGCGACACGGCTCACCTGGAGAGTCTACTTGGGAGAATGAGGATGAGATGCGAGAGCGTTTCCCACTTTTGTTTCCGGACTCGTGAGAATTCGGAAATTCCGAGGACGGAATTTTTCTTAAGTTGGGGAGGATGTAACGACTGCTTTTCATGTATCTGGATTTATTATAATATAATATATGTTTTGGTGGATTTTCCCCTCACGTGTGGTTTTCGTCTCCGTAGCTTTTGTTTTCGATCGATTCGTCGTATTTTCTCGTTTCTTCCCTAGGATTGTCAATTTCGAAGTATGTCATTCGTGACGGACTTCATAACGGTCGTATCTTACTATTAGATCAAGCCTAGGAGTCTTAGGAATCGATCCCGGGGCCCCGCGCTCTGTATCGGAACTTTTGGTGCACATTAGCCGGTGTAAGAAGGGCCACCGACCAACTAGATGACGATCCAGTCGGTCGGAAATCCTTCTTGAACCGCCTAGTTGGCCTTCTAAAATTGTTCAGGAGTTACTGTTTATCGTTAGTCGGTCTAAGAACGTTGGTTGACCGACTAGGTTGCAAACTAGTCGGTCGGCAATGCTTCTTTAACCGACTAACACATCAACTATTTTTGACACTAGTTACTGTTTACTCTTAGTCAGTCTAAGTTCATCCTTCGACCGACTAGTTATCAAACTAGTCGGTCAAGTTAGGTACTCAGACCGACTAACTCTTAGTTCAGGTTTTCGACTGGAGTTACTGTTTACACTTAGTCGGTCTACGTTGTTCAACCGACCGACTAGATCTCAAACTAGTCGGTCAGCAGTTGGTCTTTGACCGACTAAGCAGTGCAGGAAACCCTAGTTTTGCCCTAGCCGCCACCAAACTCTATAAATACCCCTCCAAACGTTTTCTTCTCCTCCCTCACGACCTAAAACCCTAATTTCTTCCCCCTTTGAGCCCCCATCTCCCTCAAACCCTATTTCCTCCATCCAAGCTCATCCTCCATCATCCAAACCCTCCCTCCACTCATTCCACCTCTCATCTTCCCCAAATCTCCATCAAAATCCCCAAATCCCCCAAAACCCTATTTCTCCAAACTTCCCCAGTCATTTCCAGATCTGAACCCTAGGTTCCCCGGAGCGTTTCTCCCGTCGCCGTGGTTGCTCGGCGTTATTCTTCCGTTCCTTACGCGGTAATACTCGACTCCTTTAATTTCAACATAACCCACATTGACATTGTGAAACCCTAATAAAATGGATTGATTAGATGATTAGGGTTCTAATAAGAAACTTATTTAGGATCTTTATGCTAATGATTGTTTTGCCATAACAGCGAATCTTTCCGTAGTTAGCTTGTGTGACGATCTTCATTGCTCGTCAATTCCGGTATCAGGCAAGTGAAACTTGTATCTCTTGATTTGGGCCATGTCTTAGGCCATTTACCTTACTTTAGCGTAAAAGAGACTAGACGATGAAAGGATAGCCGTTTAGACGCCTTTGACCTAGCTTGACAACGAAGCTTGGTCCGTCATCCTCATCATGCCTGTATGTCACGTTTAATTTCCCTAAACGGTACGCGTATTAACTGTTCATGTCATCCATGCATCCTTAACTGCTATTGCATTTTTAACTGCCATGTTTAATTCTAATAAACGGTACGCGGATATCTGTTCATGCCATTGCATTTTGCCTGTCACGTTTAAATACAATTAACGGTACGCGAATATGTTCATGTCATTGCATTTTGCATGCTTGAATACTCATCGTGATTGTGTAGCTTCGCTACATACTAGTGCTACTTGTTCCGGCTAGGTGCACCCCTACGCCATACTTGTTAAATACACTTTCTGGCTCGTGTTCCAGAAGACGAGCTCATCACAGCCTGAGGGCATAGGGCACTCGTTGAGTGATCCCTTGTACTTGACACTCGAACACATCCTGAGGGCATAGGGCACTCGTTGAGTGATCCCTTGTACTTGTACTTGTTACCTGACGCTACTTGCCACAACAACCACTAGCCACTTGTACTCTCCTTTACTTTACTTGTTACTACCTTACTTTACTTGCCATGCACCATATTTTAACTGCTAGGTTGCTAGTTTATCTTTATTCCCGTTTCCTTGCACAAGTCGTTCGACTTGCTGACATGTGCCCCTTCTCTCTTTTGGGTGACACATGTTAGAGCCCGAGCCCGAGTTACTTGCTGAGGACGTGGTGTTCGCTGACGCTGAGTCAGAGCCCGCGTTGATTGAGGACTACGTTGACACTGGGGATCAGTCCTAGTGTCGTTGTTTAGCTACTTTTGTTAGACTGCTTAGTTGTCGGTGCGTGGCACCTAGTTGATACTCTGTTATGTTTGTGTTATTTTGTTGGCCTTGTTCTGGGCCTTAGACTCTTTTTCTGTTAGCCTGGTGGCTTTTTTGTGATGTGGAATGCATTGTGGACGAACTTTGGGATTGGTATTTTATCCGTCTCTTTATTATTATTGTTGTTGTTCCTTTTTGCGATTACAGGGACCTGCTTATACTAAATTGAACGCTTATCGGGTTTGGGGCTTCACAGCTCCACTCTCGTGCGGACCTTCTCACGTCTCGCCTCCATTTTAGGGAAGCGGGGCGTGACATCGGACGGATGTAGGTTTCCACCGACACCGACAGAAAGTCACGCCACCCCCACGTTGTCGTACAACTGGAGCAGCCCCTCTAATACCCCTAGGCGCTCAAAGTCGCCTATGTGCATGAACCTAGTGGGTATGATCGAGCGATGGGAGATACGCTCAAATCTGGCGCGCTGCACATCATCTCTGAACGTAATCCCAAGCGCGTCGAACGTTGGGGCGGTCTGTGCCGGTGGTGGTTGTATAGGTGCGGTAGGAGGCAGATGTATGGGTGGTGGCGGGATAGGTGGAGGGGAGTCCACTCTATCAGAAGAGGAGCCAGGCTCACTGGTCCTCTTCCGCTTCGAGGCGGGCGCCCTCGAGCGAGACCTAGTGCAGGGCGGCATATGAGCTGTGAAGAGTGCCTACCCAATAAAAATGCGAAGTGCTGAAAATATGGAACAAGTATACCTGAGCACGATGCGAGAGCAAGCAATGTGAGCATGCGAAGATTCTCCTCCTCTGAGAAGCTCCAAGCTGTCCTGGATTTCCCCCAAGCTAGCCTGAAACACAAGTTTGCAAATCAGCAATGAATATCAATACGTATGGGGTAAGATCAAGTATAATAGATATATATGAATATTAATTTATATTTTGGGCTTGATGGGCTTACGGATAGGAGAGAATGGAGAAAAATAGGAATTTTGAGAGTAATAGGGGGTGTACGGCAAGGGGTGGCAGGCGGCGGCGGGCGGGCATTGACCGAAGGCGACGGTCAGCAACCAGCAGTGGTGTGGCTCAGGCGAGGGGTGGTCGTGGTTTGGCGATGAGCAGGAAGACAAAGAGGCTCGGGGAAATTGGGGAAATTTTAAGCTTTTGGGATTTGAGCCCGCGGTTGCTGGGTATATAAAGGAATGGATCACTCGACCGAGTGACGCGTTCACTCGACCGAATGGCATGGTTAAATTTATTTCGAAATTATTCCTACAGAAGTTGCGACTTGGGCGAGTAGGTCTTACGACTCGGCCGAGTAGACATATGTCGTTCGGCCGAGTAGCAAGGCTACTCAGAGCTATAAAGTGCAATAAAGTGTCTGATTCACTCGGCCGAGTGACTAAGTCACTCGGCCAAGTGGCATTTAAATTACAGAGAGTAGTTTTAGGATCTTCCCTGATCAGTACCCTACTCGGTCAAGTAGGTTCTTTGCTCGGCTGAATGACTATGTCACTCGACCGAGTGGCCCGCTGTTTTCAGCTCCAACTCTTTGTTTTTGCTCTACTTTCTATTTTTCGTCTTCCTGTCAGTGATCACTCCTTATTTTACACCTTTTTTCCGCATGTTTGCATGCCATTTAGATCGCCCAAATCATGTTTTTCACGATATATCAACGATATTGCGATGCTTTTCACGATTTGTTGTTTTTGTCGCATTTCAGGTGATTTGGCGCGATTTGGAGTGATCCCGAGATGCGCTTACTCTAGACGGTCACCAACGACCTCCCCGAGGGGTATTTTGCTGTTGGAGAGGAGCGGAAGAAGAATGGACGTCGCAGGAGCGACGAGGAGGCCAAAACAAGCAGATTGGGCATTTTTTGTGTCCCACTCGGCCGAGTGGAGGAGCCACTCGGCCGACCAGCGAGACACTGCTCGGCCGACCAGTTCAGACACGAGTTACCTGTGCACTCGGTCGAGCACAGAAGACCCACTCGGCCGAGTGACGATACCACGTCCGCCCGAGTGGCACCCAGACGAGGCCCTTCCAAAACATCGAAGTTACTGTTTTTCGGCTGCCTGAGCTTCAGAAGACCCACTCGGCCGAGTGGAGAATCCCGTCCGCCCGAGTGCAGTGAAGTCATCGGCCGAGTGACGACAACTCACTCGGCCGAGCCGCCTCCGAACTGAAGACCCCTGAAAGCCCCGACTTTCTGGAAAATTGCAGGGTTTTCACTCGGCCGAGCGACTTTTGTCACTCGGCCGAGTGCGATGCGCTGCCTGTAGCGAAAAATGCGGAAAACAGGCTGTGCAGGGGTATTTTGGTCAGGATTTTTGGACGATTTTTGGGGCTATTTAAGCCATGTTTTTACCCTAGTTTTGAGAGCCATCTCTTAGATTTTTTGCAGCTTTTTAGATTACTTTTTAGCTTTATTATTGTGATTGGAGAAGAGGAAAAACTTGGATTTTTGTTGGATTAAATTGAAGAACTCCATTGGTTTGCATCTCTCTTCCCTAAAAATTCTATTTTTATTGTTTATCTCAATATTTGTGATGAATTCTATTGCTTATTTCATTGATTATTTTTGTGCTATTGCTATGATTTGTGAGTAGTCTCCACGTCTTGGGGCGTGGGGATGAACCCTACAAGCCCTATTTCCTATTTGTGATGAATTGGTAGAAATTGAGCTAGAATTGCTATTAGGGATTAGATTGGGATCGATTTACTACGGATAGCTATGAATTCATATCAATTGGGATTTGCAAGAGATTGGATCCCAATTTGATAGGAAGCCCTAGAAATCCGAATTGGGTTGGAGTCGGATTTTCGAAGTATCGGTTTGCAAGAGATTGGACCGATACCAGGATTTCCGATTGCAATTCCATGCCAATACCCGTTTGCAAGAGATTGGACGGGTAGGAACTATCCTAATTTAGATTGTGGACCGAGTTTGCAAGAGATTGGGCTCGGTGCGCAATTGGACGATGATGTTGATCCTAATGCTAGCTCCCCTAGGCTAGGGTTTGCAAGAGATTGGACCCAAACCTAGGATAGCTATAGACCGGCAACAGCGCGAGAGCGTGAGCCTGGTTCTACATTCAGTTGCAACTAGTTCATCCGAATTCTCATTTTAGCAATTTTGATACCGACGAACCACATTTATGAGATACGGTGAGTAGCGGGAATTCCCCATTCCCTAGACGTTCTTTATTTGATTTGATATTTCGCACATTTGTCTGACGATTGTGACAGGATCGCCCAAGGCAATTTTCTCTGTTCTCAAATAGCCAGGTTGATTCGGAGCAAGCACAGTCATTCGTCCTCCCTGTGTTCGATACCCGCTCGCTGCTACACCGTGCACTTGCGGTAAAACTACAACCGTTCTTTGGGTGTATATCCGGAGCGATCAAGTTTTTGGCGCCGTTGCCGGGGAGGCGATTGCGTTTGATTCTTTCTCACCCTAGCTATTCCTTTTTTTTTGTTATTATTATCATTATTATTATTTCTTATTTCTTACCTAACCCTTCCACGGTGCTAACCATTTCTTTGAAACTCTGTTTCCCCTGTGCATGTACACGAGATCTACGGCGGACCCTGAAGCTTTATTATTTGATCCCGAGATCGAACGTACCGCGCGGAGACTTAGAGCGGAAAGAAGACAAGATCCGGAAGGGATGTATATGACCAACCCGGAAACTCCTGAAGAATTGGCGGCAAGGATGGCGAGGATAATTTCTATTCGCGATAGGCTTCGGCCTAAGACCTCTTCTACTACCTCGTCCATTGCCGTACCGCAGTTGGCGGCGGACAAGAACTTCGAGCTGAAGACTGGATTGGTGGTTTTGATGCAACAAGACCCATTTCATGGGAACGCCCATGAGAACCCCTACTACCACATCCAACTATTCTTGTCAAAGTGCGCCACATTCCAGATGCCGGGGGTCTCCATCGATGCTATCAGACTGCGTCTCTTCCCCTTCACGCTTAAGGACAAGGCACTCTATTGGTTGAGGACGCAGGCTGACGGAGTCTTCACCACTTGGGACGAGTTGGCGAGTGCATTTATTGACAAATTCTATCCGCCATCCAAGACGGTGAAGATCCGGAGCGCTCTCATGTCCTTCAAGCAAGGACCACAGGAGACGCTCTATGAAGCATGGGAGCGTTTTAAGGATTTGCAGCATCAATGCCCGCACCACAGTATAGAAGATTGGGAGCTAGTTCATAGCTTCTACAACGGTCTCCAACTGGGGACCAAACAAATTATTGATGCCGCGGCGAACGGTGCAATCTTGTCAAAGACTCCTGAAGAAGCTACGGCCCTAATTGAGGAGATGGCCTCAAATAACCAACAATGGGGCGATGAGCGAGGACACTCCACATCCTCCTTAAAGCCAACTAGCATCTACGAGGCGAAGGCCGTAGCGGAGCTCACGAGCAAATTTGATTCTCTCCACAAGGTGGTGGAGAGATTGGAGAAGTTCATCACGGAGCCCCAAGGAAGCCCTTCCACCTCCGCTCCAACCAACCAAATGTGTGATTGGCAAGACCAATCTCAAGCCATGTACTCGAGAGGAGAGCAAGGAGAAGGATCCTTGGAGCAAGTACAATATGTTGCGGGGAACCAAGGGTATTGGTCCAATCCGGCCGCAAGAAATCATCCTGGATTCTCCTACGCCAACAATGAAGGAGCTTTGAACCCGCCTCAACCACTACCTCAACAAGCTCGACCACCACCACCCCAACAACAAAACTATCCACCGAGGGGGCCTACTCAACAAAACTTTCAACCGAAGCAACAAGTTCCACCATATAGGCCGCCCGGTTACAACCAAGGGTGGATGAATCAAAATCAAAACCCTCCGCAAGCTCCACAACGGTCCGACTTCGAAGCTAGAGTGGAGGCGTTCATGGTCGAGCAAAATAAGGTGAATGCTACCTTGAAGGCGGGGCAAGAGTCTCTTAATACCGTAGTGGCTCAAATATCGGAGCAATTAGCGTTGCTCAATCGGAACACCCAACGATTGCCGGCGCAACCGGAGCAAAACCCACGGGGCAACACCGGCCACATCAACGCTGTAGTTGCCGTTACTACTAGAGGCGGGAAGGACACCACCCCCGCTATGATTCCTACCGAGGAGGCCGTGGAGGAAAGCTTGGAGCCGATTGAGCCGATAGTTGAAGTTGAAAAGGAGAAGGAGCCACAAGACAAGGAGAAATCTAGGGCGGAGCAATTAATTGAGGAAAGGCGCTTCATGCCACCGGTCCCATTCCCCTAAAGGCTCGCTAGAGAGAAAATGGAGAAAAGGCTAGCGAAATTTCTCGAGTACCTAAGAGGAGTTAGCCTTAACATCCCCTTCCTTGACGCCATCGTCGAGATCCCCACGTATGCTAAATTTTTGAAGGACTTGATTTTGGGGAGGAAAAGGAAGGAGAAGATCATGCTAGCCGAGGAGGGCTCTTGGTTCACCAAGAGAGAGAAGGAGCCGGCGAAATTTAAAGATCCGGGGAGTTTTCGGATTCCTTGCACCTTGGGCGGAGTTCCCCTTCAAAAGGCGTTGGTTGATCTTGGGGCTAGTGTGAGCCTCATGCCCCTCTCCATGTTCTTAAAGCTAAACACCGGGACAAAGTTGAAACCCACCGAGATGCGCATTCAATTAGCCGATGGACGGATAACAAGGCCGGTGGGGATCGTCGAAGACATACCGCTTCATGTCCCGGGTGGAATATGCTTGCCATGTGACTTTGTGATCATGGACGTCAAGGAGGAGGGAGACACTTCATTGATACTTGGACGCCCGTTCCTAGCGACCACCGGAGTCATCGTCGACGTGCGCGAAGGTACCCTAACTTTAAACGTCGGAAACATCGAGGTAGAGCTCCATATTCCTAAGGCTATGAAGCATATGCCTTATCACGAGGAACTTGACTACATGGACCTCCTTGATGAGGTGATAGAGGAGACGATTCCCCACTCCATTGGCGCTCTTTTTGATGAAGAATTTGAAGAAGGCCCGGATCTAGGCCATGAAGTGAATAAAGATGATTTCCCCGACCTCTCCGCTGAAGATGATGAAGGCGACGCTGATGTCGCAAGGATTCGAGAGCTCTGCAAGCTCTCGAAATTAAAGTCTCCAAAGAAAGCTCCGCCGGCACGGAAATCGGCACCACCGGCAAAGCCGTTGACCGGAGCAAATGCTAGCTTGGGGAAGCCTCCCCCCAACACTATTCGAGATAGGAGACCACCGAGGGAGAACGCGCCGCCGCCACATCCAAATCCAAGCGCGCTCCCCGGAAAGTTTGATGGGTGCATCTCATATGCACCAAACATCCCGCATTGATTGAAAATTATAGGGGGTCGAGCTCACGACCTTAAACGAGCGCTTGTCGGGAGGCAAACCGACGGTTTTTGATTTATTTTTACTTTTTCTTTATTTTCGTTTTAGAAATTTTCGGTGTTTTGAGTCGTTCGCCCAAAAATTTTGTGATAACGGGTCCTATTTTTCTTGACAGGAGAGGAGATTGGTAGATCCATCTTGAGGAGGATGAACGAGTCGACGAGGAGCGTCCCAAGAAGGCGCTTGACGCTTAGGAGGAAGATGAAATCGATTGGAGGAAGAAAGACAGAGTTTAGAGCCAAAACGAAGACAAACAGCAGAACACAAGGCTCACTCGGCCGAGTATACTAGTCACTCGGCCGAGTACACAAGTTCGTCCGGCCGAGCCGCTCACGAACGAGGGAAGTCTGCTGTACCCAACTCTCTGTTTATTTTCTTGATTTCGATATAACTGCTACTCGGCCGAGTATATATGTTCACTCGGCCGAGTGAAACGGATACCCTCCTAGGGCGAGTCATGCCGAGTAGCTTGAGTCACTCGGCCGAATGGACTTACTCCACTCGGCCGAGGCTGGCAAAGCCACTCGGCCGAAGCGATAGCGGGGAGGAAATTTTCATTGGTCTCGCTCGGCCGAGTGACCACGTCACTCGGCCGAGTCGTAACTTCTATTATATAAGGACCGAGGGGGGGGGGGGGGGGGCGCGTTTTTCGAAACCGCAAAATTCCCAAATCGCCTGACCCCTCGGATTCCCCTTGCCCGATACCGCTCGTTCTCACCCTCACTCACCCGACCAAGCCCGCGCGCGCCGCCGCTCGGCCAGCCACCGCCGGCCGACCATCGCCGCTCCCCGCCCGAGTCGCCGCCGGCGGCCTTGTCTCCGGTCACCTCCGGTATAGCTTGTTGTGCCCGTTTTCTCCTCTTTTTGCGTATTTTTCGAGGATCCGTGTATTAATCGAACCCCTAACCCAAATCAATTTCTATATCTATCCATTATACCCCTATTGCTCCATACATTTTGATTATTACTCGCTGATATCGCTTTTTCATGCGCAGGTTGCTTTTTGGAGCTTAGGGGAGCTCAGGGGAGCTTCTACGGGCTGATCCGGACTCCGCGGAGGCGCTGACTTTGCACGCTTCCACTGCTTAGCACTCGCGGCATGTTTGGGTATACTCTTTCCACTCTTTTACACGCACCGCACTTTTTTCACTTTTCGGCGCGCGCTCGGGGCCGATATGCCGCCCCGACACGGCCGCGGTCGAAGAGAGCTTCCGCCAAGCGGAAGCGGTCGGATGATGCCGGCCCCTCCCACAAGTTGGAGGACTCTCCTCCACCGTCCCCCACACACCCCACACACCCAGCACAGCCTGCAGGCCCCGCACACCCCGCACAGCCTGCAGTGCACCCACAGCCCGCACAGCCTCTCCCTGCCGACCCACAGCCACCACCACCGGCTCCATTGGTCGGGCCGCTCGGGATTACGTTCCGAGACGACGCACACCACGCCGTCTTCGAGCGTATCTCCCAGCGCTCGATCGTACCCTCCAGGTTTGCACACCTCGCTGACCTAGGACGCCTGGGGGTACTAGAGGGGCTGCTCACGTTGTACGACAACGTGGGCTGGCGAGATTTTCTGCAGGTGTCGGCGGATACTTTTACCCGCCCGACACTTGAGGTTTTGAGTTCGATCGCCCGGACCGTTGAGGGATGCTCATTCCGGTTCATGGATCGAGAGTGCCAGGTCACTCTCGATATGATGAGAGCATTCTTCTCGTGGCCCGCCGTCCCCGGAGCCGATCGTGGTTACGGTCCTACCCATATCCCTCCACCTTCATTTGACGCCGGTGCCTTCTGGGCCCGGATTACAGGCCACCACGCAGCCTTTGACCCTAGTAGGGCCAAGGCCTCGGCCATTGTCCACCCCTGACTACGCATAGCCCAGCGCCTCATGGCGACCACCTTTTTGGCCAGATATGAGCCGGGCACGATGTCTACGCCAGAGCTCTACATGCTCTATGCGATGACACGTCCCAGAGCTCTATCTAGGGATGGACACGAGCTTGTCCCCACCGTCGTGATCGACATTGCGGCTTGGTTTTTAGACCGCATCATTGTATCGGTGGGCGCTCGCTCACCGATATGCTGCGGCGGTCTGATCACCTTGCTTACCATGATGACCGACGAGGACCTACCTGACGACCTGCGACGCGTCCCGGGCCCCACTTCTCTGTCGATAGACATTATGGCCCGGATGAAGATGCTTCGTCCGCATGGTGAGCGTCACTGGGTCTGGTTGCACGGCCCTTACGGTGCCGACTACATGATTCTCCCGAGCCCTGCTCGGACTCAGATTGCACCAGCCCACGTCGACTGGCTCCCGGCGATGGATGTTCTCATCCCTGCCGCCTACGTGCTCGAGGCCGAGGAGGCCGAGCAGGCCCACACTACCCACGCTGCCCAGGCTGCCCCCGCAGACCCTGCTGCACACCCTGCCGAGCCTGCCGCCGACCCTGTTGACCCAGTGGCCCCTCAGCCCCTACCAGATGTTTCTGCTGCTCCTGACACCGCTGTCGATGTCGAGAGTACTTTTGCTGAGCCCACTTCCACCACTGTCACCACTTCCGAGGCTGTCCCCACCACTCCCACTGCCGCCTCTGGCCCTCTGTCCGTGGAGCCTCTTTGCTCCGCACTCCCCGAGCGCCCGCCGACCTTTGTCGAGAGTGGAGAGCCCTCGTTTGCCGTGGTCGTGGAGACCATGGCTAGCATGATCTCCGCTGGGGTTGCGCCTTTTGGTCCACACAGTTCCGTCCCAGCGGTAGTTACCTCTGTCTCCACCCCCGCTGTATTTTCCGAGAGTGTCGTGGTGTCTGTCCACACTTCTGTGCCACTGACCTCTCTGGCCACCTCGTTGCCACCTTTGCACACTTCTTTCGCTGCCGCTGCCTCCACTTCCCACCAGCCGGTGCCCCGGCCTCACACTGAGGCCAGGCCCACATTTGCAGGCGCGGCACCTTTTGTCCCCTTCCCTGCTGAGCCCGTTACATACTCCACTCGCGTACGCCAGCCTCGCCCTGCACAGCCTAGACCGGTGCGTCCCTCTGCACCACCCCCGCCCGACACTGTACTGCAGAGCATACGTGCTCTTGAGTTGGCGGTGAGTGGTCTTAGAGGTGACCTTAGGACCCTGTCCTCCACCGTCTCTGCGATGGCTGGACGCTTCGAGCTGATCCCCCAGATCCACTACTGCCTTACACAGGTCTTGGAGCGTCTCCCACGCGTACCCCCACCCACCCAGCAGGTCCCCACACACACTTCCACACACACTAGACCTGCTTCCACTTCCACGCCCACCCCAGCTCAGCAGCCTACACCACCACCACCTCCTCCTCCGCCTCAGGACGGAGACGGCACAGCACCACCTTCTTAGGCACCCTTGATGCCTTGATCCATTCCTGCCGTTGTGCTGCCCGTTTCTGCTGGGTCCTGTTGCACTTTTTGTTCACCCCCCTCCCCTCACTTATTATGGTATTCTCTTTTTGATCATATCTTTTTATATCTATTTTGGGAGAGAGGGAGAGTTTTTGGTGACACTTATATCTATGTATCGCTCCTATCTGTGCATGCATCATGTCCGCATCATATTTTCATTTCTTCTTTTTACTTTTTTCTTTTCATTTTTCCATGCATGCATCCTCACTTGCCCCTCCCATCGCTTGTCTCTCGGTGTGCCACACTTTGCACATTGAGGACACTGTGCCATTTAGCTTGGGGGAGTGAGTTCTCACGTTCTTTTTCGATTTGCCACCTTTATTTTTAGTTTTTCACACCATTTTTTCGCTTTTGCACTTATTTTTCACCACTTTTCTTTTATTTTGCCATGCATCACGTTTTTCTTATTTTCCTGTGTGCCGCATTGCATAGTTTCTATTTTCCCTTTATCTTTATTTCTTTTTCATCTCATGCTAGAGATGACTTTTCTGTGATGATGATGACGTTGGATTTAGCCTATTCTATATGCATGCTATATTTGTCATGTCTTAGGTTTTATTTCAGATATCAGATGCTATGACTTGCTTTGCATTTAGAATAGTAACCCACACCTTTTTCCGCATGAAAATGGATGAAATTTTATTATTAGCTAAGTCTGAATATTCATATGTATGCTATCACAGAAAACACACCAAGATTCACGCATTGAATGCTTATATCTGGAGTACTGACTTTCTTTTCCTATATCACTTCTATATGCATGAATTGTACACTTCACTTCAGGATGATTGAATGATGTTAGCTATGATACATCTGGATTAGTTAGCTTTTTTGTGATCGAAACTGAGTAGATTAGATTACCCTGCTGAAGTTGTCGTGCATGTCTTATAGAGTGAGCCGAGAGTTATATTTATTTCTTTCTCCACAAATCTTGAACATCATTTCTCTACTTTTAAAATCATCGGTGAATCTCCCCTTAGTGATTCTATTTTATGGCATTTTCCCCCGCTACTAATTTCTAGCTCCAAATCTCTTATTCTAAAAAAAAGAGAGAAAAACATTCTTGTACATCATTATCTCTCTCTGAGTTGGGATCGTTGTGTATATATTGCTTATTGCAAAGAAACAAAAAAAAGGAAAAAACAAAAAAAAATCCTCAATAAAAGATCCCATCTCACCTTCTTTCTTTCTTCTTTCTTTTCGTTGCTTTTGGAGCTATATGTATAAAAAATGGGGATGTAAATATTTTTTTATGCCATCACGCTTATAGATAAGCTTGGGGGAGGGGATCCATTGATGTGTGAGAGAGTGACTACTTGACATTGCACGACAACCTAGGCTAAGTAATATTCTATACTCGGTGAGATTATTTTTAGTTTTACGAAATCCAGAAATCTAAGCCTAGCGTTCATTTCATGAAATCCATACTTTTCTATTCTCTCTACTCTATAGTGTGATACTCTTATACTCCAGATAGAAAGCGTTCAATTGAAAAGTGTGTGATCTGTGATATGTATACCGCTTTAAATGATTCAGACGACGTTAATTTTAAAATTATTCCGTTTTTCATGATTATAACGTTTTCGTGGGTTTTCTATTCCTATTTGCACCACTATACTATGATATCAAAATAAAATCCTTTGACATGAGTTTTTCATTCGGTGCATGCTATAAGAGTAAGTGAAACCCGCGTCCTGAGAAAGTGATCTAGCATCCTGCCTCTTCGCTTCTTTCTTTCTTTCTTTATTTTCATTTCATTTTCATTCTTCTTCGTTTTTCGTTTTTCGTTTTTCGCCATTTTCGTTTTCCAAATCCACCGGGTTCGCCTTCTACTTATCTTCCTCGAGGACGAGTAAGAGGCATGCTTGGGGGATTTTGATCACTCCTTATTTTACACCTTTTTTCCGCATGTTTGCATGCCATTTAGATCGCCCAAATCATGTTTTTCACGATATATCAACGATATTGCGATGCTTTTCACGATTTGTTGTTTTTGTCGCATTTCAGGTGATTTGGCGCGATTTGGAGTGATCCCGAGATGCGCTTACTCTAGACGGTCACCAACGACCTCCCCGAGGGGTATTTTGCTGTTGGAGAGGAGCGGAAGAAGAATGGACGTCGCAGGAGCGACGAGGAGGCCAAAACAAGCAGATTGGGCATTTTTTGTGTCCCACTCGGCCGAGTGGAGGAGCCACTCGGCCGACCAGCGAGACACTGCTCGGACGACCAGTTCAGACACGAGTTACCTGTGCACTCGGCCGAGCACAGAAGACCCACTCGGCCGAGTGACGATACCACGTCCGCCCGAGTGGCGCCCAGACGAGGCCCTTCCAAAACATCGAAGTTACTGTTTTTCGGCTGCCTGAGCTTCAGAAGACCCACTCGGCCGAGTGGAGAATCCCGTCCGCCCGAGTGCAGTGAAGTCATCGACCGAGTGACGACAACTCACTCGGCCGAGCCGCCTCCGAACTGAAGACCCCTGAAAGCCCCGACTTTCTGGAAAATTGCAGGGTTTTCACTCGGCCGAGCGACTTTTGTCACTCGGCCGAGTGCGATGCGCTGCCTGTAGCGAAAACTGCGGAAAACAGGCTGTGCAGGGGTATTTTGGTCAGGATTTTTGGACGATTTTTGGGGCTATTTAAGCCATGTTTTTACCCTAGTTTTGAGAGCCATCTCTTAGATTTTTTGCAGCTTTTTAGATTACTTTTTAGCTTTATTATTGTGATTGGAGAAGAGGAAAAACTTGGATTTTTGTTGGATTAAATTGAAGAACTCCATTGGTTTGCATCTCTCTTCCCTAAAAATTCTATTTTTATTGTTTATCTCAATATTTGTGATGAATTCTATTGCTTATTTCATTGATTATTTTTGTGCTATTGCTATGATTTGTGAGTAGTCTCCACGTCTTGGGGCGTGGGGATGAACCCTACAAGCCCTATTTCCTATTTGTGATGAATTGGTAGAAATTGAGCTAGAATTTCTATTAGGGATTAGATTGGGATCGATTTACTACGGATAGCTATGAATTCATATCAATTGGGATTTGCAAGAGATTGGATCCCAATTTGATAGGAAGCCCTAGAAATCCGAATTGGGTTGGAGTCGGATTTTCGAAGTATCGGTTTGCAAGAGATTGGACCGATACCAGGATTTCTGATTGCAATTCCATGCCAATACCCATTTGCAAGAGATTGGACGGGTAGGAACTATCCTAATTTAGATTGTGGACCGAGTTTGCAAGAGATTGGGCTCGGTGCGCAATTGGACGATGATGTTGATCCTAATGCTAGCTCCCCTAGGCTAGGGTTTGCAAGAGATTGGACCCAAACCTAGGATAGCTATAGACCGGCAACAGCGCGAGAGCGTGAGCCTGGTTCTACATTCAGTTGCAACTAGTTCATCCGAATTCTCATTTTAGCAATTTTGATACCGACAAACCACATTTATGAGATACGGTGAGTAGCGGGAATTCCCCATTCCCTAGACGTTCTTTATTTGATTTGATATTTCGCACATTTGTCTGACGATTGTGACAGGATCGCCCAAGGCAATTTTCTCTGTTCTCAAATAGCCAGGTTGATTCGGAGCAAGCACAGTCATTCGTCCTCCCTGTGTTCGATACCCGCTTGCTGCTACACCGTGCACTTGCGGTAAAACTACAACCGTTCTTTGGGTGTATATCCGGAGCGATCAGTCAGTTCCTTCCTCCTCCTGAGGCCTGAGCGCATTTCTAGAGTGCTATCCTTTGCCATGATAATCCTCCATTCAATTGGTAACTCGTTCTCCATCTCATGTCATGAAAAATAGAGCCCGTTGTCAGGATTTTTATCGACTCTAGACTCTAAACACAAAGAAAGATCTAAACCAAAAATAAAAATGAAAGATTCAACTAAAAACCGTCGGTTTGCCTCTTGACAAGTGCTCATTTAAGGTCTTGAGCTTGACCCCTTAAGATATTCGTTTAATGCTCGACATTCGGCGCATGTGTGAAGCGCGCGTAAAATTTGCCGGGAAGGCCACTTGGATTTAATTGTTGTTGTTCGTAGGCATTCCTCGACTTCCCCTCATCATGGGTAGTAGTGGGGGATGAGTCCCTCAAGCTTGAGCTTTTAGCGTTCCTTTTCTTTGCCGGTGATGAAAGTTTCTTGTCCGACTGGGCTTTCTTCAAATTCTTTGCCGTGGAGAGCTTGCATAGCTCCCTAATCCTTACAACATCAGCATCATCTTTGTCATCAACCGTATAATGATCCAACGGGTCCTCCAACTTTTCTCCATCTCTAGAAGATTGGTCTTCTTCGAAGCCGTCATCGTGCAAAGCGTCGGTAGCATGCAGCATAGCATCATCAATGACCTCATCGAGGAGGCACGAAAGATCATGGGACCACTCCTTGAGTAGATATATGTTATTAACCTCCCCGGTGGGAACTCCCTCGGAGTAGCGCTTAAGCCTTTGTCCATTCACCTTAAAAGTGGCACTCGTCTTTTCCTTCTATCTCGAAGGCCCCTCCCGGTTGTATGTGGCGGATGGTAAAAGGTCCCGACCATCGGGCCCTTAGTTTTCTGGGAAAGAGTCAGAGTCTAGAATTGAACAATAGGACCTTGTCTCAGACCTTGAAGTTCGTAACGGTGATGCGTGCCTCATGGAGGATTCTCGTTCTTTCCTTGTAGATTCTAGAGCTCTCGTAGACGTCCCGCCTAATCTCGTCGAGCTCATTGATGTCTAAAAGTCGTCTCAACACCGCACTCTTGTAGTCATAATTCAAAGTCTCGATAGCCCAATATGCGCGGTGTTTCAACTCTACCGACAAATGCCAAGATTTTCTGTAGACTAGTCGGTATGGGGTAGTGCCAATGGGGTGCGAAAGGCCGTGCGATATGCCCATAATTCATCATTCAATTTCATGGACCAATCCTTTCTAGATCTATTGATGGTCTTCTCTAGAATTTGTTTGATTTCTCCGTTTGACACTTCCACTTATCCGCTTGTCTGAGGGTGGTATGCTATACCGATTCTATGGTTCACCCCTTATTTCTTTAGCATGGCCTCAAATTTTTTTTCTATAAAATGGCTTCCTCCATCGCTTATCAAGGTATGTGGCACTCCAAAACACGGGAATATGTTTTGTTTGAAGAATTTGGATACCACCCTCGTATCATTGGTTGGGGTTGCAATGGCCTCCACCCATTCGAGACGTAGTCAACGGTCAATAGAATATACTTGTTTCCTTTGCTTGATGGGAAAGGCCCCATGAAATCCACTCTCCAACAATCGAATAGCTCAATTTCTAAAATGGGTTTCATTGGCATCTCATTCCATTTCGAAATATTTCCCGTGGTTTGATGGCAATACTTGACGAAATCATGTGTGTCTTTAAACATTCGATTGGTTTCATTGAGATGCCACGGACGGGAAATATTTAAAGACACACATGATTTCGTCAAGTATTCTATTGAGATGCCACGGATGGGAAATATTTCTAAAATGGGTTTCATTGGCAATACTTGACGAAATCATGTGTGTCTTTAAATATTTCCAACAATCAAAGCAAATGGGTTTCAATGGCATCTCAATAGAATATACTTGTTACCTTTGCTTGATGGGAAAGGCCCCATGAAATCCACTCTCCAACAATCGTGCATGAACCTCCTTTCTTGTTGCGTGGCCATCTCGCATGGTTTCATCCCGCATGCCAAATAGTTCACATAATCCGCATACCAATGCACCTCTCCAGGTCTAATGGCGAACAACCTCTCGTCGACAAAAGTGTCATCAATTGGTAGGCTTTCATCCTTCTCGTCACGAACAAGCCTAGACAAGTGGTCCGCCACTACGTTGTACGTGCCCTTCTTGTCTCTAATCTCCAAGTCAAATTCTTGCAACAAAAGTAGCCATCTTATTAATCTTGGCTTGGCCTCCTTTTGCTTAGTAGATACTTCAATGCCGCATGGTCGTTGTGCACAATGACTTTGGATCCAAGGAGGTAGGAGCGAAACTTTTCGATGGAGTAGACAACTGCCAAAAGCTCTTTCTCGGTGATGGTGTAATTTTTCTGTGCATCGTCCAATGTTTTGCTTGCATAGAATATTGCATAAAGCTTTTTGTCATTCCTTTGTCCTAGCACCGCTCCAATTGCTTGGTCACTTGCATCACACATAAGCTCGAAGGGAAGACTCCAATCTGGCGGTTGTATAATGGGGGCGGAGATGATGGCTTCCTTCAATGTATTAAATTCCTGCAAGCACTCTCCGGAAAAGA